>JAAALK010000283.1:56317284-56710699 GCA_019279435.1 Zizania palustris | reverse complement strand
CAATTTCTCTGATCTATCTGTTCCAGAAGTTAGCCCTGTCTTAGCTCCTAATAAATACGTCTGTAATTACGATATAGATATATACGTTATTACCCCTCTCGATCCTCTATATAATTTCCTCACTAGCATTGTGATTGAATTATTGTTTACTTTGTGAATTGTGAATATATGGTGTGAATTGAATTGAATTGTGAATTGTGAATTGAATTAAATTGTGAAATGTGAATATATGTTGCAATATTATATGCAATATATATTGTGATGTTAAAAAAATTGTTCATGTATTAATATGTTTCATATGCGATGTTCAGCCGGCTTCCGCCCGTCGCAGCCCGCCGGCCTCCGATCCACCGCTGCCAAGTAATTTTTTCCGCTTTAAGAATTTTCTTCACTTTTGATTTGTGAATTTTGTCATAGTGGATGGATCGAGATTGATTGTATGATAGACACTTAAATTTTGATGTAGTATGTGATATAAGTAATAATTTATTCATTTGCTAGTGCATATCAAGTGGAAATTGATTTGTTACATTGATTATTTTTGCTATTACAAGTGTTTCGTTTGCGATGTGCTATTATATATGCTATTAATTAAATTCTTTATTAATTTAGGGTTTGTTGATGATTTCATTCCGGTGATTAGTATTACATATATATATACTTTCTTATATATATTTCTTTTCGTATGCAATTTTTATTTGACAACAACGTAAATAGTGTAATGAAACCTATGCGTCACCCGTTTCGGGCCAACATGTCTCACACGTGTCATGCGTGTGAGATGTGTAGGTCCGGAATTTTCCCTTTTTGGACAGCCTCGGAGTGGGCGACAGAGCGTGGTCTTTATGATGAGTTATGAGTCCGAATGAGATTTCAGTGACATAACCTTGTTGTTCTCCATTGCACCACTATCAGGCGTACAATTGGAGAACAACGGGGTTATGCTGCTGAAATTTCGTTCGAACTCATGGCTCGTCATAAATACCATGTGTTTGTCGGTCACTCTTGGGTGGGTTTAGGACCTATCTTTTCCTATAGACATAGGCCCATGGTACTTATGATGCATTCTCGATTGAATGAATGTTTTGCCTATAGAATGGCTGAGGACGACCGACGGTGGATGTATAGTGGTTGGATGAAAAGTGGAGCTCACACGAGGGAGTGGGTAATCAACACTGAGAAATTTGTTGATCGTGCATTCGCTTTGACAACAAACAGTGGCGCGAGGTGCCCATGCATGGAGTGCAGAAATTCTCGTTGGCAAGACAAGAGGACGTTGTCATTCCATATTTGCAAATATGGTTTCGTGCCACGTTATGAAGTTTGGACTTTTCACGGCGAGACAGACCGTGAAAAAACGATATTAGTAGTGGAAGAAGAAGATGATAGCGTTGCTGACGATAGGATGGATGAGATGCTTGATGCTATACGACCGGAGTTTGAATTAACCCTGAGGATCCACCAACACCAGAGGTTTAAAAGTTTTTCGACATCCTTCGAGCTTCAGAAGAGTTGTTGCATGAGCACACCACCGTAAGCGTTCTCGCTTTCATGACCCGTCTTATGGCCATTAAGTTAAAGTTTGCATTCTCCAACAATTGTTATAAGGGGCTCTTGAATATGATCAGCGATATCCTTCCTATGAACCATAAGGTGCCGAAAGACATATACTAGTCAAAGAAAATGCTTTCTGCTCTCGGTATAGAGTATGAGAAGATTAATGTGTGCCGAGACAATTGTATGTTTTTCTGGAAAGAACATAGGAATGAGGTGAAATGCTTAAAATGTGGTAAACCGAGATCGTAGAGGTCGTAAATGAAGACGGAGAGAAGGTGACGACAGAGGTTGCTCATAAGCAACTTCGTTACATGCCTCTTACACCTCGGGTGAAACGATTGTTTCTCTCAAAGAAAACCGCTAGACATATGCGATGGCATAAAGAAGGTGTACGTGAGAATAATCAAGTAATGGTGCACCCATCTGATGGTGAGGCATGGAAGGCTATAGATGATTTTGATCCAGACTTTGCTAGTGATGCAAGGAATGTTCGCATCAGGTTGGCAACAGATGGATTCATGCCTTTAAATGTAACCGCATCGCCGTACTCTTGTTGGCCTGTGTTTGCTATTCCATACAACCTTCCACCTTCGTTTTGTATGAAATATGAATTTATGTTCCTATGTCTCATTATACCCGGTCTAGAGCATCCTGGAACACGCTAGAATGTGATGCTGAAGCCCTTAATTGAAGAGTTGAAACAATTGTGGAAAGGAGTTGAAGCATATGACTATGACCAGAAGCAAAAATTCAATCTTCAAGTTGCGTATCTGTGGTCGGTCCACGATTTTCCGGCATACAGTATTTTTTCTGGTTGGAGTTGTCATGGAAGGTTGACATGTCCGATATGTGTGAAGGACACATATTGTTTCCGTCTGAACTTCGGAGGAAAGATTTGTTACTTTGATTGTCATATATGCTTTTTTCCCACGAATCACCCATTTAGGTTACAGAGGAACAATTTCAAGAAGGACAATGTTGTTGTAAAGGGACCATCAAGGCGTTTAAATGGTAGAGAAATCATTGATATGCTGAATGAGTTGGTCCTTGATGAAAATGAGGATGGATTTGTAGGATTCGGAACCGAACATAATTGAACCCACATATGTGGCTTATGGGAACAGTCGTATGTCAAATCACTAATTCGGATGCACAACATTGACGTTATGCATCAGAAACATAATGTTGGTGAAAGCATTATAAGTACATGTATGGAATTTGCAGACAAGACAAAAGATAATGTAAAGGCGAGAAGAGATTTAGCTGATATTTGTAATCGATCAACCCTTGAGTTGACGAATAGTGCTGGCAAGCCACGTGCCCCATTTTGTTTAAAACCTAAAGAAAAAAACAAGTAATGAGGTGGTTGAAAAAATTAAAATTCCCAGATGGTTACGCCGCGAGATTTAGAAGACCTGTGAATTTGAAGACAATGAAATTAAATGGATTGAAAAGTCACGATTACCACATAATAATGGAAAGACTCCTTCCTGTAATGTTTCGCGGGTACCTGAATGATGATGTGTGGAAGGCGTCAGCTGAGCTGAGTCATTTTTATAGACAACTTTGTGCGAAAGAAATTAAGAAAGATATGATGGAGATGCTAGAGAAAGAGATCACGATGCTTTTTATGTAAATTGGAAAAAATATTTCCTCTAGGGTTCTTCAATCCAATGCAACATTTATTAGTTCATCTGCCATATGAAGCTAAGGTAGGTGGCCCTATGCAATATAGGTGGATGTATCACATTGAAAGGTCCCTAAAGAAGCTTAGAGCGATGGTTGGTAATAAGGTCAGAGTTGAAGGTTGCATCGCAGAAGAATTTAAATTGAAAGAGATAGCATACTTCACTAGTGTATACTTCGCTGAGCATCACAATGTCAACACACCTACTACACGGTACCATATGGATGAAGACCATCCTTGTAGTGATCTCCAAATTTTTGGGTGGAAGGGCATAACTGTTGGTGTCTCTACGACATATTATATAACTCAGGAAGAACGGACATATGCCTTGCTCTACATGTACTCAAATATGGAAGAGATGGAACAATATTTCGCGTAAGTAAATTCTTTTTAGTTTTATATTTTACCTCCAAATTTTATACCCGTTTGTTTACCTATTCGTTACAATGACAGTATGTTTGATTCAAAATACTTGACGTCTCGTCGTCAACCAACGGAGAAGCAATTAGATAAATTGCGTCGAGAAGGAGTAAATGGCGGGCCTAGTTTCCTCACTTGGTTCAGAGAACATGTAAATCCTTACCTTTTGTGACACGTATTATTTTACTCTATTAGGTTAATTATCTTATAATCTCATATGAACTGCAGTGTGTGCCCACTGACAATGTACATATAGACTTGCGACAGCTCTCTTACGGAAGTTGTTGGACCGAAAACGGCGACCAGAGGGGGGTGAATGGGAGCTTTTAAAATTTCGGGCTAAAAACTAGCCTTCGGTTTAATCCTGTCTTCTACGGAACAGGCTTCGAACACTACCTTCGAAGATCTGGTTCGGAGGTGTTTTGACAGCTCCGAACACAGGCTTCGTAGGAGCAGAAGTTCGAAGCCAAGAAGACTTCGCTCCTCTCACAATCCTCGAAAATCTACTCTGCTAAGTCAGTGCAGGCTCCGCACACGGGGTGCTTCGAGCAGGCTTCGCACTTCACCCTTCGCAAGAGTGGACAACCCTCTGAGGACTTCGACCAAGTACTTGGCAACAGCAACTGGTGCTGGGCTTCGTACACGAAGGTCTAAACGCACACTCACAGACTTCGCTAGGGACTTAGACTCGATAAAAGCACGGGCTTCGATCAGGGCTTCGCTAGTAAGCAGTGAGGTCTTGCCTCCTGTTACACAGAGCGAATGCACACTGAAAAGCACACTTCGCACAAAATACACTTCGCCTAGACAGGCTTCGGTGCACTAAAGCTAGCGAGGTATGCAAACAAGCTCAAGCAAAAAGACAACACAGAAGCAGGGCTTCGCCGCTTGAACAAGGAACACAGTAAAAATTGAACTCTGGATGAATACAGAGAAGTGGTGGCTGGTACAGGAGCTCAACAGTAAATGCTCAAAGTGTTAAATGTTACCTACCGAGCCCCCATATTTATAGCCCACAGTTCACCCAAAGGAATTGACTACTTTACCCCTAGGGTTTACATTGGTTTTGTCTCTACAGAACTGAGGGGTACAAAAGGTAGTCAACTTTATTGGAGGCTTCTCTGTCAGCCTTTGCAGAGAGGACAGCGCCAGCTTTTTGCAGAGCAGACACTGTCAGACTTGCAGCCTTTGACCTTTCTGAAGCCCCCTTCGCACGCGAGGGGTGCGATAGCTTCGGTGAGAAGCCTTGAGCCAGATGGCCTTCGCTCCACCGAAGTCAGCCTTCGATACAGTGACGGTTTTGAGCCGAAGCCGTCAAAGCCCTTGGGCCTTCGCACCAACACCTCCGGAGTGGACCACCACGGCTTCGCAGCTTCCGCCCAGCTCGAACTCCGTCAGTCCGTGTACCGAAGCCATGCAGGCCGAAGTACCACAAGACAACCACACTCCGAAGCCCCACCTTCGGAGTACCACCCTTCGAAGTCCCTCCTTCGTCCAAGGCCTCCGCACGAAGCATTCCATGAGCCCTTCGTCGCAGTGTCTCTCCCCGAGCACACTCCTCGACGAGCCTCACCCGGACCATGCCTTCGATGCACCTCGACTTCTGAGACCTTCGTCGGGTAACCTTCGAATGTCTCCCTCTGGAGCACATTTCGAACCCTTTGCCTCCGCAGAGGACTTGATCCGCCAAACTCCGAAGTCACTCCTTCCGGAGTACCTTCGAAGTGCCTCACCTCCGAGGACTTTGTCTCGAAGTACCTTCACCCGGAGCCACGCTCCGCACTCACTGCCTTCACCTGGCACGCCTCGACCCGAGGACCGACCCAGACCCCTTCGCAGCCACCGTGACGGAGCTCCCCGCTCCCCTGGCATCAAGCCTCCCACTTGACCCAGGTTCACCTACTGCGAGCCACCCGGTCGCCCCACCAGTAGTCTCTTTTGGTGGAGTCAAGATCGAGATTACGCCTGTAGGTGATGGGTAAGTCTAATACTCTATTGTTTTGCTTTTTTAAAAAAAAATCTTTCCGTAAACTGACTTTATTTATTATGTATTTCTAGATCTTGGATTGACTCTCGGTTTGACGGCACTTCGAGGGTCAGGCAGGTTAACCGGATATTGGGTAACATGTGTCGTCTGCACTACCCAAGGGTGCTGACAATGCCAACTGGTGAGCGGGTTCTATGCCAGACATGGGACCAGTACCGGTTTGCTCCTGATGGGCGCCACAGAACTGCTCAGGGGGCGGTGTCTCATGACTTATGGGTATGTGTTTTTTCAATCTTCTTTTAGTTTTAACACAAAGCTTTTCGAGTTACAGCACTTTACTAATCATGACTTTTGCAGTTACGCTTTTGCTTGCCAGAATCAGGCAATCACCATAATCATGCCCTTCAAGTCTTCAACAACAATGCACACAAGGTGGTGAAGGACGCTATTTCGTATGGCCGCATTTAAGAGAACAATGTGTACTACAAGGAGAAGCTAGGGCAACGAATGAGCAAGGCGACAGATGCATCCACAATATACTTGACTGAAGAACAATACCGTTTGGTAAACAATTCTATCTTTTTAATCTTCGATTGTTGAGATTTGTTTTCATATAATACAAATAGAATCTCTATTCAGGTGAGGATTCCGTGGTTTGCAAACTGCGAGGATGCATATTTTGAATTCTGCAAGATTTGGTCTTCAGCTGCATTCAAGAAGACTTCCAAGCAGAAAAGACAATGTCGTGGGATGGATCCAAAGCACAGATATGGTGCCGATGGACATATTCGCCACGCTAAATGCATGGTAAGACCTCCTTCTATCACTCTATCTATGGATACATTGTAATGCGACTAACTCATATCTACTGTACAGGAAGCTAAATTTGGTAACGTGCCAAGTGACATCGAGGTGTATGCTTCTGGTCACAAAGGAAGCAATCCTACACAGCCAGATGTCTTGTGTAGCCAGTCAGCTATGGACCATTTGGTGAGATGTTAGCAATGTTAAGAGTTTGCGTAATTTCATTTTTCTCCGTCTAATCGGACATGTTTTTTGCAGGCGCGGTATGGTGAACACATGATTCGACTCCATGGAGAGGACTATGATTGGCGGAGAGAACCTGTCGACCAAATGGCCGTGTACTCCAACAGAGGTGGAAAAAGCCATGGACGATGAGACATTGTTTTTATTAATGTTTTGTGTATGGTATTGTAATAGTAACTAACTCATTAAATGTTGCAGGTACTCCATGTTCAATGGAGTTATTGACTCGAGAGCGGTGAGAGCTCAGAAGTCAGCTCAGTCGTCGCAGAGCTCCGTCGGAGGTGGCTCCAGCCGTCGTCGCTCAGAAGCAAACCCGGAGGTGGTTCAGCTGAGGGAGGAAATGAGGCGGCGCGACGAGCACAACAGGCAACAAAAAAGAGTACTATACTGCCTGCTTAGCACAATAGCAGGCGATGATCCAAGTAAGTTTAGTTTGTAGTGTTGTAGTTAAAAAGTATTCAGCAATATGTTTAGAACTAACTGATTGCATTACAACATGTGTAGCAACTAGCCCAGCAACATGGTGGATTTGACATGTCCTTGTTCCAACCACTACCTCCTCCGCCACCACCACTTCCATTTGTTCCTCCTACACCTGAGGTACCTCATGACATATCGTTACTTAAGATACTTAAGTTAGCGTTTAGAAGGTTAGTTCAGTTCATTCTCTAATTTTGTCTATTTCTTCAGAGTCTCCGTACGCCTGGTCAGGGTGGAGCCTCTAGGGCAAATGTGGATGAAGCGGGAGGCAGCGGCGGCGCCCACGACCCAAACGTGGGCGATCAGTGAGTATGGATAAATGTGACTTTGTATGTGAATCTCGATATATCATGTGACTTTGTATGTGAATTTGGATGGTATATGTGAATTCATATGTGTACTGTGCCTTTGGATGTGAATTCAGTTGTGTTATGTGATTTTGGATGTGATGTGTGAAGTTTGGATGTGAATTTGGATGTGAGATGTGATTTTGGATGTTATATGTGAAGTTTGAATGTGATTTTGGATGTGATATGTGAATGTGATATAAATTGTGGTTGGATGTGAGTGTGAGTATGGGAACCAGGAAAAACAAAAAAAAATACCAGCTAACTTCTGTCGGCTTTGACCATAGCCGACGGAAGTTAGCTGCTTTCGGCCACGTGGGTAGAAAGGCTAACTTCCGTCGGCTAGGGCCAAAGCCGACGGAAGTTAGGACCACCTAACTTCCATCGGCCAGCCTGGCCGATGGAAATTAGCGCACCTCTGCTGACGTGGCAAAGTTCAGCGCTAACTTCCGTCGGCCACGTGAAGCCAACGGAAGTTAGCTAAGTTCCGTCGGCGGCCGACAGAAGTTAGCTAACTTCCATCTACCCGGTTCCGTCAGCCAAATGCCGACAAAAGTTAGCCTTTTGCCGACGGAAGTTAGCTTCTTCCGTCGGGAAAGGGCTAACTTCCGTCGGCTTTGGCCGACGGAAGTTTGCTGGATTGTTGTAGTGGACCTTCGAGTACGCCAGCCCAAGATGGCTTTGGTAGATTGGACTAATTATAATAAATAGGTAATAATTGTAAGGTTCGATTGAAGATCCTTATATTCTAGGAATTCGACTCGGTTAATATACCATATCTATAACCTCGTCCCTTTGATTATATAAGAGGGATGAGGGACCCCGTCCAATGGCATCCACGCTTAGATCCAAACTTAGCATACATCATAGCCTTCAAGCTTTAAATTGCTAAATGTTTTTATACAGCCAATCCACAAAGCATAGGACCTAGAGTTATTATCTTCCGGGAGATTTGAACTTATATAAATATTTGCTCTCTTGTTTCTCTGGTTGATCATAAGGCTTAGAGTACAATGCTTCCCTACACTTCTATTATCATCGCAGGTACCCATGTAGTTGGACTGCTCGATAAAATATCGATAGTTGGTATGCTAGGTAGGGGGTCATTGTTATTATCTACCATAAGTTTTGTGGTGGTCAATGTTTAAAAAGCGCTAGGCGGTAAGCGAGCGGAGACCCACCACCTAGCGCCTAGACTGGCTAGGCGGTGGCTAGGCGTTTGTGCTTAGGTGTTGTATATTTTATTATTTTTCAGAAAATGCATGTATATTTATTCATTTTTATATAATAATACTATGACATTAATGACAAAATTATATTGAAATTATATTGTAACGTTAGATGGCTTAATAAACTAAAAAAATATAGTTAAAATTGAGATATCATATTTAAAATTAATTTAAACGATATTTAAGAATATAAAGAAAAAAATTTATGTTGGTCCAAAACCAAAATCTTATCTCTATCCACTACAGCAATGCAATATAAATTATTCCTACCAATGAGCAACAATAAATTATTCTTGTTGTTGTCATGCATGTCGTTGAACCATCGCCCTCCCACCGTTAGCCCCCACATTGTCTCTATCTCTATTGTGTTTTGTGTGTTGTGTATTGTGGTATCTCGGGTATGAGTACTTGTTGGGTATCATATACCCATGAGAGTATAGATATGGGGAAGGATTCATACCTTTGAGCGAGTATGTGTATAGTGTGTATATTCTACTCATTGTCACCCCTATACCAGCTCAGTTACCATGGTACCAATTCAGTAACCATCCAAACAATTTTTAAACAGAATTTTATATGTTCTTAACTTCACATACAAATTATAATACAAATAGGGCTAATTGGAAATTCAAGCATTTTCAATGACTTATCATTGATGACTCTACTAATTATATGTGGTGTTATATTCTTCTATAGACATTTGTTGTAAGTCACGTGAAATAAGAATGTTTGCTTTCTACTCCTCTCAACTTTGTCCCATCCAAACTATTGTGGTTTGTCATTTTCCATGTAACATAGAATAAAATTGAGGATGTTGACACTCTTATACATAAATAGTAGAATGAGCTTTTGGAATGGGATAAGGTTTGCTCATGAAGTAATCCACATCTTCACACGAATAAGAAAAGTTTGCATGCATATAATTTACTCAAGTTTGTAGCAATCACATATAAGCGAAGTGGGCATCAAACAACAACATATGATGAAGATTAAAAAGTGGATTGTTTTTGCATTTTGTATTTTTATTCGTCTCGCTTAATTCGTAACTTTTGATATATTAATATTTTTAAAAACTAACTTCATTGTAAATCATCTTAATTCACCCACTATTTTTAGAAATTTTTTTCAAAGTTTTCATTTTTTTCAGTTTCAATTTTGAAATTTCAATCAAACCAGTCTTGTTGATTCAACTTGCTTCTAGCAAAACGTCCGCTACTACATAGTAGACACGGTAGCCAATCAATTAATTGCAGTTTTTCAATCAAAAGATCGCTATGCAGTTGCATCTCATCGTGAGTTCAATTTGGCATTCTAGCGTCTACATCCGGCGAAGTAATCGATTGTTGAAGGCTGCAGCGCCAGTGCCCCCGTGGTGACGACCCCGTACTGGCGCAACATGCATGTTTCATTGAGTAAGTCTTTGGTACGTGTAGTATTATATGCACCTATAATTAATTGGTAACTTATTAGAATCTAAATTATCATTTTAATTGTAGTTTTTTTGTAGCAACGAGTTATTGATTTGTTTAGTTATTATAGAGGATATTGATCAATTTTTTTATCATAAAACACATGTTGCTATAATTGTTCTATATGTTCTTATTGATAGTGTTAAAAATTAATTATTATTGTTAACATTATGAATTGACCCTTTCGTGTTCAATTCCTGGTTCCACCCCTCGATAATACCCATATTGTTTGGATAAATTGACCCTTTCGTGTTCAATTCCTGGTTCCACCCCTCGATAATACCCATATTGTTTGGATATGTATAATCTAATTTTTAAGGGTTAATTTTCTCTATGCCACCATTATTTTTTAGAACGTCAGAAGTATTATAAAAATTTTAGTATTTGCTCATATGCTATTATTATTTTTTGTTCGATGTCCCGATGGGCCCACCTTGAGAAACCAAAGGTTGGTTTCAGTGTTTGTGATGAGTGATTGACAGGTTTTTTACCCTCTATTCGAAGGGTACCTCCGAAGGGTGTTCGTAGGTTAGACCTCCAAAGGTGTTCGAAGAAGGGTACCTCCGGAGGGGTTTCGGAGGTGGTACCTCCGAAGGGTGTTCGGAGGTGGTTTTACCGAAGGGTGTTCGGTGTTTGCTTGCTGCAGCTGTGCAGCGGAGTGTGCCTGTCAGAGGGGTCTGACAGTACACGATGACTGGGTGTGTACCGAAGGCTTCGGTACTTTGGGCGGTACACCGGAGTGTGTACCGGAGGTTGCTAACCCGGAGAGGTCTCCGGAGTACTGGATACACTTGTCTGTTTGTCTGTGGTGCGCAGGGACTTCGGAGGCGACGGACAAGGTTCGCAGCAGGTGAACCTGGGTCAAGCGGGAGGCTTGATGCCAGGGGAGCGGCGAGCTCCATCACGGTGGCTGCGAAGGTGGTCCGGGTCGGTCCTCGGGTCGAGGCGTGCCAGGTGAAGGCAGAAAGTGCGGAGCGTGGCTCCGGCTGAAGGTGCTCTGAGACAAAGTCCTCGGAGGTGAGGCACTTCGAAGGCACTCCGGATGGAGTGACTTCGGAGTTGGATGGATCAAGTCCTCTGCGGAGGCAAGGAATTCGAAGTGTGCTCCGGAGGGAGACATTCGAAGGTACCCGACGAAGGTCTTAGAAGTCGAGGCGCATCGAAGGCATGGTCCGGGTGAGGCTCGTTGAGGAGTGTGCTCGGGGAGAGACACTGCGACAAAGTGCTCATGGAATGCTTCATGCGGAGGCCTTGGACGAAGGAGGGACTTCGAAGGGTGGTACTCCGAAGGTGGGGCTTCGGAGTGAGGAAGGCTTCGGAGCGAGGCTAGCTCCGGAGCGAGGCTGACTTGTGGTGCTTCGGCCTGCATGGCTTCGGTACACGGACTGACGGAGTTCGAGCTGGGTGAAGCTGCGAAGCCGTGGTGGTCCACTCCGGAGGTGTTGGTGCGAAGGCCCAAGGGCTTTGACGGCTTCGGCTCAAAACCGTCAGTGTATCGGAGGCTATCTTCGGCGAAGCGAAGGCCACCAGGCTCAAGGCTTCTCGCCGAAGCTACCGCACCCCTCGGGTGCGAAGGGAGGCTCCAGAAGGTCAAAGACTGCAAAGGCTGACACTGTCTGCTCTGCAAAAAGCTGACGCTGTCCCCTCTGCAAAGCTGTCAGAGAAGCCTCCAGAATAAAGGTGGACTACCTTTTGTACCCCTTAGTTCTGTAGAGACAAATCCTTTGTAAACCCTAGGGGTAAAGTAGTCATTTCCTTTGGGTGAACTGTGGGCTATAAATATAGGGGCTCGGTAGGTAACATTTAACACTTGAGCATTTACTGTTGAGCTCCTGTAGCCACATACCTCGATGTATTCATCCAGAGTTCAATTTTATTGTGTTCCTTGTTCAAGCGGCGAAGCCCTGCTTCTTTGTGCTTTTTGCTTGAGCTCGCGTTACATACCTCGCTAGTTATAGTGCACCGAAGCCTGTCCAGGCGAAGGTTGTTTCTGTGCGAAGTGTGTTTTTCAGTGTGTTGTCGCTCTGTGTAACAGGAGGCAAGACCTCGCTGCTTACTAGCGAAGCCCTGATCGAAACCCGTTTGCTTCTTGTGTCGAAGCCCTTAGCGAAGTCTGTTTGTGTGCGTGTAGACCTTCGTGTACGAAGCACAGCACCAGTTGCTGCTGCCAAGTACTTGGTCGAAGTCCTCAGAGGGCAGTCCACTCTTGCGAAGGGTGAAGTGCGAAGCCTGCTCAAAGCACCCTGTGTGCGGAGCCTGCACTGACTTAGCAGAGTAGATTTTCGAGGGTTGTTAGTGGAGCGAAGTCTTCTTGGCTTCGAACTTTTGCTCCTGCGAAGCCTGTGTTCGGAGCTGTCGAAGTACCTCCGAACCAGACCTTCGAAGGTTGTGTTCGAAGCTTGTTCCGCAGAAGACAGAATTAAAACTGAAGGTTGTTTTTAGCCCGAAATTTTTAAAAGCTCCCATTCACCCCCCTCTGGTCGCCATTTCCGGTCCAACACACCTGCATGTGTCTGATATTTTGTAGGCACCGTATCTGGTGCACAAGGTTGATGCAATGCACAAATGCACATATATAATCCTAGCTCTTCATCCAAGCATCAACGGCCATGCCATATTTGCAGATAGCTCCCCGCATGCTTCAATCACCACTTTGCAAAATCCCCCCCACCCCCAACGCAGGTTCTTTCTCTGGGAACTAAAACGACGATGCATTTTTGATCGCTAGCTCCTGCCGACCGGGTCGCCTGCCGCCGCCGCTGCCGCCGGGCACTTTGCCGGCCGCGGGGCACTTTGTCGAGAGCGCTGACCGCCGCCGCCACCACCTACAGTCGCCGCCATCATCGCCAGGGCTGTGGCCGCTGCGCCATGGAGGAGCCGCCGCTGCTCTGCCCTAGCGGCGGTTTGATGGCTCTCCTCAATGCCATGGATGCGCGATCAACCATTATTGGCCCTAGTGACGACGCGGTGTACCCACAGGGCCCTACTCCCGTTCATGATCCTCGACATGGATTTCATACACCCAAAAAAGTTCCATTATATTCTACATCGGTGAGCAATTTCTATCCCTATTTTTTGTACTTTGTTATTTGTCACAAGATGCACACTTGGATATAAATAATTGAATTTTCATTGCAGTCGTCATCGTTTGTACCTGATTGCGAGAACGGATTAAAGCCAGTTGTTGGAATGTCATTTGATACTCTTGATGAGGTGGAAGGATTCTACAAGACATATGCACATAAATGTGGTTTTTCGGTTCGTATAGGAGCTCAAGGCAAGAAAAGCGATGTGGTGGAGCATAAACGGTTTGTGTGTTCGAGGGAAGGGTTTACAAAGAGACGTGCTGAATCAAACAAGCAAAAGAAGCACTTTGAAACAAGATGTGGATGCAATGCGCGCATATATATGAGGTTGGGTCAGGATAATAGGTATTATATCGCTTCATTTGTTTAGGAACATAACCATGGTCTAGTCTCGCCCGATAAAATTCCTTTCCTTCGATCAAACCGAACAATTAGTCAAAGAGCAAAGACTACCTTATTCACATGCCACAAAGCAAGTATTGGTACCTCGCAAGCATATAGACTTTTACAAGTAAGCGATGGATTTGATAATATTGGATGCATGAAGCGGGATCTCCAGAATTACTATCGGGGACTTAGGGAGAAAATAAAGAATGCAGATGCTCAATTATTTGTGGCACAGATGGAGAGGAAGAAAGATGCAAATTCTGCATTCTTCTATGATTTTGTTGTGGATGAGCAAGGAAAGTTAGTCTACATATTTTGGGCTGATGCTACAAGTCGAAAGAACTATAGTCATTTTGGGGATCTAGTGTCGTTCAATGCAACATATAGCACAAATCAATACAATATGATTTTTGCACCTTTTACTGGTGTGAACCATCATATGCAAAGTGTTTTTTTCGGAGCTGCTTTCCTAACAAATGAGAAGATTGAGTCTTATGAGTGGTTGTTTCGTACTTTCCTGTCGGCAATGGGAGGAAAAGCCCCAAGGCTTATCATAACAGATGAAGATGCTAGCATGAAATCAGCAATTAGAACTATTCTTCCAGATACCATTCATAGGTTCTGCATGTGGCACATTATGGAGAAGGTTCCTGAGAAGGTTGGTCCTTCACTCAATCATGACAAGGAATTTTGGGCTGCCTTGAACACTTGTGTATGGGGTTCAGAAACTAGAGAAGAATTTGAGATGCGGTGGAATGCTATCATAGATGGTTATGGTCTTGAGAGCAACGAATGGTTGGCTAATAGATATCAAATTCGCGAGTCATGGATTCCAGCGTTCTTTATGGACATATCTCTTGCAGGAGTCCTTAGAACTACTTCAAGATCTGAAAGTTCAAATTCGTTCTTCAATCGCTTCATCCATCGTAAATTATGTTTTGTTGAGTTTTGGCTTAGATTTGATACAGCTTTGGAATGTGAGAAACCAAGGGTTGGTTTCGGTATTTTGTGATGAGTGATTGACTGGATTTTACCCTCTGTTCGAAGGGTACCTCCGAAGGGGCTTCGGAGGTGGTTCTCCGAAGGGTGTTCGGAGGTGTTTGCTTGCTGCAGCCGCGCAGCGGAGTGTGCCTGTCGGAGGGGTCCGGCAGTACGCGATGACTGGGTTCGTACCGAAGGCTTCGGTACTTTGGGTGGTACACCGGAGTGTGTACCGGAGGTTGTTAACCCGGAGAGGTCTCCGGAGTACTGGATACACTTGTTTGCTTGTCGGTGGTGCGCAGGGACTTCGGAGGCGATGGACAGGGTTCGAGCCGGGTGAACCTGGGTCAAGCGGGAGGCTTGATGCCAGGGGAGCGGGGAGCTCCGTCACTGTGGCTGCGAAGGTGGTCCGGGTCGGTCCTCGGGTCGAGGCGTGCCAGGTGAAGGCAGAGAGTGCGGAGCGTGGCTCCGGCTGAAGGTGCTCCGAGACAAAGTCCTCGGACATGAGGCACTTCGAAGGTACTCCGAATGGAGTGACTTCGGAGTTGGTGGATCAAGTCCTCTGCGGAGGCAAGGTGTTCGAAGTGTGCTCCGGAGGGAGACACTCGAAGGTTACCCGACGAAGGTCTCAGAAGTCGAGGCGCATCGAAGGCATGGTCCGGGTGAGGCTCGTCGAGGAGTGTGCTCGGAGTGAGACACTGCGACGAAGTGCTCATGGAATGCTTCATGCGGAGGCCTTGGACGAAGGAGGGACTTCGAAGGGTGGTACTCCGAAGGTGGGGCTTCGGAGTGTGAAGGACTTCGGAGCGAGGCTAGCTCCGGAGTGAGGTTGACTTGTGGTGCTTCGGCCATGCATGGCTTCGGTACACGGACGGA
Source organism: Zizania palustris (assembly GCA_019279435.1). Lineage (NCBI taxonomy): Eukaryota > Viridiplantae > Streptophyta > Magnoliopsida > Poales > Poaceae > Zizania > Zizania palustris. Next base: position 56,695,146 of record JAAALK010000283.1, on the reverse strand, counting down.
CGGTGGTTGAGCTCGGAGTAGCTGCGAAGCCGTGGAGGTCCACTCCGAAGGTGGTGGTGCGAAGGCCCAAGGGCTTTGACGGCTTCGGCTTAAAACCGTCACTGTATCGAAGGACTTCTTCGGCGGAGCGAAGGCCAACAGGCTGCAGGCTTCTCGCCGAAGCTACCGCACCCTCCGGTGCGAAGGGAGGTTCCAGAAGTCAACACTGTAAAGGCTGACACTGTCTGTTCTGAAAAAGGCTGACACTGTCCCCTCTGCAGCTGACAGAGAAGCCTCCAGAATAAAGGTGGACTACCTTTTGTACCCCTTAGTTCTGAAGAGACAAAATGAATGTAAACCCTAGGGGTAAAGTAGTCACTTCCTTAGGATGAATCCATGGGCTATAAATATGGGGGCTCGGTAGGTAACATTTAACACTTTGAGCATTTACTGTTGAGCTCCTGTACACATACCTCGCTGGTTTTCATCCAGAGTTCAATATATTTTGTGTTCCTTGTTCAAGCGGCGAAGCCCTGCGTCTTTGTGCTTTTGCTTGAGCTCGCTTTACATACCTCGCTAGTTTTAGTTCACCGAAGCCTGTCTTGGCGAAGGGTGCTTTTCTCGCGAAGTGTGTTTTTCAGTGTGCTGTCGCTCTGTGTAACACGAGGCAAGACCTCGCTGCTTACTAGCGAAGCCCTGGTTGTATCCCGTTTTGCTTCCTGTGTCGAAGCCCTTAGCGTAGTCCGTTTTGTGTGCGTGTAGACCTTCGCGTACGAAGCCCAGCACCAGTTGCTGTCGCTAAGTACTTGGTCGAAGTCCTCAGAGGGCTGTCCACTCTTGCGAAGGGTGAAGTGCGAAGCCTGGTCGTAGCACCTCGTGTGCGGAGCCCGCACTGACTAAGCAGAGTAGATTTTCGAAGGGTGTTAGTGAAGCGAAGTCTTCTTGGCTTTGAACTTTTGCTCCTGCGAAGCCTGTGTTCGGAGCTGTCGAAGTACCTCCGAACCAGACCTTCGAAGGTAGTGTTCGAAGCCTGTTCCGCAGAAGACAGAACAGAACCGAAGGCTAAGTTTTTAGCCCGAATTTTTAAAAGCTCCCATTCACCCCCCCCTCTGGTCGCCGTTTCCGGTCCAACAATTGGTATCAGAGCAGGTTAAGATCACCAGTTAACCTTAACCAGTTTTGTGATCTGTTGGCGACATGGATAGAGGCAGTAAAATTCCTCTGTTCGATGGGACAGATTTTGCATACTGGAAGGTGCGCATGGAGGCTTACTTGTTAAGCCAAGGAAATGCAATTTGGGAGATTGTGGACTCACAATACTCCATCCCTGATACCCGCACCACTCAAACTGAAAAAGATCAGTACAATGCCAACTCGAAGGCAAGGAACATATTGTTCATTGGTTTGAGTCGGAGTGAGTTTGATAGGGTGCAGCACCTTAGGACTGCTAGGGAAATTTGGACAACGCTCACTGTTTTTCATGAGGGCTCTACACAGATTAAGGCCAGGCGCCAAAGCACCTACAATCAACAGTATCAGCTGTTTGTACAGGCACCTGGTGAATCTATAGATGCCATGTTTTCTCGCTTTGACGCGATAGTGAGTAACTTGCGATCCAACGGGACGCTTGCTTACAGTGATCATGATAGGGCTATCAAGCTTCTCTATGCTCTTGACCGTAGCATATGGGAAGTGAAGATATCCAGCATTGAGGAGTCCACAGGCTATGACACATTGACCTGTGACAAACTCTTTAGCAAGCTGAAGTCCACAGAGATTGCCAAGGCGTCTCTTGCTGTGCACAGAAGCTCTTTGCCACAGCCATTGGCATTGGTTTCTAGCACTAGCCGTGGCACCACTGCAGAACCAAGCACATCAGGCACTTGTGTTCTTGCAGATGGTTTTGCTTTGTCCTCCCTGGTCTCCGTCACAAAGGAGCAGGTGGATACTCTAGCTGATGATGAGCTTGCTCTCATTGCTCGGAGGTTCACCCGCTTTCATCATGAGAGACGGGATCAGAGGAGAAGTGGTTTTAGTGGTTGCTATGAATGTGGCGACACCTCTCATATTAAGGCCAACTGCCCCAAAATCAAGAAGAGAGATGAGAGTGACCGCCCCAAATACCACAAAAAGGAGAGGAAGCCCTTTGTGAAGGGCAAGCGCGGCAAGATGGCTAAGAAAGTAGCCAAGGCCGCTTCCAGAGCTTTTGTTGCTGCTCTCAGCGACATCGACACTTCCTCAACTGAGGAGTCGAGCTCTGAGGAGGAGGAGTCCCCAAGGAAGGAGGACAAGAAGGACAAGAACGGACGTGACTTCACCGGCCTTTGCTTCATGGCCGACAGCGATCACAGCGGCGATGAGCTTGACTCATCTGAGGTAAACCTATCATCTGACCAACTTCTAATTAAATTAGATGAGCTGAATGAAGTTGTGCTAGGTCAGGATAGATTGCTTGTGCAAGCCGCTCGAGAAAGAAAAGACCTTAGACTTAGGCTAGAAAATATTTCTACTGAATATGCCATGCTTAAGTCTAAATTTGATGATGCTGAATGTGAATCATGTTCTGTTGTCATGAGTGAGCTTGCTCAGTTGCGCTCTGTTCATGCTCAAACTCTCTCTGAGCTTGAGACTGCACAGAAGCAGCTTTTGGAGGTGGATTCTAGACCTCATGAAATTATTGATTGCATGAACTGCTCTTTGTTACGCGATAGCATTAATTTACGTGATAAGCATGTTCATGATTTGGAGGCTAGATTGGAGAGGGCCGGTAGTTCTAAGGATGTGCAACCTGTTTGTGACACTTGCATCACCCTTAAGGACCAGCTAGGCACTGTAAGAGAGCGAGCTGAAAACCTCATGTCCGAAAATGAATACCTTCTTTCTGTGGTTAATAAATGCACTGAGTTAAAGGGTAGGATGGATTTGCTCTTGGCCAAGACCAAGTTGTGTGCTGACAGAGCAGGGGTAGCTCTAGGTTTGGGTTTTGAGAGGATACCTTCAGACAGTAAGACCAAAACTGTTTTCACCTCTCCCACCACCCTAGAGAAAGAGAGAGCTCTGTTAGACACCCCTCCAGTCAAAAAACCTACCCATCCACAAAAGAAAACCACTCCTCCCGCCAAGAAAAATCCTCCCAAGAAAACCACACAGAAAAAACCCAGGGAGCCTGTGAGAGTTGCTCCTGTGACCCATGAGAGTGCCCCCAGGAGAGTGTTTCATTGTTCCTATTGTCAGCGGGTGGGTCATTTGGTTGGGTTCTGTTTTCGTCGCATCAAGGATGAGCGACGCGCACAGGCGATGAGTTACCAGGACATGCATTACCCATCTTTAGGTATGCATGAGTCTGAGTTTTACTATCGTCCTGCTTTTGAGGCTCCTCGTGCTTCTCGGAGAGGTTTTGCTCCTCGAGGTCTTCACCATGTTCCATATGGTGGTAGACCTCGGGCTAGCAGATTTGTACCTCGTCAGAGTAGGAGACCTCGACATGTTGTTCTTTCACAACATGTAGGTAGACCTCGCACTTTGCATCATTCTGATTATCATGTGCGTAGACCGTCTGCTTTTACTGTGCATACTACTCGTGTCACTCAGTGCTGGATGCCTCGTCATTATTTTACTCACCCCAGCACTGAGCGATCGAGACGTTCTCATCATGTGTAGGCGACAGGTCGAGGCTTGGAGGGCACGTGGATCATGGACTCCGGTTGTTCGCGCCACATGACCGGAGATGCAGCATGGTTCTCCAGCCTCACCACAACCAAGCAAAGGGAACATATCACCTTCGGAAACAATCGAAGGAGTAGAGTGAAAGGTAAAGGTGTGGTAAGAATTAATTCGAACTTCACTCTCAAAGATGTTGCTTTGGTTGAGAACCTGTGATACAATTTGCTGTCTGTATCTCAATTGCTTGATGAGGGATTTGAAGTGCGATTTCATCGCGATACTTCGCAAGTGCTCAATTCTGATGGCGTTGTGGTGTGTAAGATCTTTAGAGTTGGGAGAGTTTTTGGAGCTGATTTTTCAGAGTCGTCTGGTTCTTCTCATTGTCTTGTTGCACATTCGACTTCTGAGCTTTGGAAGTGGCATAGGAGACTAGGGCATATGAGCTTTGAATTGCTCGCTCGTCTGAGCGCCCTAGGCCTGATCCGAGGATTGCCCAAGCTCAAGTTTGAGAAGAATTTAGTTTGTGCTCCTTGTCGACATGGTAAAATGATTGCCGCTTCGCATTCGCCAGTCACCACAGTGATGACTGAACAGCCCGGAGAACTTCTCCATATGGACACTGTAGGTCCTTCTCGGGTTAGTTCTTTAGGCGGGAAGTGGTATGTTCTAGTAATTGTCGACGATTTCTCTCGCTACTCTTGGGTCTTCTTTCTTGCCAGCAAGGATGAAGTGTTTTCACACTTTCGGAGCTTGGCTTTGAGACTTTTTACTGAACTCCCTGGTGCATTAAAATTCATTCGAAGCGAAAATGGCACCGAGTTCAAAAATAGTCTCTTTGTTGACTTTTGCATGGAGCATGGCATAGAACATCAATTCTCTGCTCCGCGGGTTCGTCAACAGAATGGTGTTGTTGAGAGGAAAAACCGCACTTTGGTTGAGATGGCTAGGACGATGCTTGATGAGCATAGGACTCCTAGAAAATTCTGGGCTGAGGCCATGAACACTGCTTGCTACATCTCAAACCGAATTTTCTTGCGCTCAATTTTAAACTTGACATCTTATGAGCTGCGTTTTGGGAGGCAGCCCAAGGTTACTCATCTTCGAGTTTTTGGCTGTCGGTGCTTTATCCTAAAACGTGGTAACTTGGATAAATTTGAGTCGCGATCTTCTGACGGGATCTTTTTGGGTTATACTACTCATGGTCATTCTTATCGTGTTTATAACTTGGAAACTAACATTGTCATCGAGTCATGTGATGTGACTTTTGATGAATCAACCCCCTCTGTTAGTTCTGCTTTTGAACAGGCAAATGAACACGACATGGAACAGACCTTATTCGAAGACGAAGATCCCGGAGAATTCGAGGATGATCCCCTATTACCCTCGACGTCAACCCCCGAAGCTGACCCCGCTTCTACTACTTCGGCACGAGGTCCCGAAGCGACTACCTCAACATCGGTCATCTTGGACCACTCCAACGCACAAGTTGAGGGGGAGACTGCATCCCGCCGAGAGGCTCCACATCATGTTCAAAGGATGCACCCTCCCGAGCAGATCATTGGTGAGCTTGATCAAAGGGTAACTCGTTCTCATGCCCATTTCACTAATGCTGCTTTTGTTGCTTCTTTCGAGCCTTTAGATGTTAGTCATGCACTTTCTGATTCTAGTTGGATCAATGCCATGCATGAGGAACTTGAAAATTTTGAGAGAAATCAAGTCTGGACTTTAGTTGATCCTCCACCAAATGTTCATTTCATTGGAACAAAATGGATTTTCAAAAATAAACAAGGGGAGGATGGGACTATAGTTAGAAACAAGGCTAGACTTGTAGCTCAGGGCTTTTCTCAACTAGAAGGGATTGATTTTACTGAAACTTTTGCACCTGTTGCTCGCCTTGAGGCCATTAGGATTTTGCTTGCCTTTGCGACATCCCGGGGATTCAAACTCTATCAAATGGATGTCAAAAGTGCTTTTCTTAATGGCTTCATAGGTGAAGATGTTTATGTAAAACAACCCCCTGGTTTTGAAAACCCCAAGTACCCACATAAAGTCCTTAAACTTCATAAGGCTCTTTATGGACTCAAGCAGGCCCCTCGGGCGTGGTATGATAGACTTAAGTCTTTTCTGCTTGAGCGCGGGTATTTGATGGGCTCTGTTGATAAAACACTGTTTACTCTCAAGCATGGCAAAGATTTCCTCCTAGTACAGATTTATGTGGATGATATCATCTTTGGTGGCTCTTCTCATGCTTTGGTTGCCGAGTTTGCAGATACCATGAGCAGGGAATTTGAAATGTCAATGATGGGTGAACTCACCTTTTTCCTTGGTTTGCAAATCAAGCAAAGCAAACAAGGTACTTTCGTCCACCAGACGAAGTACACCAAGGACCTGCTCAAGAAGTTCGACATGTCCGATGCGAAGCCCCTCGCCACTCCAATGGCTACATCTATAGCATTGGCTCCCTCCTCTACTTGACTGCCACGAGGCCGGACATACACTTCGCAGTGTGTCTGTGCGCTCGTTTTCAGGCTTCACCACGAGCTTTGCACCGCCAAGCGGTCAAGCGCATCCTAAGGTATCTCAAACACACCCTTGAATTTGGCATATGGTATTCTTCGTCTTCATCTTTATGTCTTAGAGGCTATTCAGATGCGGATTTTGCTGGGTGTAGAATTGATAGGAAGAGTACCTCTGGTACTTGTCATTTTCTGGGTACGTCTCTAGTTTGTTGGTCTTCCCGCAAACAGTCTAGTGTTGCACAATCGACGGCTGAGGCCGAATATGTTGCTGCAGCTAGCTGTTGCTCTCAGATTTTGTGGATGGTTTCCACTTTGCGGGATTTCGGGTTAGATTATAAGAGTGTTCCACTTTTCTGTGATAACACTAGTGCTATTTGTCTTGCAAACAACCCGGTTCAGCACTCCAGAACCAAACACATTGATGTACGGTATCATTTTCTCAGAGATCACAATGAGAAGGGTGATATTGAACTTCAATATGTTGATACCCAACACCAGCTTGCCGATATTTTTACAAAACCCCTCGATGCTTCTCGATTTGCTTACTTGCGTGGGGAACTTGGTATTTGTCATCCCTACGGCATTTTGTGAGGGGGAGCTGATTTTAATTGACTTGCATATGCTCATTATGTGTGGAATTGCACTTACATCTTTTGCTATTATATGCCTGCTTTTAACTCAAAGAAATCATGACAGCTCAGCTCTATGAAATATGTCTGGAACATTGATTGTGCATGATGTTTTATTTTCTAAAATCAAAACTTGCTCACTGCTCAATCGTGTATCTAGCTTGTTTAGGCAGGATTGCTTTTAGCTATCTTTTATCTACTTGTCAGCAAGACACTGTTCTTTGGATGCTAAAAGTTGCAACTTGAAAAATTGTGTTCTTTTTCATGGATATTCATCAAAATAATTCATTCATCTGAAACAAAATCAAAAATCCATGATTTGCCTGGTTTAAATGAAAAGATCCAGGAGGGTTTGTTTGTCGCACTACTCTATTCTAGACTGCTTACCATTGCACTTTGGTCTGAACTGGGATAGTGTAGTGTATGCCAAAATCATCGCCTTAAGCTTCAGATGGCTTTCATGCCTAGGCTTGGCTTGATTGGAAAGTATAAGGTGGACAAACAAATAACCCCTGGCATTAAGAAAAGACCAACAAATTTAATTGCTCATCAAGTTTGCTTTCAAAAGCTCCTTTTGAACAAAACTTGTCTGTCTAAGGTAGAATTTGTTAGCTTTGCGCAGTCCTTGCCTTCTCTTGTCTAGCTGCTGTGATTAAGTGGTGATGCTTTTACTTCCAAAATGACAAAATCACATGCCATCATCTTGTTTCACAGATTGTTAAATTGAGCTGAGCACATGAACATTGGTATTACTGTTGGCATATTTTTGCATTATATGTCTTTGCAATTCTATTCATTTCGAAGCTTTGCATCTTTTAACTGCTCCTTGATGCTTGCATTGCCAAAGGGGGAGATTTGCTGTGTTCTCTGCCGCAAGAAGGCATAATTTCGCAAGGGGAAAGATTTTTGACATAAAGGGGAAGAAAAATTTGCTTAACTCAGGGGGAATTCTTATCAAGGGGAGATTTGCCAAAAAGGACTTTTACTCTTTTGAGAAAGGGGGAGAAAAATTCTTTTATCAAGTGACATGCTTTGGCTCTTTTCTGAGTTTTTATGGTCACTTGTGTGCTGAAATTTTTAAATTTTCTTGAACTTGGATTTGGTTGTCAATGCACTCATCAAGGGGGAGATTGAGAAACCAAGGGTTGGTTTCGGTATTTTGTGATGAGTGATTGACTGGATTTTACCCTCTGTTCGAAGGGTGCCTCCGAAGGGGCTTCGGAGGTGGTTCTCCGAAGGGTGTTCGGAGGTGTTTGCTTGCTGCAGCCGCACAGCGGAGTGTGCCTGTCGGAGGGGTCCGGCAGTACGCGATGACTGGGTTCGTACCGAAGGCTTCGGTACTTTGGGTGGTACACCGGAGTGTGTACCGGAGGTTGTTAACCCGGAGAGGTCTCCGGAGTACTGGATACACTTGTTTGCTTGTCGGTGGTGCGCAGGGACTTCGGAGGCGACGGATAGGGTTCGAGCCGGGTGAACCTGGGTCAAGCGGGAGGCTTGATGCTAGGGGAGCGGGGAGCTCCGTCACGGTGGCTGCGAAGGTGGTCCGGGTCGGTCCTCGGGTCGAGGCGTGCCAGGTGAAGGCAGAGAGTGCGGAGCGTGGCTCCGGCTGAAGGTGCTCCGAGACAAAGTCCTCGGACATGAGGCACTTCGAAGGTACTCCGAATGGAGTGACTTCGGAGTTGGTGGATCAAGTCCTCTGCGGAGGCAAGGTGTTCGAAGTGTGCTCCGGAGGGAGACACTCGAAGGTTACCCGACGAAGGTCTCAGAAGTCGAGGCGCATCGAAGGCATGGTCCGGGTGAGGCTCGTCGAGGAGTGTGCTCGGAGTGAGACACTGCGACGAAGTGCTCATGGAATGCTTCATGCGGAGGCCTTGGACGAAGGAGGGACTTCGAAGGGTGGTACTCCGAAGGTGGGGCTTCGGAGTGTGAAGGACTTCGGAGCGAGGCTAGCTCCGGAGTGAGGTTGACTTGTGGTGCTTCGGCCATGCATGGCTTCGGTACACGGACGGACGGTGGTTGAGCTCGGAGTAGCTGCGAAGCCGTGGAGGTCCACTCCGAAGGTGGTGGTGCGAAGGCCCAAGGGCTTTGACGGCTTCGGCTTAAAACCGTCACTGTATCGAAGGACTTCTTCGGCAGAGCGAAGGCCAACAGGCTGCAGGCTTCTCGCCGAAGCTACCACACCCTCCGGTGCGAAGGGAGGTTCCAGAAGTCAACACTGTAAAGGCTGACACTGTCTGTTCTGAAAAAGGCTGACACTGTCCCCTCTGCAGCTGACAGAGAAGCCTCCAGAATAAAGGTGGACTACCTTTTGTACCCCTTAGTTCTGAAGAGACAAAATGAATGTAAACCCTAGGGGTAAAGTAGTCACTTCCTTAGGATGAATCCATGGGCTATAAATATGGGGGCTCGGTAGGTAACATTTAACACTTTGAGCATTTACTGTTGAGCTCCTGTACACATACCTCGCTGGTTTTCATCCAGAGTTCAATATATTTTGTGTTCCTTGTTCAAGCGGCGAAGCCCTGCGTCTTTGTGCTTTTGCTTGAGCTCGCTTTACATACCTCGCTAGTTTTAGTTCACCGAAGCCTGTCTTGGCGAAGGGTGCTTTTCTCGCGAAGTGTGTTTTTCAGTGTGCTGTCGCTCTGTGTAACACGAGGCAAGACCTCGCTGCTTACTAGCGAAGCCCTGGTTGTATCCCGTTTTGCTTCCTGTGTCGAAGCCCTTAGCGTAGTCCGTTTTGTGTGCGTGTAGACCTTCGCGTACGAAGCCCAGCACCAGTTGCTGTCGCTAAGTACTTGGTAGAAGTCCTCAGAGGGCTGTCCACTCTTGCGAAGGGTGAAGTGCGAAGCCTGGTCGTAGCACCTCGTGTGCGGAGCCCGCACTGACTAAGCAGAGTAGATTTTCGAAGGGTGTTAGTGAAGCGAAGTCTTCTTGGCTTTGAACTTTTGCTCCTGCGAAGCCTGTGTTCGGAGCTGTCGAAGTACCTCCGAACCAGACCTTCGAAGGTAGTGTTCGAAGCCTGTTCCGCAGAAGACAGAACAGAACCGAAGGCTAAGTTTTTAGCCCGAATTTTTAAAAGCTCCCATTCACCCCCCCTCTGGTCGCCGTTTCCGGTCCAACAGAATGCCAACGACATGAGGAGTTAAAGGCTGATAATATTAGTATACATAGCACACCTGTCTTACGTACCCCATGGGCTGTGGAGAAACAAGCAAGCCTATTATACACACATAATGTGTTTAGAATATTTCAGGAAGAGGTGATTGCTGCTAGAGACCATTGCTCTACACTAGGAACCACACATGAAGAGGTTGTTAAGTATGTTAATGTTAGTGATGGGTCTATGAGGGATCGAGTGGTTCAGTGGTCCACAGAAAATATTTTTGGACGTTGCTCGTGCAAATTATTTGAAAAGATGGGAATTCCATGCCGCCATATTATTATGACATTGCGAGGAGAAAAGCTATATGAACTACCTTCATCTTATATTTTGAAGAGATGGGAAACACGATGCAAGAGGTACATTTGAACTAGCTTCATCTTAATTTTCTCACCCTATTTATATATACTTATTTGAATATCTATTTTTGGATTTAAATGTTATCTTAGAGAGATTGTGTATGACGATGAAGGCAACCTATTGGAAGAGAAGGCCGAAGATGCCAATGAAGTGGAAAAAAGGAAAAAAATAGTGGTTATTCGAAACAAGATAGAAGAGTCGATTCAAAGAGCAGAGAGTTCAAATGAAGCAATGGATTTCTTAGTTTCAAGTGTGCTAAACATAGGTGATTCTTTGGGACACATTTTGCCTAGCACAATGCAATCTACACAAGAACAATATGAGAATTTTATTGGTTGTGAAATTCCGGAAGAAATCCAAATACATCCTCCAAATGATGTTCGATCAAAGGGAAGGAGTAAAAGAATCAAAGGGGCTAAAGAACTACCGAAGCCTCGCAAAGGAAAGAATGCGAAGAAATTCTGCTAAATGTTAGCTCTGAATTATGCTAAATGTTAGTTCTGAATGTAGTTTTATTTTGCTGAATATTAGCCCTGAATAATGTCTCTGAAAGTTAAGTCATTTTGCTGGATATTAGCACTGAATATTGTCTCTGAAATATGGATTATTTTACTAAATACAAATTTATGGATGCATACAGAATGAATTATGACAACAAAAGGTGTGTATACTTCTACATCTTTGCTACTATAGTAGGAGCAGTTGAGTTGGTTTTCATCATAACAAGGTGGTACTTATTGATGTTTGCATACAGAATGAATTACTGATGTTTGCATGGTGTTGGGAGTTTTGTCTTTGTACTGAATTTCTTCATCTCAAATTGGTGTTGTTTAATTTCTTTAGTTGAGCTTAATCAACATTGTCACCATGCTGGGGCTACATAATCTCACAAATTTACATGTACTTCTCCTGATTTCTTATATGATATATGATATTATGGATTACACTGTTGCAATTTCTCTAGAGAAAAATTACATAGATGATTGATCTGAGGAGCAAAATTAGATAGATGATCAGAGTTTGCCATTTTCTCCCACAAATAAAGAAGGGAACAAAAAATTATGCTTCTTTCAAATGTGCTCATCTGTAGTCAGTTTTTGATAGTGATTGATCTGAGGAGCAAAATTACAAGAAAACTTATAGCCTATTTCAATCTTATTGGCATATGATGTTCAGTAGAGCACTTCCTTTAGAATCAAGTTCTACATTCAACAGAAGCTCTAACTACATACGACACACTATTGTTGAAATGTGCATTAGTGGGAGATCCTCTTCTCTGAAAATTAAAACACATCAAACAGCAAATTGAACTGCTCCAACGGAGGCGGCGCTGCCCCTGCCATCAAGCCGCCGCTAGGGCAGAGCAGCGGCGCCTCCTCCATGGCGCAGCGGCCACAGCCCCGGCGATGATGGCGGCGACTGTAGGTGGCGGCGGCAGTGGTCGGCGCTCTCGACAAAGTGCCCCGCGGCCGGCAAAGTGCCCGGCGGCAGCAGGCGACCCGGTCGGCAGGAGCTAGCGGTCAAAAATGCATCGTCGTTTTAGTTCCCAGAGAAAGAACCTGCGTTGGGGGTGGGGGGGATTTTGCAAAGTGGTGATTGAAGCATGCGGGGAGCTATCTGCAAATATGACATGGCCGTTGATGCTTGGATGAAGAGCTAGGATTATATATGTGCATTTGTGCATTGCATCAGCCTTGTGCACCAGATACGGCGCCTATTTTGTATTACTATGTTTGCTCCCGCTAACCATTACACCTAGCTCGTTGCCTCCGACCACTCCCAACTCTTCGCTCTGTTGCCAATCGGTAGGTATGCCCCTTCCCTCCTCGTGGTCCAGTGAAAATCGTATATGCATTCGCTCCGTCGTAGCCTATCGGAGACCCAGGTCTTCTAGGCTCCCCGTTCAAATCGCTTCATCAAATCTAACTCCATAGTTGCGGATTTTTATCCCACATCTAGCAGATTTCCGCGTCGTATCCATCATGTTTCTCTCTCTCTCTTCTCTACTTTCTCGATTCCAATATGTTGCATTTTCTCACGCGTTTAGCTATTTTAATGGCTGGACGCGCGGCTGGTCGGTCGCGATCGACGACGCGTGCACCTCCACGTGAGGCGGCAATGGAGGTGCAGATGGCGGCGAAGACGGCGGAAGCGATGGGGGAGGAGCCTCCGGCGGTGGAGGCAACAATGCCGGTGGCGGCGATGACAGAAATTACTATGGCGAAGAGGACACAGAGGGGAACTACTCGTGTGGTTTTGTTCGCCGGACTCGAACTCAAGAGGAAGATAAACAGGGTGCAACAGAGGTATTCACCGCAATATAAAATAATATATACCGGTAGGTGGGTTCATATTGTCAGTGCGCATAATAACACGTCAGTATCAAACAAAAATTAATAATGACATATAAACAAATAACGATATTTTAATAATATTTTTGACAATCTTATCTAATATAATACGTTAAGGAGACAAAACCACTTTTAGGAATTAAGTAAACAATATTTAAAAGGTTAGAGGGTTAAATACTTAATTTATTAAGTTAAAGAGTTAAGTAGGTAGTCAATCGGTGAGGTTGTATGTAGACCTGTTTTATTATGTCTGGTGTATATTTTTGTGTAAATATGTTTGTAAGAATGTATCGAGCAAGCCGTAAAGCTCAAAATTTCATCACTTAAGCTGACGTATATCCTAAAGCTAATTGAAACAGCAGCACGCTATGCACAAAAGAATTTTGAGACGAACAAAAGAATTTTAGAAGTCGACGCTGCCGTCGCCGCGGGCTCGGCACATGCACCCCGGCGTCCTCGGCTGCCGGTAGACGCTCCGACCCCTCGGCCGCGCGGCGATCCGCTTGTACTCGTCCACCATGGTCTTCACCCTCCTCTGGAACCCGCCCCACTCGATGCCACCCTCCTCGGCCAGGATCTGCGCGTAGCGCTTCCGGTTCGGGTGCAGCGTCGGCGCACGGCCCCTGCCGTGGTACACGCGGTACCCCGACACCAGCGACGACAGCTGACTGCCGGAGTCCGTCACGGCGAACACGTCGGCGGAGGCGCACGCGATTAAGTCCAACGCCGCGAGCTGCATTGCCAAGGGCGGCGTGATGCTTGTCAGTTGTCAGACAGTGCAAATGCAAGGATGGAATTCAGAGGCTTGCTGCCGTTGCAGGGAAATCTTTGATCTTTTTACCTGGGATGAGAAGTTCTTGAATGGAGCTAGCTCGCCGGATGAGAGGACGTCGTCCTTGGTGACCAGGTTGGGGTACAGTCTCGTCAGGGGGCGCAGCCGCGCGGTGCCGCCGAATATCTGAGAGCCGGCGACGTAGATGAACGTCCGTCGGTCGTAGCCGAGAGCGGAGAGCACGAGCCCGGCTTCCTCCGGCGTCAGTGGGCATCGCCCCAGGCTGCGCTGCTGCTCCGGTGACACCGACCTGCCACACACACGACGGCGGCGCGCATGATCGCATCACAATTCAGACGACGTACGTACTACGTAGCGCACGGCTGGTTCATTGCAAGAGGCAGGGGTCAAGCACGTACGTGTTCCGGAGGCGCACGGCGAGCGTCGGGAAGTGGGTCTCCCTGTACGCTTGCAGCTCTTTCCTCTCCTCGTCGCCGCCCCCGAACTCGCAGAGGGAGTACGCCACCATGTCCTCCTCGAACCTCATGTGCAGGGCAAGGAACCTGCTCGGCGCACCGGCGCCGGCGGCGAGGGCCGGGTCATCGAGCATGTTGCTCCCGAACAGCTGCTTGTCCATCTCCGTTTGCATCGCGCCGGCTCTGCGCAGCCGCTGGATCAGTAGAGAGCCCGCTTTCTGGATCTTGGGGACGAACTTGAGCGCGTGGAAGTTGCACCTGCACCGCAGCCTCTGCAAGAAGCCAAAAACAGAGGATGTCGGCCAATGGACAAATGGTGCGTTGCTCATCTGGAGAAGAAGAGCCGCGAGGAAGATGATGTGACCTGCAGATGGACAGGCACCGAGTCGAAGCCGAGCCGGTTACCAAATCCGAGGAAATGAACAACGCCATTCTGCCGCAGAATTGGGAGGACAGTTTTGATGAATTCAGACGTTGTGGCCTCTTTCGTGATGTCCATGTCAGTTACCTGTCATTTGAAGAACAGAGAAACTGAGAACCAGAATCTCACAGAAATTTCACAGGAATCGTTGATAAATCCATGCTCTTTGAACTGATCACGTTTACATGTTCTAAGACTGAAGTATCATAATTATCATGATTTTCAGATACATGGTTGAGCCACTAACTTGGCTGCCGATTGCTTCGAGATCCAGCGACTGAAGATGGGGAGGTAAATCTTTCACAATGTGCACATCACTCTTCATGTAGCTCACGAAGTAGTCCTCTTGATAGATGTCACCGAACTGGCTGGTTCAAATCAAAGGTTCGGCAAGTATATCAGACAAAAAGTTGTGGAAAATTTGTTTTTGAAAAAAAGATGCCAATTTTCACAATTTGATTGTTTCAGCTCCACAAGGCACAAGCTCGTGATTGTTGTCTGTGAGCAAAATCATACATTCAGTACAGACTGCTTTCATACATACGATTCAATAAGGCCCTGTTTGGATCTCAGAGTATTGAAAAAATTGGAATTCATTTTGAATTCTATAAAACATTGAATTGTGTGGAATTTAATCGAAATCCAATATTTATGTTTGGACATTCCATAGAATTGAAATACGAGAACTAATTCCCAAATTTGTTTGGTTGATCAAACCATAAAATCAATTATATTAATACAAGAAAATATTAGCTACAAAAACAAGCTTGACGAAGGAATACATATATAATACAATGATCGATCTTGACAAATATAAGAATTCCGGTCAATTTTTTTCTTGAAGAAGAATTAGGTAGAACTATGAATTCTTGATTGAATTCTAGATCAGATTTGATAATTTTAATTCCATAGTGACCCAAACAGCCCACCTCGTGAAATTGAATACCAATTTTTTAATTTTAGACCCAATAACTAGGATCCAAACGGGCCCTAAGTAGAATTACTATTGCTACTCAAAAAACAAAAGAGAGATAAGGTAGAACTAAGATTGTTTTGTCAGTTACAGTTGCAAGACGTGCGCATTTCATCAATAGTAATTCTAACCTTGTGTCCTTCCACACGCTGCTGTAAAGAAACCGAGGAAGGACTAGTGTAGCATTAAGCACGGCTGCAACGACAACAGCATTACACACCTGGAAGATGACATTCATTTAGCTACTGAATCACTGAATCTGAAAACGACAGTGTTGATCTTGTGAGAATGGATTTTAGTAATAGATCCTTACAGCCACACGCTGCTGGTTCAGACCGCCATTCGCGCTGATCAGAATGAACCCATTGTTGTTCTTCTCAGGCCCTGTGAAATCACTATGTTAGACCACATTTCTGATTTCTCACTCGTAGATCTTGCTGGTTAAGAATTTAATGTCACTTAAATATTTAATACGGTGGTGTTACTATGACTAACTGTATCTGCTTGCAAGAAAAAGACTTCACCTTCACCAGGCAAACTGTGCTTTGCAGCACAGGGCTTCCATTTACGGGCTTGTTTGTAGGGTTCTTCCCATAATGCAAAATTTTCACTGTCACTGCCAGGCTCGTTCTGCACTGGCAAGGAGGGCAGAACGAACCGGTTAGCAGCAGAAGAAGCTGACTGGCGCAGTTTATTATGATGGAAGAATGAAACCTTTGTGATAACTGAAGTTGCCATTTCCAAAAGCCTTGGGTGCATTATCTGCTCTGCTTGCTCTGTCCTAACAGAATTTTGCTTCAGCTCCTTCTTTCACAAGAATGAATTGTCAGGTCGACCGGTTTTACAAAAATATGTAGAAATTGATTGGTGATATTTTAGTTTTGCCAAATTAGCACCTAATTTTGTTTTCGTTTTGGAAACAAGATCATACAGGTGAGATTGATATTTGCCCAGGTGAACGAAGAGGAAAATATATTTAAACCACAAGAAGACAACGACCAGAGGATGAATTGAAAACGCAATGCAATTTAGAGGCGCTTGATGGCGATCAAGGAGGAATTTTTCCGCGATTTGATCACGCCAATAAGCATTTTTTTGTTTTATTTAAAAAACGGGATCATGCCAGTGAAATTGAAATTCTGCGGTCGTCGGGAACGTAAAGGAAACCAGGCTTTAAATCAAAACAAGACAAGGACACGAGGATGAATTGATAACGCAATGCAATTTAGGGGTAGTTGATGGCGATCAAGGCGGAATTTTTTCCATGATTTGATCAGCTACCTTACCTGAAGGCCCCTGAATCCTCTGGAGATGGCGCCATTCCTGAACTGCACCTGGTGGACGGCGGACATCATCAGGGAGGACACGAGCAGGAGGCACCCCATGACGCCGACCACGACGGCGAACACCCTGAGGTGCCACGCCGTGACGCCCCTGGACACTGCCGCCGCCGCCGACGACGCCGCCGCCTTCCCCTGACGCGCGCACCGCAGCCTCCCGATGTTGGTAGCGCCGCCGCTCCCCTGCCCTGCCGCCGCCGCCGCCGCCATCTGCCCAGCGCCGCAAGAACCGTCCATTTCCCCGCCGGGCGGCCACCCCTCCAAATCAAGAAACCATCTAGGCTCTATCACCTAGCTATCTTGTCATCGAGGACAACCCGTCCCTCCTCGACTCAAAGTCTCAAACCACACGGCAACAACCACATCTGGTGCGTAGCTAGCTGCTGAATTATTCGCTTCTGATTGCTCCTCTCGTTTTCTCTTTTTAATCCTCGTCCTCGTCCTCCTCTTGACCAGTTCATGGGCAACGTGGCCATCCATGATCCAACGGCACTCGTACTGCCGCCAGAGTAAAGAAACGTTAGGTCAAACGAGGCAGCACAGCTTCTGCGCATACACAAACACAACCACCGGCCAGGCAGGTGATGCTGATCTGATCTGAAGGTCCGCCCACGCGCGCGGGGAGTATTAAAAATACGATCTTTGAGAGAGAAAGGTGGTTAAAAATTCGGGAAGGGAACAGCTAACGTGAGAGGGACTCGCTGGAGATGTTCTGACGATGGCTTGATCATTGTCAGGTAGTAGTAGTAGCGTAGCAGGATGGAGACGACAAGACTTGAGAGCTCATGACATTTCGGTTGGGAATGATCAATTGGTGGAGAAAAAAGGAGGGAGTGGGTAGCCGCTTAGCCGTCCGGTTGGTTGGTGCAGAGTTAGAGTGAGATTTCTTTGGCGTTGCAGTGGTTGCAGGCTTGCAGCCCCAGTTCGGAGACATCCCCGTAGAGGAGTAGAGCTGGCTAATTAACAAGACGGTTGATTCCTTAATTATTCCTAACGTGCAGCTGCAACAGAGCGAACAGTGTCTCTTTCGTGGGCGACTCTTAATTGGTCGAAACCTGTCACGTTGGGTTGCTGCACGTAGACTATCAAACAGTTTTAGCCATGTAAAGCAGGCGTGGCAGCCAGGAGGGTCCATGTTTTCCCCCACGATCCAGTCACATCAGATTAGCCTCCAAATTGAACGCCGCACGGCAGTACGGCACGCACACTCTCTACTGCCTAGCCTGCTAGCCATAGTCTCCCCTTTATTTGACAAAAAAAAATCATGTTTTTCACATTAATCCGGGAATGTTATTCGGGGTGAAGAGGAGCTTCGTCAACATATTTATAGTTACTATAAGGGTTTGTTTGGGTTTGGTCCTTCGGGGGTTGTTCACCTTTCTGAGGACTGTTGGAGGGCAAGGTATAGGGTTAGTGTGGAAGAAAACACTGATCTCACTAAACAATTCACTTTTCGCGAGTTGGATGAGGCCTTTGGGGGGGTTAAAGTTAATATGGCCCCGGGCCCAGATGGCTTCTCGGTAGGTTTCTTTAAAAAGTTTTGGGGTTACTTTCGAGGGATTTTAAAAGAAATGCTTGATGATTTTTTCAATAATAAGCTGGATATGGGGAGAATTTAATTTTGGGGAGATTGTCTTGTTGCCTAAAGTTCGGGAGGCTTGCACTATAAAGCAGTTTAGGCCGATTTGCCTTTTGAACGTGTGTTACAAAATTAAATTCGCTCCAATAGACAGAAATGCATTGTGCTGAAATTGGACTTCGAGAAGGCGTATGATATGGTCAGATGAGATTTTTTGTTGGAAGTGCTCGAAAGAAAATGGTTCCATCAAACTTGGGTGACCTGGATTAAAAATGTGGTGTCAGGTGACAGGGTCGCTATTAATATAAACGGTCAAACGGGGGGATTCTTCAGGACTTACAGGGGAGTTAGGCAGGGTGATCCGCTGTCACCCTTGCTATTTAATCTTGTGGCAGATGCTTTATCTGAATTATTAACTCGGGCCAAGGAGAAAGGTTTCTTGACGGGGTTGGTGCCTCATTTGGCTCAGGGGGGGATTTCACACCTTCAATATGCAGACGATACTATCCTATTGATGGAGTTTTCGGCTCAAAATCTGGTCACGACCAAATTCTTACTTTATTGTTTTGAGGAAATGTCAGGTCTGAAAGTGAATTATCAAAAAAGTGAGTTGTATTTTATTGGGTTGTCAGAAGAAGAGACTCAATTTGCTGCTGATGGTATGAATTGTAAAATGGGCTCTTTCCCCATCTCGTATTTGGGTTTACCCATCAGCTATGCAAGGCCTACCAGGGCAGATTTTGGGGGTTTGATAAAGAAGGTTGAAAAGAGACTTTCAGCGTGGAAGTGTGGTTATCTGTCCTATGGTGGCAGAATGGTTTTGATCAATTCATGTCTTAGTAGTATCCCGATGTATTCGATGTGCATTTTCTTACTGCCGGATAGTATTCATCATCAGCTTAATCGTGTTAGGTGCAATTTCTTTGGGACGGTTTATCTAACAAAAGGAAGTTCCACATGGTTAACTGGAACACCCTGTGCTTACCTAAGAATTATGGTGGTCTGGGCTTCACTGATTCAAAACTGATGAACATTGCCTTGTTGGCGAAATGGCTTTTTAATCTTGCTAATGGTCAGAAGGGGGATTGTTTCGACTTATTAAGGAAAAAAATATGATTGTTATGGGAGTGTTTTTGATCAGAATGTGAAAACGGGTCGTACTTTTGGAATAGCGTAATGAAATTTAGGTTTTGGGTTCAAAAACATTGTGCCATAGTGGTGGGAGATGGTAGGAGTACCTTGTTCTGGAAGGATGTGTGGGCTGGGGAGTTGCCGTTGAAAGTCCAGTTTTTTCAACTCTTCGATATTTGCTTGGATCCTAACATCACAGTTGCGGAAGTGTGTAATGCTGGGTGGTGCCTTCAATTCAGGAGAACGCTGAATCTCGATGAATTCAATCTTTGGCTGAGTTTGAGAGATGTCTGCTCCAGGGTGCCCATTGGGTTAGCTCCTGACAAAATTAGGTGGTGTTTGGGCAAGGGGGGTTCTCTGTTAAGTCTTTCTACAATTGGTTATCTTTTAGGGGGAGGTTTCAACTGACGTGAATCTTGTTTGGAAATGTGCTGCCCCATTGAAAGTCAAATACTTCTTGTGGTTAGCTCTCAGGGGGAGAATTCAGGCTGGGGATCAGTTGAAAAAGAAGAATTGGGCCGGAGATCCGAGCTGCAAAATTTTCATGCAGCTTGAGACGATTGATCACCTCCTGTTTCAGTGCGCTATTTCTCAATTTACCTGGTGTTTTGTCAAGGAGGCTTTGGGGTGGGTTAGACTTCCCGTTAGTGTTCGGGATATGTTCGCTGTGGTTGGCGGCCGGCTTG
This sequence comes from Zizania palustris, assembly GCA_019279435.1. Classification (NCBI taxonomy): domain Eukaryota; kingdom Viridiplantae; phylum Streptophyta; class Magnoliopsida; order Poales; family Poaceae; genus Zizania; species Zizania palustris. Next base: position 56,675,107 of record JAAALK010000283.1, on the reverse strand, counting down.
ATAAGAAAAAGAAGAGTACTCTGTTTAGCATTTTTACGGCGGGTTTTTGGGCAATTTGGCTTACGCGAAATGGTTTCGTTTTCAATGACTCTTTACCACTCAATGTCTTGACTGTTCCGTACAAAATGTCTTGCTTTATGTCACAGTGGAAGAGCTTAGCTTCGGCTCATCAGGCGGGGGAAAGTTCAAGATGCTCGGGATTGCTCCTTGCTCTAATCAGGGAATTGTCAAAGGGAGAGCCGGCAAGAAGGGGGTTCATCAGATGAAGCAGTGATTCTCTCATGGTGGCTTGTTCGCAAATAGTCTCTTATGTTACTAGTTGTGCTCGTTCTGATGTTGTTTGGTGATAAGATTCTGGTTCATTTTGAGTGGTTGGTTATTTTGGTTTTTGTTGGCGGTAGGTTCACTGTGGTGCCCTTGCATGTGGGGGTGGGACTTTGCTACGATGATTTCTGTTAGTTTGGGAGTGTTAGTTCTCTTGTAATCTGGTAACCCCAGAAACTTGGTGTGTTTATTTTCGCTTTCTAATAAAGCGGGGCATAGCGTGCTATGCCTATTTCTCCAAAAAAAAACCTGGTTACCACCGAATAGCAGAGAACAGTTGTTCTCTCTGCACCGTTCCAATGGATGCAGAAGAGAACTTGGTAGCGGGCTCCTTGCGAAGCGGGGTCCGCCTCCTAAATGTCAAACGGCGCGGATTGCGATTGTATAGATTAGTCGGAGCGGAGCCGTTCTGTTACCGCCAGGCGCCAGCCAGGGACTTAACCGCCGGTTCCGAATGGATGACTGAAATTTATCTGGTAACCGGCATTCTTACGCGCAAGCTCCCCAAAATGGAGACCACTCATACCGCCGGGGCGGCCGGAGTTAAGGGAAGCCGCGCCTCACGAGCCCCAAAAGCAAAAAAAAAAGTCCGGTGATAGCAGCTGCGTTACGGTGACGGGCCAACTAACGCCGTCGAGAAAGTCAAAAGGAGAAAGGACGACCGCTCCACGCCCACGCGCCGGCTGCCGTCAAATCCAAGCCCAACAAGTAGCTCAAAGATACTCACTCGACTCAGCCCAGTACGCTCATAAATATCCAGAAACGAGGCCCATTTGCATAGCCCGGCCCAGCACACTGATTCATTTCTCCCCTTCTCCCCACTTCCCCCACTAAAACCCCAGGCCTCGCCGCCGCCCGCCTGCCTCACCATGGCTCACCTCCGCCTCCTCCTCTCCCGCTCTAGCCGCCGCCACGCGCAGCCGCACCACCTCCTCTCGCTCCTCCGCTTGTCTTCCAACTCCGGATCCGGCTCCGGCCCAGTGCCGCCGCCCGTTAAGCCCGTCTCGTACGCCCCGAAGGACGCTGGCGCGGAGGAGGCGGCACCGAGTCATGGCCCCGGCTCCCAGCCCCCGCCGACGAGGAGATCGCAGCAGCAGCAGCAGCAGCAGGTGCCGCAGCGGCAGTGGACGCGGCAGGAGATGCGGTACGTGAAGGATGCGGGGCCCGCGATCGCGCCGGTGTCGTACGCGGCCAGGGTCGCGCCGCTGCCCGAGGACCGCTCGGCGGAGGAGGGGGCTGGCGAAGTGCCAGGGGAGGAGGGACTGCGGGGGGAGGGGAAGCGGATCGATATGGAGGCTGCGTGGACAAGGAGGAGCTTCTTCGGGATGCAGGTGGAGGAGGAACAAGTGCCGTACCCGACGCTTATACCAGTCGAGAAGAGGCCGCAGAAGGCCGCCATTGATCTCGTCGATGCCATCCGCGAAATCAAGGTCTCTCATGCTTGTGATTTTCTCCTCGTGGTTGGAATTGGCATATGGTTTGCATTTAAGGATAATACCCATGATATGATGATGCCTTTTCTGCTGAGTGTCATGGCTAAACTTAAATTAAATTAAAATGTATCTACTTTAGCCGTGTCTGATATTCACAATTACACATATAAGTGATGATCAACCAAAAGCACAAATAGTTAGATACACTGTTTGCGTCTGCAACAATGTTGAGATCTGAATGCCTGCCAGCTGCAAAGTACTTCTGTGTCTTGTATAATTGTATATGATCAGAACTGTTAATCAATTAAGTTCCCCAAGTGCCGCATCATGTTTGTTGTTAGCAAGTTAGCATGCCCTATGATGGATTGCAGTTTGAGGTTTTCATGGCAAATGATTTCATAAAACCTTGTAGTTTGAGCTTTTCATGGTGAATCATTTCATAATACCTGCAACAAGATGATTAACCTGCATTGTGCAATGAGGGTGGACAAGCCTTCTGGTGTCCTTACCCTAGCACCTGGGTGACAGATAGATACCTGAGCTTTGCATTCAACGATTATTCAGAAAGTTGTGATTAGCTCATGTGAGTATAGGGCTGGCTTTCAACACCACTATTAATCCAGATAATTCCAGTTTTGATGGTGAAAGCCTGAGAAGTTAGTGGCTTAGTCTATGGAGCACCTTCTATATTATACATGGAATAGCTACCGAAAATATTTGATTATGTGAGGACTGAGGATAGTGTCATTTCCAAAGCAGTGCATGTGAGAACAGCAACACCTGTTTACTTTTGAAAAACCTGTAGCCCATAACAAAAATTGGTACGACCACCTCTTAGCTACAAAATGTTCGAAACTTCCCACTTCTTCAGTCTTGCAACAATGCCCCATTAGTATGATGGGTAATCTAAATTTGATACTGAAAAATCTTGAGAAAATTCTGAACCCCCCCCCCCCAAAAAAAAAAATTTGTTCAGAAGTTTTACTTCCTTATTTTTCTTCATGGCTTCGTCTTGATGTTGTTTTGAGCACAACATGGTATTTTTCAAGTATTATTTTATTTTCTACAAGGATTATTCTAGCCCTAGATATTCTGTTTATATTGTTGTTAGCTGTTGGCTTATACATTTAGAGCCTCTATTTTATGTTGCAATCTCCCGTGGTTCAATTCTTTAACTAGATAGTCATAAACTGATAAAAGTTAAGATGACTTGAAAGCCTGCAGAGTGTGGGGAAAATGTAGAAATGCTTTGCTATTTCTTAAAACATGAAACATAATTGTTCATCTGAAGAAATGTTCTTACTTTGTTCTTTTCCTACCATCCAGTCCAGTGCAAATGAAAAGAAGCGGAATTTTACAGAAACAGTTGAAGCACATGTAATGTTAGGTGTGGATCCACGTCGAGGTGACCAGGTCATTAATCATTACATTGAATTACTGACTGCCAGCTTCCTTGCTTGTGCTTTCAATACATGTTTATCTATCTTGTTTACTTTCCATTTCCTGGTGCATAGTCAGACTGGACTTTAATTCAGCTAACTTGTGTGTATCCTGTGTTCATATCTTTAATTCAGCCAAGACCCTAGAAGCACTCATCTAGTTGACTAGTTCACAGTGCAAAATGCATGTTTAATCTGAAATATGCTACAATAGTACAATATCCGATGTTTGACAAATTGTCATACCTTATTTTCAAATCAAGCAAACAAGAATTCATGTTCATATATCTCCAATTTTCATAATGGCAATGTAAAGTTTGTAGAATTGCAGTTGCACCTACATATGTACATGAAAAGTGCTTACACTGTTTAGTGGCACCTAGGCTGCTGAGTATAGTAAAATTGATGCTGCAAGGTGGCACTTAGTGTGTAGGAGGCATCTTAGGTTGCCTTAAGAATATGTCTGTATGAACTCTTCCCAAGTTCAAACCACTAGTTATGACAACAAAGACACCTAAGAGGAGAAGCTGATTGAGATGATGATCTACCAATTATGGTAGCAGAACTGATTTATGTGCATTCATGCTTGCTGTGAAGGCAGAGTTTCACAAAAAGTGAAATCATGGTAGAAACTACGTAAGTTGATGGGGATACTGCTAGAATGCTGCTATGATTTTTGCTATTTCTGCTGCACCCCATCTAGTATTGGCAGTGCACAAGAAATTTTGTACAGAGTGTTTGCGATGAATCGTGCCATGGTCCAATACACAAGTGAATCAATAACCTTATGAATTATGATCTCTTTATTTGGTTGTGATTTAACAATAATGAAAGGTTATACTGACCATATTAATTCTCCTCATGGTACAGATGGTGCGTGGTGCCTTAACTCTGCCTAAGGGCACTGGCAAGGTATCATTCTAAATACAACATTCAGTTTTTTTAGTATTTTTTATGCTGAGGCCTTTTTATTTTTTAGACTGTTAGGGTAGCAGTATTTGCAGAAGGTCCTGCAGCAGATGAAGCTAGAGCTGCTGGAGCTGATATTGTTGGTGGTGATGAGCTGATTGAGGAGATCCGCACAGGTACTTCGTTTCCTCCTGTTGATGTATAAGATCCATAGTTATCAGGGTGTCGCCATGGTGATGCTTTAGTGTCACCATGGTGACAAGATGGTGGCAGAGGCTAAGGTGTCCCACCACCTTAGCCGCGCCGATGGCGTGCAGCGCAACGTGTCCAGCACGGTGGCGATGACAGCGGGAGAGAGAGGTGGTGGCAGTTGTTGTGGGAGAGGTGGCTGTGGCTGGGATGAGAGTCCTTTGAGGGCAGGCAGCTATGGAGTGGACTGGACTTTAACACATTTACATATATGTGCTGTTGTGGGCTTTAAATGTGATGCTAGACTTGGTTTTAAATGTGTTTTTGCAGTTTTTCCTATATATATTTTTTATTTTGTAAGGCATTGTCTCGCCTTACGCCTTACCACTTTTTTTTTTGAGGCAAATCAGTAGGAGATGCTCCTACTTACGATTTTATAAAAAAGAATAAACAGCAGGCAACAAAGTGACTAGAGCGAAGGAGGGGAAATTACAAGGTCTCAATCCAACGCTTCAGACTATCCTTAACAGAAGGAGAGAAACGTTGAGATTGAGTAGAGAAGGTGAGGAGGAAGCGAGTCTTCCATGAGAAGAGAGAGGGGGCAATCCCATCAAAAACCATTCTATTGCGGATTAACCAGATGGACCAGGCCCCCATTACAATGACATCCATAAAGAAGGAAGTACTAAGGGACGACTTCAAAGCCTCCAGTCTATCGTGGATCGTGCCAGGAGAGATCCAGGGGACCCCCAGCACAGCCCAGCACTCTCGACTGAAAGGACAGTCGAAGAAGAGGTGCACAACCGATTCTTCCTCTCCGGATGAGCATAAACAGCAGGAGGCATCCACAACAGAGTTGAGGATTCTTTTCCTGCGAAGAACCTGTCTTGTGTTGAGGCCGTCCAATAACAGCAGCCAGAAGAAGATTTTTAGCTTGTTGGAGCACTTTGCTTTCCATAGCCACCGAAAAGCAACAGGAACCTGGATGAAGTGGTGCTGGTAATTGTAGAAATTGGCAGCACTGTAAGAGGAGGAGCGCCAAATAAAAGACCAATTGTCCGGGATGTTGGCCCTGAGAATCAAGGAATCCAGAAGGGGGAGCAAAAGCTGATACTCTCTATGGGCTTCGACGGATAGCGGAAGGAAGAAGTTAGAAGACGTGGGAAATTGAGAGAGGAAGTGTTTAACCGAACAGGTGCGACGCTTAGCAAAGGAGAATAAATGGGGGAAGAGGAGCCGAAGGGGGGTGGCAGACCACCCATCCTCCCAGAAGGCAGTGTTGCAGCCGTTCCCGATGGAGGGACTAGCGATTGCCCTGAAAAGACTTGAGAGGGCAAGGATGTCCCGCCACCAACGGGAGCCTCGAGCGGGAGAAAGATGAGGAGGGGAAGTAGCCGAGGCGTAGTGCAGAGAAACCAAGTTAGCCCAGGGAGGGGGGGAGGGACTTAAAAATTTATGAAGGTGCTTAAGGAGTAGGGCAATGTTGTGAGTGCGAAGATCAATGACCCCCAGCCCCCCTTTGGCTTTGGGCTTACAGACTTTGTGCCAGGCTACTCTGGAGGAATTCCGGCCAGAAGAATCATGGCCATGCCAAAGGAAATTACGCCGGGCTTTGTCGATACGGGAGATGATAGAGATTGGGATCTTGAAGGTACACATGGCAAAGGTGGGAAGAGCAGAGAGAATAGAGTTTACTATTTGGAGACGTCCCGCCATGGATAACCAGGGAGAAAGAGCAGACAATTTTCTCTCGATATTGTCAATAAGGAAAGCAAGATCAGCAGGCTTAGGCTTCAGGACCCCCAGGGGAAGCCCAAGATAGGGGAAGGGGAGAGGGGCTAAGGGGCAGCCGAAGGTGGCCGCCAGGAGCTCACCCTGCTGAGGATCAGTGTTGATTGGCGTGATGGTGGATTTGGAGAGATTTATGTTGAGCCCAGTAGATTGGGAGAAAGTATGTAGGATACCATGAAGGTGAAAGAGGTTCTTTTGATCCGCATGGAGAAAAATGATTGTATCATCGGCATATTGAGCAATAGGGAAGTCAAGGTTGGGAGGATGACAATTAGGACCCTGAATGATCTTCAAGCTGGAGGCTCTGTTAATGATGTGTTGGAGGAGGTCAACCGCCAGGACGAAGAGGAGCGGGGAAAGAGGGTCCCCTTGGCGCACACCACTCTTGCAATGGAAGAATTTACCAGAGGCGCCATTGAGCAGAACAGAGGAGAAGCCAGAGGACAAGAGAAGTTCAATCCAACGGATCCATTTGTTGGGGAAACCCAACTGAGTCATCATGAGAATAATAGTTGAGTGCTCTATGGTGTCAAAGGCTTTCTCAAAGTCTAGTTTTAGGATGACGGATTCGTAGGTAGACTGTTTGCATCTGTGCGAAAGTTCCAGGGCCCAAGTGAGACAGTCTTGAATGCTTCTACCTTTGATGAAACCGTACTGATTTTTGTGAATAAGATTAGAGATGACTACTTGGAGCCTGTTGGCAAGGATTTTTGAGATGATTTTAACGCTGGTGTTCATAAGAGAGATAGGGCGATAGTTTTTGACAGAGGAAGGGCAGGGACCCTTGGGAATGAGAGCAATATAAGAGCCATTGATGGGGTGAAGCTGGATGTCACACTGGGAGAAACGGAAGGCAAGGTCGACGAAGTCCTGCCGGAGAATAGGCCAACAAGCTTTATAGAAGGAGCCGTTGAACCCATCTGAGCCAGGAGCTTTGTCAGGATGCAAGGACTGGATGGCCAGATCCAGTTCAGTCAAGGAAATGTCTGCCTCCAGGTGATCCAAACCCTGAGCCCTGGGAACCAGCTGGGCCAGATCAAAGTCCATGCGAGGATGACCCGAAAAACCCATTTTGCAGAGGAAAAAATCCAGGAAAGCTTCAGCTTTGTCCTCATGCTGAGAAACCCACGTGCCGTTGGCAAGCTTGACAGAGGAGATTGTATTGCGGCGTCACCTTGAAGTAGCAGCTGAGTGAAAAAACTTGGTGCTAGCATCCCCCAGTTTGGTCCAACGAATGGTGTATCGTTGCTTCCAGTAGCAGTTATTGATGTCAAGGAGGGAAGCAAGGTGAGCCTGGAGAAGAATCCTGAAGCGAAATTCCGAAGGAGAGAGGGAGCGAAACTCCTCCATTCTGTCCAGGAAACTAATGATGATAGAGGTATTCCTAATCCAAAGGTTGAAACCTCTATGCTTACGCTGCCAAACTGAAAGGACCTTCTGGAGAGATTTCAACTTTTGAGCGATGCGTTTGGCAGGGTCGAGCAAAGAGGCCCTTTGTTCCAACAGGATTGAACCAAGGGAAGAAAATCAGAGAATCTGGTCCAGAAATTTTCGAAGCGAAAAACAGTGGACTTAGGAATAGTCGTGCCGATTGAAGCAAGGCAGGGGCAGTGATCCGAACAACCATTGGGGAGCGCAGAGAAGGAAGTGTTTGGAAACGAATTAGCCCAATGCGATGAGGTAAGGCACCAATCCAGCTGGACAAGGGTAGGGGGGTTCTGTCTGTTAGACCACGTAAATTGTCTGTGCCGGAGGCTAATTTCCTGGAGGCCCAAGGAGCTGATGACATCATTGAAGGAGGCCATATTTCTTCTGTTAAGTGGGCCTCGGTTCTTGTTTTCGTTGAAGCGATAGAGGTTGAAATCTCCAATGAAGAGCCAGTCCTCAAAAGAAGAAATGAGGAGAGAATTCAGCCAAGAGAAGAAAGCAGGGCGCTCAGAGGCCCTGCAGGGTCCGTAGATATTAGAGAGCTTCCAGGAGTCGCCATTGAGCAAGGAAGTGAGGGTGATAGTGAGCTGGAAGTGGGAAGAGGAGAGAAGGGAGCCAGAGAATTTAGCGCTATTCCAAGCAATGAAGAGGCCCCCAGCGGAACCCAGAGCAGGGGAAAAGAGGAAGCTGTCCAGACGTTTGGGACAGAATTTCCTAACGGAGGAGGGGACAAGAGCCGCCATTTTAGTCTCCTGGAGGCAGACGATATCCGCGAAAGAGGAGGCTATGAGGTTGCGGACGGCGAGCTGTTTAGGAGCTGAATTCAGACCCCGAACGTTCCAGCTAACAACTTTCCAGGATCTGGAGGCAATCATGGTGAGGAACCAAAACGCAGCAGGAGGCTGGGGCAAACGCCAACCCAACCTGGAGAAGAGAACAGCGAAGCAAGCTTGCAGGCGAATAACAAGTCGGGCCATGGACCCTGGGCCAGAAAGGAGGGAAGCCCACGAGTCTCCAAAAAATACAGGCCAAACAGAGGCCACCAAAGGCACGCAGGCCAGCAATGTTTGAACAACAAAAGCCGAACGCGGCGCGCAGGCCAGGAGTTAGGAGTCATGTTCATTGCTTGGAAGGTTGGCGGGAGCAGGGGGATCCACCATCATGGGGGCCGATGAAGGGCCGGCCACCATCCCAGCCTCCTGAGAGCCCGTCCCATCGTCGGAGCCGCTGGAGAAGAAGGAAGGAGAGAAGGTGTCAGGCGGGATGCCCGAGATCTCCATGCTGTCCTGTGGGTCGGCTTCAGCCTGGGGCATCTCCACATCGTCCTCCACCATGGGCTCAAAGACAGCTTCAAAGAAATGATCATCCTCCAGATCATCTTGCGGAGCACCTTCATGTTGGTGGTTCTGGACATGGTTGTGCCATTGGTTGGCCATGGGACCAAAAAGCTGGGCATCCGCCCACTGCTGGATCCACTCCGGCTCCCCTGGCATGACCTCGCCTAGGAAGGGGTGGGGGTTGCCATTGTCAGGCGGAGGGGGGACTTCATCCCCCGGCCCCTGGTCCGCGAGGTCGGATTGGAGGAGGTAAACCGGGAAGGTCCAGGAGCGACCACTGCCATCGAGCTCATCCCCATGTTTGACAGTGATGCTGCGAGGGACGTCAAGGTCATCCTCGTAGAGGACCTTGACGATAACCCTTGCAAGGCTTGGGTCCGCCTCGTGCCAGAAGAGAAGCTGACCAAAGGAGGAACAGACTTGTTGAAGAAAAGGAAGAGACTTGCAGTCAAGAGGGTAACCGAGGAACATGAGCCAGCCAGCTCTGGCGAACGGGGATTGTTTGCAATTCATGGCTTCGTCATGTTTGACAAAACGCACGAGGCGGCCTTGGACGAAGAACGGAGGGGAGTTGACGATCGCATCACGCTCAAACTCGGACCCCAACTTGTAGAGTCCGACCCCAAGCGGATGGAGGCAGTAGCGGGAGACTTGGAGGCGGAGCTCGACCCCAAGGTGATGGCGGATGGCGATCAGGAGATCAATCCGCTGCGCCAGCGTCAAAGGGCCGTCGTGTTGAGCGATCGCGAAGGTTTCATGACTTTTGATGAGGTCCCCAGAAAGAGCAACAGAGTTCCTTTGGCGACGAAGAGGACCGCCGCCATCCCGGATCACACCTCCATAGGGAAGGAAGGGGAGAGGATTAGCAGGGAAGTTTGCCATTGGGAGCACCGGAAGGGAGGAGCACGGCGAGCGAGAGTGGTGAAGATAGGCGGAAGCTCCAAGACAAGGGAGGTCCGGAGGAGGGAGAATGGAGAGAGGGAGGCTTGAAATCACAGTAGAGGAGACTGTAGGATCAATAGGGGACGGGGAAGCTGAACCGAAGCGGCAGGGCTCTGAAGGGACCCAATTGGCAGAGAGGGAGGACTGGCGTCCCTGGCGGGGGGACCAGGAGAGAGAAGTGAGAAAGCAAACCGAGGAGCGAACACCAGGGCGCGAAAGGACCGAGCGATCAGAGCAATAAATGCGAGGCGGCGAAGAGGAGGAGGCAACAGGAGCCTGAGGGGCAAGGGGCGAGCTAAACCCCCTAGGCGGTCTAGTCGCAGGATTTTCACGCTGGCGGGGGGAGATACGCCGGCCCGAAAAAGAACCCTGAACCTGCCGCAGGTCTGAACGTTCCCTTGGTCGGAGCACCGAAGGGGGGGAAGGACAGACAAGCGGAGGAGACGAGGGGGCGGTGGACCCACACCCCTTAGGAAGCACCGGAGCCAAAAGCACAAAAGGCCTGACAGGTTCCGGAGGAGAGAGGGCGGACCTGAGGCGTGAGAAGATGTGCACCAGAGGAACAGTACCCGACGAACCCGACCGCGCGAGGGGCGGTCGGCCAAGCAAGGGGGGGAGAGAGGCATTGAATTTGAAAACAGCGCGAGGATCGAGGCGTGCCCCGGGGGAGGGGGCAAGGCTTGCAGAGGAAGGAATAGGGCAGCGAATGGAGCTGACCCAGAAGGACGTCGGAGACACAGAGGAAGGAGGAGGAGACGGGGGGAAGACGGAGATGACGTTACTGAAGGAAACCTTCTTAGCCGGCCGGCCCTGCCTTGCCTTACGTCCTTAATAACTATGATACGATCCTTTGCTTGCCAATGGCATACATATTTGCAATGCTTGATATGTTGTAAATTGAGGAACAAATACAAGATGCTGAGTGCTAATCTTATTTTATGAGAAAACAGTATGGGAAACTCCTACATAATACTCCCTCCAGTCATAAAAGGAAGTCATTTTAGAATGTTTGCAGTCAACACACAATAACTTTGACTATTATTATTGTTTACAATATAGATTTTGGGCATATGAAAATGACATGGCTAAGTTTGTCTTCTCAAAAGCTTTCGTAATATTATTCTCATTCACTTTGAAAAGTAAAAAATGATTTTTTTTGTGACTAGAAGGAGTAACAAAATATAAAAGAAAAAGGTCACATGTGTTAGAGAGAACACTCGCATTGGTAGGGATGACACTCAAGAGTTGGGGCAATTTTCTTCTCATTCAACTCACTCAAATGCCATGCCAACCCAAATGGTTGGGGATACATATTTATAGGCTAGCCATGTAGCCCAAGATGCTAGTCTAAGATGCTAAAGCAAAAGATGCTTAGTCTAGTCTAAGATGCTAAAGCAAATATGCTAGTCTAAGATGCTAAAGCAAAAGATGCTAAAGGTGCTAAGACTACAAACTTGTCCACACATGGACATCACACATGTCATGCCAAAACACACATACACACACATAGACTTATCCTCTCAATATCCCCCTAAGTCTTGTGTGGCGCCTTCTGGGAAATCTGAACCATCCCAATCTTGGCGCGAAGCTCCTGGAACTTGATCCGCCCAAGCGACTTGGTGAGGAAGTCGGCGAGCTGGTCTTAGGTGTGTATGTAGCTTGCCTTCACACTCCCCTCATCCAAACAACTCCGGATGAAGTGGTACTTCACCCGGATGTGCTTGCTGCGCTCGTGGAAAACAGGGTTCTTTGCCAAAGCCAAAGCAGACTTGCTATCCACCCTGAGCTCCACCACTTCGGCATCTCTGCCAAGAAGATCGCCAAGCAACCGAGCCAGCCAGAGAGCTTGAGTTGATGCAGAAGTGACTGCGATGTACTCTGCCTCATAACTGGACATGGCCACCACCTGCTGCTTGACCGACTGCCAACTGATCAGACACTTGCCGAGGAAGAACAGCGTCCCGCTTGTGCTCTTGCTTGTGTCGATGTCGCCGGCGTGGTCGCTGTCACTGTACCCGATGAAATGCGCCGCACCAGGGCACCTCGGGTAGTACAAGCCGTAGTCAAAGGTCCCCGCGACATAGCGTAGGATCCTCTTCACGGCCTGTTGATGCTCCGTCGTCGGTCGCTGCATGAACCGACTGACGTAGCCAACTGCGAACGCCAAGTTCGGTCGCGTGTGGACAAGGTAGCGAAGGCTGCCCACAATGCGTCGGTACTGCGTCGCGTCCACCTCCTTCGTCGTGCTGTCGCGACTCAGCTTCAGCCTTTCCTCCATGGGAGTGTAGGCTGGGTTGCAGTCGATGAGTCCGCCCATCTCGACGATGCGCTTGGCGTAGGCGGTCTGGCGAAGTGAAGTGCCAGAGTTGTCCTGGTGCACCTCGATCCCCAAGTAGAAGGAGAGGAGCCCTAGGTCGCTCATCTGGAAGGTGGCCTTCATCTTCGTCTTGAACGCCTCTACCTCCACCTCCTTGGTGCCGGTGATCACCAAGTCGTCAACGTAGACGCCTACCAACAGGGCATTGTCTCCCTTGCCCCGCCGATAGACTGCAGCCTCATGAGCACTCTGATGGAACCCCATCTGCCTGAGAGTGGAGTCCAATTTGTTGTTCCAAGCTCGTGGTGCCTGTCGCAAGCCGTAGAGGGCCTTGCGCAGGCGAAGAACCTTGTTCTCCTTGCCGGGGATGACAAATCCCGGCGGCTGTCGAACGTAGACCTCCTCCTTCAAGTCGCCATTGAGGAAGGCAGACTTGACATCCATGTGATAAACACGCCAACCCTCCTGGGCTGCCAGCGCGAGGAGGACACGAATGGACTCCATCCGTGCAACAGGAGCGAAGGCGTCATCGAAGTCGACTCCCTCCTGCTGAACAAAACCGCGTGCCACTAGCCGAGCCTTGTGCTTGACCACCACCCCGGCCTCATCTTTCTTCAGCTTGAACACCCACTTAAGGGTGATGGCACGGTGGCCGACCGGAAGATCAGCCAGCTCCCATGTCCGGTTCCGCTCGACGGCGTCCATCTCCTGCTGCATCGCGGCACGCCAGGCTACGTCTCCTTCCGCCTCAGCGAAGGAACGTGGCTCACCGTCATCGTGCGCCAAATGCAGCTCTGCATCGAACTCATGTTGCGCCATCCCAGGAACGGGCTGCTCACCAAGGATGTTATCCATGGTGCGGTATCGTAGAGGCTCGCCGTCATGGCAAGCATCGACACAGTCCCCGTCATTTGATAATGTAGTGAACTCCACTGTGCGCTGCTCATCATGGACTGAAGCCGCGGATGCCGATCCTGAAGATGTGGGCGCCGGTGTAGGAGAGCGAGGTGTGGCCGGTGCAGGGGTTGGTGGAGTACTTGCCGGAGCTGATGATGTGCCAAGTGCTGGGGCAAGCGAGCTCGGTGAAGGTGAGCTGCTAGCTCCCCCTGCTCCCTCGAAGTAGACGTACTCGACGACGAAATCGTTGATCGTCGAAGTCGAGCCATCATCCGCCATCTTGCCCCACGTCCAGCCTCGCCCTTCGTCGAACACAACGTCTCGCGAGATGTGGACGCGCTGTGTTGTAGGGTCGAGGATGCGGTAGGCCTTGGAGCCCTCCGCATAGCCGATGAAGACCCCTTGCGTACTCCGATCGTCAAGCTTGCCGATGTGGCTGAGCTCCTTGACGAATGCCAGGCAACCAAAAACGCGAAGGTGGCCAACCGTCGGCTTGCGTCCGTGCCAGGCTTCATACGGCGTCTCGCCGTCAAGAGCCTTGGTGGGCGAGCGGTTGAGGAGATGGACGACAGTCATCACCGCCTCTCCCTAGTAGATCGCCGGCATCCCCCTCTGCTTGAGGAGGGCGCGAGCAGTGGCCACCACCGTCTGGTTGCGGCGCTCGACGACGCCGTTCTGCTGTGGTGTGTACGGCGCGGAGTAGTGGCGTTGAATCCCCTCGTCGGCGCAGTACGCCGCGAACTCAGCCGCCGTGAACTCGCCGCCGTTGTCCGTCCGCAACACCCGGAGCTTGCGGCTGCACTCCTTCTCCGCGGCAGCTTGATGACGCTTGATTGCATCTGCGGCTGCTGCCTTGGTGTCGATAAGCACCGCCCACATGTAGCGGGACACATCGTCGACGAGGAGGAGGAAGTAGCGCCGGCCTCCAGGGGTAGCCGGTGTCACGGGACCGCAAAGGTCGCCGTGCACGAGCTCGAGCTTCTCCTTGGCGCGAAAGCTCGCCTGGTGAGGGAATGAGAGTCGCCGCTGCTTGGTCAGCACGCAGGTGTCGCAGAACTGCTCCACATGCTCGACACTCGGCATGCCCCGCACCATCTCCTTGATGCCGAGCTGCTTCAGGGCCTCAAAGTTGAGGTGCCTAAAGCGCTTGTGCCACCGCCACGCGTCGTCGTCGCGGCGGGTTGCAAGACACACAGGCTGCGCCACCTGCACATGAAGGACATAGAGGCGATTGCTTCCTCTATTTACCTTGGCGACAAGTTGGTGCTGATGATCCCAAATGCGCAGCACCCCATGCTCGATCTCCACGCGCGAGCCATTCTCATCCAGCTGGCCCAGACTGATGATGGAGTTCCTCAGCTCGGGGATGTAGTAGACACCGGTGAGCATCCGATGCTCGCCGGTCTTGGCGGTGAAGATGATAGAGCCGACGCCCCTTATCTCCACGGCGGAGGCGTCCCCAAACTTGACGGACCCTCGCACGCTGGAGTCTAGGTCGGAGAAGTGGTCCCGCCGCCCGGTCATGTGATGGGTGGCGCCGGTGTCGAGGAACCACCCGTCAATCTTGTCATCATTGGACCCATTGCCGAGGAAGACGTGTGCGCGCGGTTCGTCGACGTGAAGAAGAGCGGCAGCTGTCGACGTGGGAGGGGAGTGCAGCTCAATGTTCCCATGTATAAGGAACAGAGCTGGCTCCTCTTGCGCTTGCGCGACATGTGCCTGACCGCCGCGCTTCGCCTGCCGGCAGTCCCTAGCCCAATGGCCGATCTTGCCACAGTTGTGACAAGTGTCATCACGGGTGGCCTTGCGGCCACCGTTGGCGCCGCCAGTAGCGCCTCCATGCGCCTGGGGGGCCTTGCGCCCCCTGCGTGGCTGGCGCTTGTGGCCATTTGACGAACTTGATGCCTCCCCCTTCTTCTGCTCTCGCTGGCGCGCGAGCCACTGCTCCTCGGTGAAGAGAAGCTTGCCACCAGTGGTGGCCGGCTCTGAAGATGGCTGGGGCTCGTCGATGTCGACGACCTTGAGGCGACCTATCGCTTCTCCGATCGACAGCCTGGAGAGGTCCATCAAGGACTCGATCGAACGAGCCATTTGCTTGTATTTCCCGGGAACGCAGCGAAAGAGCTTCTCAACAGCTCTTTCCTCGTTGATGAGGTCTTCGCCATGCTGCACCAACTTCTGCAGTAGAGAGTTGAGACGGAGAGCAAAATCATCAACATCCTCACCTGGTTTGAAAGCCAGGTTCTCCCACTCCTTGCGTAGTGCCTGCAGCGTAGCCTTGCGGGCGCGATCGCTGCCGATACATACTGCAGCGATAGTATCCCAAGCCTCCTTGGCAGTCTGCTTGCAAGCAATCAAACACTGCATCTCCAGCGGAATTGCAGCAACGAGGGTCTCCAGCGCCCGTCGATC
Organism: Zizania palustris; assembly: GCA_019279435.1. Taxonomy (NCBI): domain Eukaryota; kingdom Viridiplantae; phylum Streptophyta; class Magnoliopsida; order Poales; family Poaceae; genus Zizania; species Zizania palustris. The sequence goes on along the minus strand of JAAALK010000283.1, from coordinate 56,659,689 downwards.
ATCATCGTAGTCGACGTCGTCGTATGTGACCGCCTCCCACATGTGCCGCACTTGGAGCTTCACCCTCATAATCATGGACCACTGGGTGTAGTTGGTCTTGGTGAGGGTGGGCCATCCACCACCAGCACCAGCGTCCTTGATGATGGTCTGGAAGCCGCGAAGACCATGGCGTCGGTCCGGGGAAGGAGAGCCACGCCGCCTGTGAGGGTCGCGTTCGCCATGAGCACGACCGTCGCGTGCGCATCCTCCTGGAGTGTTGTCGGCGCGTCTGGGCCCGTTTGGGCTGTCGCCGCGAGCACGGGGCTGCGCTGCTGCCCACTGCGCCACCCGCTCATCCTTCGCCCTCCTTGGTAACTCGCCCTCCAAGTCGAGGCTACCTCCCTCGGAGGCACTGCCACTGTTGCTACCGTGGCGCAAAGCTTCGAGCTCTGCCGCCGCAACACGTGCTGCAGCCACAGCCGCCGCCGCTTCCTCTTCCGCTCTCGCGGCTGCCAGTTCTGCCGCCGCCAACCTCACCTTCCGAGCCGTCGCTGCCACAACCTCTGCTGCCACCCGGTCGCGCTCCTCCGTCGAGGCGACCGAGCGAAGAGAGTCTCCTGTGGACATTGTGTGGTGGTAGAGTGGAAGGGTCGTGGGGGTTGCTGCTGCACTGGGAGGAAGCCGCTACAATCGAGCTGCTGCTCGGAGTGTGGGTGGAGCTCGTAGAGTCGTCGGTTTCCGGTGGACAGGCAAGGGAGGAAGATGAACAAGGAGAAAGGCGTCTCCGTTGGAGAGAGTCGCGGAGGGGATTGGAAAGGTCACAGAACCATACAGCTCTGATACCAATTGTTAGAGAGAACACTCGCATTGGTAGGGATGACACTCAAGAGTTGGGGCAATTTTCTTCTCATTCAACTCACTCAAATGCCATGCCAATCCAAATGGTTGGGGATACATATTTATAGGCTAGCCATGTAGCCCAAGATGCTAGTCTAAGATGCTAAAGCAAAAGATGCTTAGTCTAGTCTAAGATGCTAAAGCAAATATGCTAGTCTAAGATGCTAAAGCAAAAGATGCTAAAGGTGCTAAGACTACAAACTTGTCCACACATGGACATCACACATGTCATGCCAAAACACACATACACACACATAGACTTATCCTCTCAACATGCAAGGTTTATAAATACTACTCTGCAACTTTTTAAGTGACATCTCAAATGATTACCTATTCATTCTCGTATTACTACATCTGTTTCAAATTATTTGTCATTCTAGTTTTGTCCCAAGTCAAAAATTCGTATCTTTGACCCTCAATTTGTAGAAATTCATATAGTTTAAGATCATAACTCATAAGATTATGTTTTTAGTAGTGTTGAAAAAATCAGTTATCGGTAGCTGATTAGTTGACCAGTTGACCAGGCAGTAAGGATTAATCGGTTAATCGGTTGACATAAAGTACTTATGCAATCATGTATAAGATCTCAACAAGGCTGCTTCCAATTTGGACCATTCACTTTCACAGTAGTCTTCAAGAGTGAAGACATCATAGATCACACTCTCAGTTAGGTCTAGAGGGGGCGTGTGGGAGGTGGCGCCGTGGTGGTGGTGAGGGAGGCTTGAAGGGTGCCAGAGGCTAGAGCGCTCGATTGCATGCTATTTAACTATATGAATTTTTAGAAATTGATGGTGAAAGGTAGAAATGTTTGACTTAGAACAGAGCTAGAATGACAAGTAAATTGAAACAGATGGAGTACTGTATTGTACAGTATGTTTCAAGTTAGCTATTCTCTTATGCATAGTTGATATTTCACATCATTGTTGATTGCAATTTTTGTTGCACCTATGATTATATATGTAGGAGGTGGCAAACTGAGCTTTGACAAGTGCATAGCAACCCCTATGTTCATGCCTCGTCTTTCTAAGGTAGTATTGTCAACTTCTTGATGCAATTTTATTTTTATGTGCTGTATCATTAACATCTTGACGGCTTTTCTATTTCAGGTTGCTAGAATACTGGGTCCGCGTGGTTTGATGCCAAATCCTAAGGTACATGTCTTCATTTGTATGGTGTCATGAATTATGTTTACTTTTCCGCCTTAACATTTTTATCATGAATTATCTACGTGATGAATTTCTTTGTAGCTAGGGTCTGTGACAAATGATGTTTCTGGTGCTGTCAAAGCGGCAAAATCAGGCCGGGTTGATTTCAAAATAGATAAAACAGCTATAGTCCACGTTGGTCTTGGGAAGGTAAGGAAGAACAGCGTTGATGCAAACTTTGCAATTTGGTCACCGTGACACACCTTAATATTGCTTGTGTTATTTTTGCAGGTAAATTTTTCTGATGAGAATTTGCGTGAAAATATCGGTGCTTTTGTACATGCACTTCTACTTGCTAAGCCAGTGGGATTAAAGAAAAGTAAGTGATCTAGGTTGACATTGCTTATACCAGCGCTTTTATTGACACTGAACTTTGGACATTTTGTGTGAAGCATGATGTAGTGGCCGGCATTTGAATGATTGAGCACATGGTCTTAAGAAAATATGCTTCAAAAAGGAATGTGATTTGACTCAAAAAAATCATCATAGTGCTTAACTGTCAGTACTGAGATTTCACTTTTCAAAAGCACTATCAGGTTTATAAGGAAATCTATCTGATTTTGTGACTGGCAAAGTACCTGCTAATTCATTCTAGATGGCTAATAATATTTCTATCCATACACTTAATTCTAATCATATCTGGTTGTCTCTCTGTGCGAGATATTAACATTCTCCATTTCTTTCAGCTTCAAAGTATGTTGGGTATGTGAAAAAGTTCACATTGAGTAGCACAGTAAGTTTTCTTCATTTCCTCATACAGTGAAAATTGACCTATACTGCATGAACTTTTTCAATTTTATCGAGATGTCATGGAGTAATGCACACAAAATTGCAATGAAAATGCTAAAAGTCTTGAGCTGGAGTTCACATCTTCTCCTGAAGTCTGATGTCATATAGGCTGATGGTGGAAGGAATAGATTCGGTTTTGTTGCCGTTCTGTGCAAGAAAAAAAGGGTATCAGCTATGACCATGTTACGAAGATCTATTGAAATTATACCATCAATCCATCATTATAATGATAATAATTTATAAATAAGATTCAAAAGGTACCAGAGGAACCAATAAACGAGCAAACTAACCGTTCTTAAGAATTTCGCTAATTGTTGGTATCTGGGTTGCTAATTAAGCTATCTGGACATGATCAAAGTTTCAAACATTGGTTGTCTTTAATGTCCTGTACTCCTGGGAGATGTATTCATGAAACTTTAACCTATCAGTCAAGTGTGCCATTAGATCAGTATGTTACTAGGTTAACATCTAGCAAGAAACAGAGTAAACTGATCGTTGGATGCCCAAGATATTTTCAAATAAGCAAGTTCATAAGCAATTACAAGAGATACAATATTCAATTTCTCTTCTTTAACTGCAATGTGTACAGTTCTTGTTCTTAAACTGCTCTTACCTGTCTGAATGGATGAACTTCCTTGCAGATGGGGCCAGGGTTTTCCGTAACCATACCATCGCTATCTGCAGCAGCTGATCATTATAACGATAACAAGGTTCAGGCCAGCTAACTCAATATGATCGAGTTAATTGAACCTCTCTCTTTGCACTAGTGAACACAGCGCCTTGCAAGTTGCGGATGGTTTGGCGGTGGAGCATAGAGGCTGTGAGCGTGACTGTTTTGACACTCGGATGATGATTCTGTGGACAAAAACCTTGAAGAAACATTATCTCCTTAAATCTCTCCCCATCTGTGCCTTACACCGCGTCATGCATTTTGTTGTACGAAATGTAACCTTGCGTTCGTTGCTAAAGAAGACAATAGTTAGCACTCTAGGTCAATTTTAATTCTGGAGATAATAAGAGTTAGATACCGGGTCCTATGGACGAAGAGACTGCCTCTGCAATCAAAAGAGCTCTGAATATTTTTTTTATCTTTGACCTTACACAGGAAGACGAGCCAAGTGGACTGAGTAATGCGCCCCAGCAATTAGCAAAGTATTTCTGCTGGGCATTTCAGTGCACCTTCAAAGTTCGGTCTACTCTAAGCATCGTTCCATTTCCCTCTGAAAAATCTGTTAATGCCATTTAGTGGGCCGTTCAATGATCATAATACTGATCGATTTTTTTAAAAAAACAATATTTTTTTATTCAAAAATCAAAATTACAGTTTTATGTTTGGTTTTTTACCGATCAATCATTAGTTGGCATGGTCCTATTGATCTGATATGATAGAGAACTGTAGATATGACCGTTGACAGTTGGTTGCACGATAAAAGCATTTATCTAATTATTTAGATTATTAAATATAGACTATTTACAAAACTCATTTATAATCGGTGGATTATTTGTGAGATGAATTTAATTAGTATAATTACGTTATGATTTAACAATGTGAGATGCTAAAATAAACATTTATTAATCATAGATTAATTAGGCTTAATAAATTTGTCAGGCAAATTATTCTCTGATTCTACAATTATTTTTATAATTAGCTTATTTTTATTTCTTTAATTTGATGTCCAAATATCCGATGTGACATAGACTAAATTTTAGAACCAAACACCCTTTGAGTTAGGATCTCTCTTGACTAATGGTTGGTTGATGAGTCCAAAATTCTTTAGTTTTTTTAAATAAACCCAAAACTGTAATTTCAAATAAAAATGAATACTTTTTTGAACAATCCGATTATTGATGATGCCTAGGGCAAGATGAAGTTCCACAACGATCCAACGGCGAAGGGCAGGAGCAATCGCGCTGCCGGCTGCGTCACTCGACATCTCGGATCCAGGGGCAGAAAAAGGGAGCATGTGCGCATGCATTTTGCTCCAAGTGACAGCGACACGGCGGGAAGCAGGGCCCGCCCGGCCGCCGAACGCAAACAACGCCTCGTGAATGATCACCGACCCCAGCCAGCTCGAACACAAACGCCGTACGCCTTGCCCTGCACTGCGCTGCCGCTGCGCGCGCGCGTTTGCCCCGCGCGACTTCATCTCTCGTATTCATTCCGACCGTGCCGTGTGCCACCTTTTGCACCATAAATCTATAATATCCTCGATTCCTTGTCGCTTCGGACCCTAGCTTGACACGCATGTGCCAAATCAGTGAAGCAAATCCTCTCACTTCACGGGCGATCGCCTCTGTAGTCGCTCTCTCAGATCTGACGGTGCAGAGTCGGATTTATCATGCGTGAAACACCTCGTTAATGACCGTCGAATTTCGATTAGACTGTGTTTGGAATGCTAATTGTACGATCGATTTCGAATTTGCCGCAAAAACACATTCTGGAACAATTAATTTATGGTTACAATTACAAGCTGCATTATTAAACGGATTACTAATAATTCAAAACGAGCAGAGGCAGTCGGGCAGCCATCTTGACTGTGTCACTACACCGTACCCTACTCATGAGTTCACGTCGAGTTTGATCCAGATTGGACGCGTTGGTTATCCGGTTGACTTTAGTTGATTTTCCCACAGCTCAAGCGGACCTCGGTCGGCGTCGAGGCCGGCGGCACGAGGGCGCCCATCTTCACCATCGCCTTGGCGAAGTCGGCGGCGAACATGGCGGGGTTTCCGCCGTACTTCCTCACCAGCACGTCCTGCGACCCGCCGTTGAATAGCTCCTGGTCGGAGTGGAACAGGCCCTGCTTCTGCATGAGGTCCAGGTAGTAGGCGTTGTCGAACTTGTCCGGCGTCTGCACGTCGATGGGCGCGAGCGTGGCATCGCCGCCGGATTGCGGGCACGTCTGCTGCCGGAGCGCCGCGAAGGCGGAGTCGATGTTGCTGTCGTTGTAGATGCGGCCGCGGAAGGTGACGCACCGGGCCTGGCCCAGCGTGTGCGCGCCGGACAGCGCCGTCATGTCCCGCGGCGAGAGCCCCTTGTTGGCGAACATGGTGATGAGGGTGGCGAGGCTGGACCCCGGCCCCGGCAGGTTGCTGTTGGCCGCGCTCTGGCTCGCCGTCAGAGCGTCGCGCCGCCCCAGCTGCACCGTCCACGTCGGCCCTCCCAGCTGCATTGCAAGGCTCCAACTTCTCAGTGACATCCCAAAACGCCGCGTTGCAAATGCACTGTATCAGTTGATGCAAACATTTACCAGGTTGACGGCGTCCCGCGCGGCGAGGGCGAGGATGTCGGCGCAGGAGACGGTGGCGTTGCACGACGCCTCGACCTGAGTCTTGATGGCGTCGATCACCTCGTACCCGCGCACCGAGTTTGCGTTCGGCCCGGCGTTCTTCTCACCGGTGAAGTTGGCAGTGTCGTCGAGCAGGATGGACGCGTCGCACCCCTGCATGATCCCACCGGCCACCACACGCATCTCAGATGAATTAACGTTGCCACAATTACACACATACGCAAGCATCGCAACAATGGCGAGAAGGCAGCAGTGATCTCACGTTGACGAAGCAGTCGTGAAAGAACATGCGGAGGATGGACGCGCCCATCCGCGGCTCCGCCGCAACGGCCTGCGCCATCCCCGCCCTCACGATACTCTGCACGTTCGGGCACCTACTGTCATAGAACTTCGTCGACAGCGGCCCGCCGGCCGCACCTCCGGCGAAGAGCACGGCCACCGCAGCAACCGCCACGAGCACACACCTCACCACACTGCCCATTGCTAGCTATTGCCTATAGCTAGCTAGCTCGCCAGATCACAAGAACAGTTCAAGCTCGTGGTCGAGCAGAGTGAGTGATACAGCAAGCTAGAAGATGGTTGCAGTGTACCAGCGCCGGTTGATGAGATCTTTCGCGTATATATAGTGCGCGTAGCTGCTAGCTCATCAGCTCGATGATTCGCGGGCGCATTGCATGGCGGATGGCGTCATGGCCCGCCAAGTGGGCAGATGCTCCGGGAAGAAAAATTCTCGGGCGAACTCAGCATGAACTCGAGCTGGATTAGTTGACTAATTTGCATGGTCTACTCTGGCGAGAAAGGGTTACATCGATGCAGACGACGACGGTGGTTTGGAAAGCTACGCGCATCGATCGGCGCATGCATGTTCGTGAATTCATGTTTGGAAATTGCAACTTGGGCTTTAAAGATTTGTTGAAGTGGTTGACATATGGAGCTAGCTAAGCTATGTATGCAGTGTTTGCATATGAGCACCGACAATAAAAGCGAATGCTTAGCTTCTTAGCTGTTTTGCTGCCTTCAGCTTATGGCAAAACAGTTGCATTATATTGGGTCGGTCTCAGAATGCGAGATTTTTTTTCATAATCCACACAAGCTAGGGAATTGGATTGATTATTGTGATAAAAATGCATGCAAATTTACTACTGTAAACTTTTCTTTCCAATGAGGCTGCTAAAATTTGCTGTTCAGAAAGTCTAATGTGATCGACTCCTGTTCAATCAGATCATCAACACTTTGCTGATCGAGTTGGAGAACATTGGATTTTTTTATCATGGATGGAACATTTTGTCTTCAGCTTAAGTTAGGCACGAGCACGAGCACCGGAGCACCCAGTTGTGCAAAATAGATAATGATTCACTAGAACCTTAGATGCGTCCAAAGTGAGCCAAACTTCTCGCATTTTCTGAGAGAAATGTTCAGTTCTGCAGCTCCAGCAGGCAAAGCCTAATGGCAAATGATGCTTCGCCTTCACCTACTCTTGCAATATATTACGTTTTGCGGCAGTTGATGAGCTGTTAGATTGGCACGATTTGTCAGCGTTAAGCACTGTCACGTCTAACAAAATTGAGGCTCCACAAGATCTACAACTATGTTGTTGACAAAATTTTCATTTAAAGTTATCTAAAGTGTCATATATATATTGCAAATTATATGCAGTGAAGTCAAAAGAATAATTTAGTTTATTATATTAGGAAATATATTGATATTTGATATGAGATGTTAAGAAAGGAACGCACGAACACAGATGTCTTGGCCTCTTGGGTTTAGCAACCGCAAATATGAAGTCACACGTACAAATGCCTTCCAAAATACATGAAATATTTGTTACGTTCTAAGGAATCGAGACACCTAAATGTCGGTTTCACCGATGCAGAGAAGTTTTGTAGGTAGGCTCCACACATGGTGAGGTTCACCTCCACAACGTCCAGAGGCCTCCACACCGTTCGATTTGCACCAAACGGTGCGGATCTGAACTGCACTCTGCAGTCGACTGTAGAGGAGAGGTTCCCCTTTATAAGACGGCTATAAAATGCAAAGATTAGTTGGATTGGGCTGTTAGTGGCAATAGTAATTGTCAACTCATTATTACTATATAGTACATTTATTCCGTAGACCTATAGCTAATCATTTGAGAGTTTTCGTGAACAAAATAGTACACTAACCCGAACACATACCAATAATATAAAATCTCTTATTTCTTTTCTCCGCTCTCCTTCCCTCTCGACACTCGATAGCAGCAACTAAACTCCACCTGACAATGCTAGTTGCTTCGACAAATGACATGCGGTTGTCTCTGCTAATTCACTTGAACCTACCGTCACATTTCCTCTTATCACCTCTGTCTCCTCTCCTCCTCCTTCCTCGTGGCCACTACTTCTCCTCCTTTGTCATGGTTCGATCGAGGAAGAGGTCATACTGCAATGATCAAGCGTGGAGTAGCTTGGGGTGGTAACGACACGATAGGAGGAGCCCATCTGTTATTATCTCCGATCGGATCTACTCGCCGCCACCATAACTAAATTAATAAAACAAAACAAAATGTTATTACTCATTATTAGAACGACTATTAGTAGCAAGCAAACACATGTATCCATCGTTCATGAACTTATTTAGTGATGGGCATAGAGATACAACACATCTCTAATTGTTGATCATTAGTGACAAAGCGTGCATCTATAACCATCAGTAATGATCAACTATTAGTGACGGATTTATATGTGTGAATGATGATGTATCATTAGCGACATGATAAGTGGCGGATATGATGTATACCACTAGTAACTTAAAATCTAATCCCCATCCAAGGTGACAACAATTTCTAACACTCCTACCATATAAGAGATGATTAAGAATAAAAATATCATTCATAGGCTAATCCCAAAACCAACTCTCCCATCTAAACTCACAATATGTCCTACCATATATATACACGACTAGTCAACTATCCTTATTAGTCATGCAAAACACTTTACGTGTTCCTCGGGTTCTTCCAATGTTAAATATATAGTTTGTAAGTACTCTCTAAGTTCTTTTTAACTTATTATTTAGGATATCGAGCATGACAACTCTATCAATGTCGTTTTTAATATCATATTTCAATAATTTTGCATTGGGTGCGGAGTTAAGGTTTTGAAATTAATTTGTTTCGACGCATTCTAAAGTGGCATCTATATATATGCTTATATATTTTATCACCAATATTAATATAATGCTCAAAAAACAACCACATTATTCTCTATCTTTAGTAGTGTTGTCGTGGTGCTTGCCATTGGACAATATAATATAATATTGAATCCAAGCGATAAGCACATCATTAGACAAAGTAATAACCATTTTCATGGCACATATTTTCTTCAAACTAATCCAAAATAGCCAGACGTGCATGTGCACACGAGATATATAGATGCAACGTGATCCCTACACGCACTCATCTGCTCACTACCGTACGTACGTGCACCCGATCGAATCTGATCTAAAACGATGCCAAATTCCATCAGAATGTGTTGGCCATCCACACATGTGACTTACTTTGTCCTATAATATTATAATTTTTCTATAATATTATAATTTAAAATTGAATGAGATATTTTATAGTACTGTCACTACTGAAAACAGATTGTTTGCTGAGTGACCGAGGGTTTACCGAGTGCATTCCATCAGACACTCGCCAAATAAATATTTGCCGAGTGTTCCCTAAAATACACTCGGCAAAATGTTTACACTCAGTGAAATTGTATGTTTGCCGAGTGTCAATTCGAAGGCACTCGTCAAACATTTTGAAAAAAACCCAGCGCCCTCGGAATTTCTGCCGTCGTTATAACTACAGAGGGAAAAATTAGGGTTCGCCGAGTGTCACATTTGGCACTCGGCAAAGGAACTCTGCCACATGTCTGGGTTGCCGAGTGCCACGTGGGGTACTCGGTGAAAGTCCGTTACCGCCTCTCGGCCGTTACACAACGAGTTTTGCCGAGTACCGTATCGGGCACTCGGCGAAGACGACGAGACACTCGGCTAAGACTTCGCTGAGTGCCCAATAAAAAAATACTCGGTGAACCGCCTGTACGTCGAGAGAGATTATCGTGTGCTGTTTGCCAAGTGTAGAACTCAGCAAATCCGTCGCCAAGTGGAAAATAGCATTTGCCGAGTGTCGCGCCCGGCACACAAGTGTATTCCCATAGTGTGTTTAGATTTATTGTATTATAAAATTTTCAACCTGAATCTGTAATATTATGAGATGATGGAAGTTTTTTCTAATTAGAAACTCAGTAGTTACTTTTACCTGATGTAGGTTTGGGGAGGAGTAAAATATATTCGTAGATATCTATGTAAAACAGTAGTCAATATGCTCGATTTGATTATCTTTTATTTCAGAAAAACCTAGTCAATGTGCACGGTTAAGACATATTTTCCCAAATAATATAAAAATAAATCTCATGAGAAAGAAGCAACTTGCAGGAACTGTATAACTTCTGTAATAATTGAGTGTGTTTTTGTCTCTATTGATGTTAAGATGTTTGCAATAGTAAAATATGTTAAGGTAATGGAAGTAAATTATAGCCATCTCAATTAATTATATATGAGTGCAAATAACCATTTGTTTGCGTAAAGATTACATTAACAGGTTTGAATGATCTCGAATGGCTAATTGAAAGGAAGTATCGACTGTGAGTTGAATCAAACATCTGAACAAGATAATAGCCTTAGATCAGTTTGGAGTGTCTTTGATTACGTAAATTGATGTCCCTATTAAAAGGGGTATTTATAGATAGAGATCTAACAAGGAAATACTGTTATATCCTCTAGTTACAACAATTATCGTGGACTCTATCCATAAAGCCTCGTAGGGGTAAAATGGTAAGTGTATGTGTGAACACTCAGATAAAACAAATTTCTTGTCTCATTTGACGGCGCGCCTTCAGAGCCGGGGTCTCCGGAAGGCAGTGAGGTGACGAGGCCACTGGGATGATCAAAGGCTCCGAATCCCTTGTCGTGCACTGTTTTTGAGGCCCGCGCAAGGGCTTCAATCTTCCCCCTTTGTTGGGGTACTACAGTGGTGATAGAGGACCTCGTACTTTGTACACTCCAAAACTGTTCTTCGGAGTGGTCCTTCTAATAGCAGGAATGATAGGATTATTTCCCCAACAACATTTATTCTGGGTATTATGATTTTTAAAAATGCTTTGTAGAGTCTCAAACCTATCTTCAAAAGCACAATGCAATATTATAACAACTCCTTAATTCACTTATATATTACTGAAATAATATGTTAACAAATTTCCTGAAATGTTCTTGCATTCCAATCCGAGTAGTGTATGATATTGCCGTGCTGATTATGAGGGCATAACAAATGAGACAATATAATGGTCACATCGTACACGCACGTCTCAATCACAATCATACAAAATGGAATTCGAATATATGATCTTAGCTAAGAATAATCTTGGCATTTCTTAGTTCACCTTCCTGCAGTTCAATCTGACCTCCGTCGGCGTCCCGGACGACGGAAGGAGGCCGCCCATCTTCACCATTGCCTTGGCGAAGTCGGTGGCGAACATGCCGGCGTTGCCGCTGTACTTCCTGACCAGCGCGTCCTGCGTCCCGCCGTTGAACAGCTCCTGGTCGGAGGGCAGCAGGCCGCGCTGCGCCACCAGGTTCTTGAAGTAAGCGTTGTCGAACGCGTCCGGCGTCTGGTCGTCGAACGGCGCGAGGTTTCCGTCGCCGCCGGTCTGCGGGCAAGTCTGCCGCCGCTCGGCCGCGAACGTAGCGTTGATGCTTTGCTCGGTGTAGATGCGGTCGCGGAAGAAGAGGCAGCGCGCCTGCCCCACCGTGTGCGCCCCGGACAGCGCCGTCATCTCGCGCGGTGAGAGCCCCTTCGCCGCGAACGCCGCGACGAGCGACGCCGCGCTGGCGCCAGGGCCGGGCAGGTTGGCGTTGGCCGCGCTCCCGCTCGCCGTGCGCGAGTCCTTCCGGCCCAGCTGCACGTTCCACGTCGGGCCGCCGAGCTGCAATGCGCAGATGTATTGCAAGCCGTCAAGATCCAAGATTTTGAACAGCATTCCATTGTGACGTGTACGGTCGTTTCGATCGCTTTGCTACATGGAAACCGACCAAGTTTACGGCGTCGCGGGACGCCAGCGCGACGATGTCGGCGCAGGAGACGGTGGCGTTGCAGGCCGCTTCGACCCGCGCCTTGATGGCGTCGATGACCTCGTAGCCGCGCACGGAGTTGACATTGGGGCCGGCGTTCTTCTCCCCGGTGAACGTCGGCGTGTCATCTAGGAGGATGGACGCGTCGCACCCCTGCATGCATCGACGTGCGCTTGAAATAATGCCCTCGATCTCGGCAGGGGAAACTAGCTAACCAACCAGAAACAAACGCCAAGCTAGCTATCTAGTACTCACGTTGACGAAGCAGTCGTGGAAGAAGAGGCGAATCATGGACGCGCCCATCCGCGGCTCCTTGGCAACGGCCCGCGCCATCACTGAACGCACGATGGTGGCCACGCCAGGGCACGTCTTGGCGTAGAACTTGGTCGAGAGCGCGCCCTTCGCTTGGCACGGAGCAAGCACGCAGACCATGAGTGCAAGTGTAACATAGCTCCTACCAAACAAAAAACCCATCGCCGCTCGATCAGCAACTCGTAATAACACTTGCAAGCTGGTACATGCTTGCATTGCCAACTTATATATATCAGTAGTGCTCGTGTTCATGGCCACCTTGATCTGCTCTGCAAAGTGCAGAAGCCGCACGTAGTAGTAACGTGTGCCGCGCCTGTTGATTAGTTGACTCGGATGGTGGCGGCCTCGGGGCACGTACGTACGCGCGCGGCGGTGGTGGTGGTGCGCGGCGCACCACGGGATCGGCGCCCGTGCCTGCCATCCACGATATGATAGCGGCGATGGATCTATCGGCAAGCTAGCTCGTCGATCGGGTTGTGCCGCCGTGCCGGTGTCGCCGCTTTTGGGGGACAGCGGCGGGGGAGGGGCGCGCGATCTGAGGCGGAGGCGCCACCACGACCTCGCTTTTCTCTTTCTCGCCTCGCGTCTTTGCGTGATGTGCGAAGGTTCGCGACATGGTAAAAAGATGTGCCTAAAACGCTGCGTTTTGGGTTCCTTTTGCTCCAAACTGTGTAGGTGGGGAGCTAAGATTTGAGATCGGCTTTACTGACTGCTGTCATCCGATTGAAATTCAATGAGTGTTAAAGAACACTTCATGTGTTGTGGACCCACTGTTGTGAATATGATCTCAGGCTGATTTTTCGTGCCGACTCACTAACGGTCGTCTTTCTCTAGAAGATCGGCGGCGTGGGATCTCAAGTCCCCGAATTCCGTACTCGCCACTAATATTTTAATAGATGGCTTTAAAGGCTAGGTCATTGTCAATCTCCATGAAAATCACCATCAAACACAACAGTTATCTCTAACGGTTATTGCCCAATAACCGAACGTTCTCTCGGTCATTAGTAGGTTCCTTTATTTCTAATTTGTAACCCTATGATTCCTCTCATATAAAAGGATCGGATTGAGCCTATGAAGGAGGGGTTTCTTTTGGAGCACAAAGACTTCAATTTTGGCTGGATCATTTCTTCAGAGGCTCTGATTGTTTTCTAGAAACTTTGTCATACTCTTAAGGCAAAGTTCAATATCATACATCATACACACAGGACTGAGGCTATTATTCTCCAAGAGATCTAAACATGTCTAAACCCTCAGTTCTTTTGTCTCGCATTCTGAGATAACCATTTAGTCATATTATAGCTCCTCGTCAAATCTAACAAAATCTCGCTACGAATACCCCGTAGACTATTATTGTTCATACACAATGACACCCACCTTCACATCAATCAAGGAGGCTCTGCACCATCAAATCCACATCGAACAACCCAAATCAATGATTGTTACGAGGTGAAGTTTGAGGAGTTAGTTCTGAGAAGCTTGTTGTCAATCTTGCGATACATCGATTCTAGTATAGGGGTGTTTCCTGTATTTTTATGTCATTTTAAAAATAATCTATTTTTAGCATGTATTTTAAATTGTACATATGAACTTATTAATTTGCAGCCACCACTAGTTCAACCTAAAAGGTTAAAGAAATACAAATAATTCATTTTATATTCCAATACTCACTCTCACGTGAAACTCCGTCAAGTCTTAAGCGTACCTATGATGTCATATTAAGTTATGTGTTGTTGGGAAAAAATAATCACATAAGTACCATAATTAGACGAACAGTCTCGAAGGGTACTTCGAAGGTAAATATTTGAAGCCTCTTGGTATATGTCTCGAAGAATGCCGCCAAGGCATCCTGAAGGGTATCCCAAAACTGTTGGACAGTCAGAGGATTCCGATGGGCTCCCCAACTTTGAATGGACTTCATTCCAAAGATATGCCGCAATCTATGACAAGACGTTCGCTTTATAGTTATGTTCATATTTGATTTTACTATCTTGTCTCTACATAATCTTGTGAATTGATCCCACAATGACAGTTGTAGCTAGAGAACAGAATAGTAATTTCCTATTGTATTTTTGTCTATAAATACATGCCCTTTATGCTGTAATAGGGACCCAGAACTCAGTTTAAGAATACACTTCGAACGTAAGGATAAGCTTTGTGTTTAAGCTAGCATTTCGATGCTATTTGAACATCTAGGCGTAATCTTTTATGACAATGCATATATTGATCAATTCAGTCCAAATTATTAAACTGACGATAAAATACAAACAATTCATTTTATATTTGAAGAGAACTCAACCTAAACTATAACAAACAGGGGTATCACACCAAGTCACCAACTCAAACAAATATAAAATGGTTAGGGCAGCACCATGAGACCTGTCAAACATTTTGGGTTATTAAATCTAGGGTTTACAAATCCATTCAGACATCAAAATTCAACGCAATCTGAGCAGGTCGTGGAATCTCCGAATTTTGTGCGGCAAAATTCGATAAAATCCGGCCGAATTTGTGAACCGCGATCAAACCTGCTGCTCTAGTGGCATGCAATAAATTAGTGGACCTCCTCTTGGACTAAGTAAAATTGGCATACTCGACCTAGATTTCATATGTTACGTCGTTAGATTTTGATTATCGCACGTAATGGATCCATCTCTGTAGCGTCGGAGGGGGTTCCACACCATTAAATCTGTACTAAACGGTACAAATTCCGACTGTAAAGGGTAGTCACGAGGAGCAACGACAGAGGAGCCATTTTCAGATTTCATTGAGCCTACTTCATGCACAAGACTAACATACATGAGCAACAACAAAAGTTTCGTGCCACTCAACTTAAAACACTTGCTTGATTGGTGAGAACACCCCATATTTAAAGTCATGCTCCTCAGAATAAATCATCGATGTAGCCAAACCTAACTCTCTCTCTCTATATATATATATATATATTAATATATATAATTTGTACATGTACCTCTACATGAGTATGATATACTACACTAGCACTAGCAGAGTGCTCATACGTTGCAACAGGATCCAAACATATCTTTTATATCACTAACTCTACCCCAACATTCTAATTAAACTGTGGTAAACATGTTTAGATGATCTTTCGAGACGAAATCATGTCACCATCGTGGTTTCATTTTGGTACTCTTGAACAGTCATACTAAATTACCAATTTCTCAGGTTTCCAGTGTCCTCCAGTACTGTTGTAAAAAAGAACAATGTCCTCGTAGTTATATCGATTTTTCTAGTGTTTCTGAGGCATCGATCGTCGTCCATTATTGTTATACGTGTGACTTCATTTTAAGCTTCTGTCGGGGTAACTTGGCGAATAAGGTGTGAGAGTGACATCTACCTCTGCAAATAAATTTTCAGGGCGTTCAGATTGAGGGGGTGTTTGGATAATTTTTAGTCTTGTTACATCGAATGTTTAGATATTATTTTAGATTATTAAATGTAGAATATTTACAAAAATCCATTCATAATCGGGGGATTAATTACAAGATAAATCTAATGAGTCTAATTACGCAATGATTTGACAATGTGATGCTACATTAAATATTTACTAATTATAAATTAATTAGGCTTAATAAATTTGTCTCATGAATTATTCTATAATAATTAATTCATTTTTAGTGTTTCAAATTGATGTCCAAACTTCTGATGTGACACAGGCTAAAATTTAGTTCTTGATTCAAACACCCTTAAGTCGTTCGTCTCTGTAAATGTATTTCTTGTCGGTCTGCTTATAAAAATGATATTTTTAAGCACGTTAAAAAAGTTATGGCAGGGTACGGTGCACGCACCAACAAATTTCGTGGAGGCTGGTTTTGTTAACGGTGGAAGTGCTGTGAGCGAGCCTATAGACGCCAAGTATCAAGAGAAAAAGTCGTAATGTGGATGACGACGAAGTTACAATGAAAATTGAGTTATTCCTTCGGTTCTAAAATATAACTATTTATATCATTTAAATTTTATCTTAAATATTAAGACTTTTATAAATTTTTCTCATGAATTTTCCCATTTCACGTATTACCTTACGTGAAGTATTAGTTGCATGTAATACTAATTGTTTAGAGAATTAGTTGAGTAACCGCGTCACAAGACGGAGGAAATATGCTTTTCTCGTAGGTGGCGTGTGGTAGTGGCACAGGGATTCTTAACCCTCCATGTTATCTAATATTTATGACATTAAATAGATTGTCGTGTAAGAAAAAATTGATATTGCAAGTAAGTTAATGAGAAGAGACTAGAAAACTCATGGAAACTAAATCTCATGCAAGAAATCAGGCTGAAAAACAAAGTAAGGAATTGGAAGAGAAATAATAAGAGAGAAGACAAACAATTGATAAAAATATTTTTTAAAAGAAACTATCTATTAGAAATATAATGTCTATAGATGGTTTTTTACTCTTTTTTTATCCAAAACATCATACATATATATTAGAAAAATTTTATGGTGTCTCCTACAACTGTGGATTGTTCATTTTTAATGATCTAATGGTCCAGATTTAAACTAAGAAATATATTACCTCTTTTTTTCCCTCTTCCCTTTCTCTCTCTTCCTCTCCCTTTTCTTTTCTCTCTCCGTTTGACCGACATGGGCGTCTGGTTGGCTGGCGCTCAATGGAGATGACAGAGCAGCGGACATGGACATACGAGGCGACAGCAGCGAACACGTCGGATGGTGGGGAGCGACGATAAGGGCGGATGGACGGTGGAGTGTCTCGGCGACGACAGGTGCGGTGGAGCGTCATGGCAACACACATGACGGGGAGGGCTAGCGGGGCGCGATGACTGGGGGCAGCGGCGACGGATGCAATGGGTGGTGGACATACTACAACACGATCGGGCGGCGTGTCGTCAGCGACAGTGGGGTGTTGTGGCGATGACGACGGTGGGGCGGCAAGGCAGTTGGGCGCCATGGCGGTGGCGGGGTGTCGTGGGGACGACAACGACGTGTGACGGTGGCACGTCACGGTGATGACGGGGCGGCAGCAAGGCACTTGTGGTGATGACTACTAATCGGTGGAGGGAAAAATAGAGAAAGAAAAGAGGAGGTAAGTTAGTAAATAAATATTTTTTAATTAATTTAATTATATTTTTTTTGGAAGATAGACACATCCACAGAGGGACATGTCCTGCTTTATTAGAAAGCAGAGAAAACATCTGATAAACAGTTAACCGACACCCAAACCATCACACAGACTCTCCACACCACAACCTCGCACAACAACGAAGCGAACCAGGAGCACCCCCACAAACCAGGCTAAGCCACAACACATCGATACCAAAAGTCCACCACAACCGGAACAGAGTCACCAGTGAGACCAAAACAACACACAACTAACTCAAAGGACAACCGAATTTAAACGCTTCTTGGATTTTCCTCCCGAACCAGCTGATCGCTTTTCACACGCAGCAACATGCAGCAGTGGTCGGCCTCCCCCCTGAATCGTGCCCGCGCTAACTTCGTCCACTGCAACACAAAATTATTCATTTTAAAAATCACACTAATAGCATTAGAAGGCAATTTGTTATTAAAGATGTAGTCATTACGAATGAGCCAGATGGACCAAACCCCCGCCGCCACAACCCCCAAATAAGTAAGTTTCTTCTTCTCAGACATCCTCGAATTTTGGGCATCAAAAATTTGTTGAACACACGTTAAGCTACCAGGCCATTTCAAGGCGTCCCGAACAAAACACCACACTAACTGAGATATCGGACACCCAAATAGCAAGTGATCAACCGTTTCGAGAACTCCGCATAGTTTACATCTCGGATCCCCCGGCCACTTTTTCTTTACCAGTTGATCTCCAACCTGAATCTTACCTCTCATCACCAACCAAAGGAAGAATTGAACTTTTAAAGGAGCAGCAATCCTCCAAACCCACTTAAAGCGATCTTCCCTAACCCCTCTGAAGTTCATCCACCTGTACAAAGATCTAGACGTGAACCCTTTCTTATCCAAACCCCAAATCATAATGTCTTTACCACCTCCCAGATCAACCCTACTACATTCATCCATAAGATCCTTCCACAAAAGAAGCTCATCTTCGGAAAAAGATCTTCTAAAATGAAGAAGCCAGTCATTTTCATAGACCTTGTTAACCAACACCCCATGTGAGACACAGATCTTAAAGAGCCTGTAATACCGAGTGCTCAAGTTAACCTCACCCAACCAAACATCCTCCCAGAATCTAGTTTTACCCCCATCACCATTATATTTAATTAAAGGTTGATATTGATTTTACTTCTTATCTCTAATGAAGATAAATGAGGCACCATAAAAGCTTCCATATATACTATAGGTTAGGGTTGACTAAAGAGTAAAGAATGTGATACGGTAGAGGTGCTGCAATGTCATCTTTTATGTCTAAGAGTCAATGGCGTGAGGTGTCACCATCGACGGCAACACAGATGGCTTTCCATGACTGAAGGCAAAGGCGTTGAAAGGAGAGGGAGTCTAGTCTCTACTCTCTTGTGGAGGCAATATTTGTCAAAGTCAGAACAAGGCAAGGCAAAAGATGCCAAGGTGCTGTATGAGCGATCGAGCAGGATTGACAGCACGCTTGATTTTTGGTGGTGTACTCGTTTATTATACGTAAACTCATGTATGCGGCTGCATGCGTGTTTGACGTACCTTGAAGTAAACTGCCTAGTTTTAGCCATTCGTCCAAAATAAATTTATAACTACGTTTTAAGATATTTTTTCTATTAACGAGTCATCTGGTTTATCTTATTTGTCAGTTCTAAACAGGTGCAAAAAAATAATGTAAACTCGCACAGTTTAAATTTTCACAACTGCAAACATAGTATTTAATTCATAGATTAAAAACTTGTGTTATTATATTTATTTGAAAGTCAGACGATTTTGTGTGCGTGAGAAGTCACATACACCCGGACTTTGATTGAAATCATCCCAATACTACACTCACTTGCAGTACACGAGTTTAATATTACAGTTCTTATAGAATCAGGTATCAATTTGCTCGTATCTATGTCATATAACGAGATATTATTCGTAGTTTATACTTATATTTTTCATGTTAAGTTTATTCCATCTTAAAAGAGAAGGTGCCTGGCGGACTGCAATCCTTTATGGGTCCCAGTAGGTGACACTTCGGAAACAGAACACGATACGGACAAACGACACCGATATCTGTCACTCTGACGTGCACTAATGGCTCCATATCTCCTTGTTTTAGTCGCCCGGAAGAGTGGAACGATCTCCTTCTCCTCTCCTCCACGGTTGTTGCGCGACAGCTTTCGATCCACCAGCCGGCAAAGCGGCAGGCTAGCGCCTAGCGGGATGCCGGCCAAGCTGGGACGACGACGACGACGACAACGCCGTGACGCGCGCATGCAGACGGGTGGATCGACCACACCGTGCACCGAAGCAGCAAAGTATTCGAGCACACCCCGTGCTCGTCGCCCATATCGCATCATCTGCTGCTTAATTCGCGTGCCCGGCGACCACATGCCTGCATCCACTGCGAAAGCGACCGGGGTTTTAGAGTGCATGGTTCTGCTTTTGAAATCTAGAAAAATCTGGTTCTACTATAAAAAAGTAAAATTTGGAAGTAGTTTGGACTCTACTTTTCTGTTTTTTAGTACAGATTAAATAGCATAAATTCAAGGTGTCTTAATTGATCTAATATTATTGTGGTTTGTATTGCATTGCATAATTTCATGAGATAATATGTGATTGTCGGTTACTTTATGAGATGAAGTATGCATTTTTTATTTATCTAATATATTTTCTAGTTATTTAGTTGCATTAATATTGAGTGTTTCCTATTTATATATATATATGTATAGAATATTATAATGATGAAAATTATGTCAGTTATAAAAGGGAATTTTTACAGTACCCCAAAATTTTATCAGCCGTCCAATCCATATGATTGGACGACTCAGATTTAAAATAGGTGATCTGTTACCTGCTAGAGGTAACAGGTCATATTACCTTATTTTCCTAAATGTGGAACCCACTCGTGCATGCAAAATAAATTCTTTCCATACGTCTAATATATTTATTTCCTCAATTTGTCCAAAATATTTTGAAATCCCTTAATTTATGGCATATGACACATATACAATTTAAAAAACAAAGAATTTTGACAATTCGAAAATTTATTTCACAAATATTCAAAAAATCATTTGAAATTTCTTTTCTGGAGAATGCATGGTAAACTTTTGAAAGATTTTTTTTAATTTTCTGAAAAAATATATAACTTTTAAAATCAAAAATTATATTTTATAACTCTTCAGAAAATCATTTTAAAATAAATTTTGAAGAGTTCTGTTTTTTTCAATTTTTCAAAGTTTTTTGTTCTTTTCAGAAAATTTTTAAAAAATAAAAATAAACTTCGAAAATTATAAAATTTATTTCAGACTCTTCATAAAATCATTTTAAAATAAATTTTGAAGAGTTTTGTTTTTTTCAAATTTTCAAAGTTTTATGTTCTTTTTAGAATTTTTTTTAAAAAATAAAAACAAACTTTGAAAATTCAAAATTTTATTTCATAACTCTTCAAAAAATCATTTCAAAATAAATTGGAACAGTTCTATTCTTTTTCAAATTTTGTGTTTTTTTTCAAAAAAAATAAAAAATAAAAAATTTTAAAGCTATCATGAATTTTCCGGAGAAATGAATACGGAAGGTAAATAGGGTGACCGGTTAACCATTTTTATTTTTAATTATTTATTTTAAATTTCTTTAATCAACGGATAGGATTCTTTAAACCTATTACCTCGAAGGGAGGTAACGGGGGCACCGTAACGGTCCCTTATAAAAACAGTCAGCTCACAGTAGATTTTTTTACAATAGATCAAACCAAATAATTTTTAGTTTTTTCACAGCAAACAAATAACAGTAGATTTTTCACCACATCCAGCTTACAATGGAACCAAAGAAACCCTTGGTACACTCCCCGTGCGCCGCGCGATACAGAAGATGACCGCCGGTTTCCCACTTTCCCGGCCTCGATCGGTGGCATGGACAGAGTGAGAGGGGTGCATGCAGTGCGGTGCATTGGTGTACGTACGTCGTCGCATCTTGCACGCACAGATCAAGTTGCTACCTGCTTAGGCTCGCAGAACTGCCCGATGGCCGATGGTATCACGTACAAGTTGAACGTGTGTTGACGCCGCGCGGATAGTTTGCCCGGTCTGAGGAGATGCTAGCTAGGGCATTTATGGGTGCAGGTTGAGGTTCGAGTCAAAAGGAATACAGGTCAACGCGGTCTTGCCCTGAACTACGGCAGCACCTTCAACAATTATCGCATTGGCCATGCCACTACGACCGTTTCGTTGAAGGAAATTACTCCATTGGCCCATGACCATGAGGACCACTAATCAACTAGAGGAGTGTTCGACGTAGGATTTATCTCATTCAGATTTATTATTGTTTTGATCATCACTAGTATGTTTAGTCGCCCCGCACAATTTTATGCCTCCCTTCTGTGTGAAGGAGACAAGTGTTACACTATAGCAAGAGCAAAAAGACAAAATGTGACCTTTCCTTTTATGCCTCCTTGGAATCTGAAAATCTTAAAGATACGTAAAGAATTAAACCCAGTTTGGTAATGTTTTTGTGTTCTTGAGGAGCCGTTATTATCTTTTAAATCAATTGCTAGCCTTGTCTAATCACTAATGGAATCACATTGATGCTTTCTCCTCTGTTTTACTCTGTTTCTCTGCCTCAAATGGATGCTGCCCGTGTCTGCATGCTACGGGTGATATAGTGGTATGCAGCTGGACATCTCAAAGGCGGAGAATTTATCGCCAAAGGAAAGGTAGCGGTCAAGTTCGTGTGGACTTTTGTGAAAAAACCGACAGCATCCATCACACTCATCTAGAACTCTTACGCCTCTTTGCAAATTGCAACTTGCAACGGCTACAAAATCAGCCTGCGATAAGTGAGCACTGAGATTCTCAGTCACACTCAATCAGTCACAAACAATTTCGTCCTGATTTAATTTAGGATGCCATGTATCATTCATACACTTTGTTGTGTATTTCTTGCAGATTTAACAGCCAACATACAGTAGTAATACATTATTACATTTTGTGGTAAACTTTTTATCAAACAGATGTGGCAGGTCTGGCCGACGCCTTGGTTCCCAGGGCCCGGTGATCATGAGAAATCATCACCTCGAATTCAATCTTGGTTTTATCCGACATGATTAGTTCACCTTCCTGCAGTTGAGCCTGACCTCCGTCGGCGTCCCTGACGGTGGCAGCAGGTTGCCCATCTTTACCATGGCTGACACGAAGTCGGCGTTGAACCGGGCGGCGTTGCTGCTGTACTGCCTGACCAGCGAGTCCTGCGAGCCGCCGTTGAAGAGCTCCTGGTCGGAGTGGAGCAGGCCGCGCTGCGCCACCAGGTTCTGGTAGTAGGCGTTGTCGAAGGCGTCGGCGGTCTGCACGTCGAACGCCGCGAGGTTGCTGTCGCCGCCGGAGAGAGGGCACGTCTGCTGCCGGAGCGCCGCGAAGGAGGCGTTGATGTTGCGCTCGTTGTAGATGCGGTTGCGGAAGAACTGGCACTGCGTCCGCCCGATGGTGTGCGCGCCGGAGAGCGCCGTCATGTCGCGCGCGGATAGGCCCTGCCTCCCGAACATGGAGATGAGAGTGGCGAGGCTGGAACCGGGGCCCGGCAGGTTGCTGTTCGCCCCGCTCTGGCTCGCCGTGCGCGAGTCCTTGCGCCCCAGCGGCACGCTCCACGTCGGACCACCGAGCTGCAACCAACACGTACATTCCACCGGCCGAGTGAGCCACTAGTAAAAAAGCTAGTGTAGTGACGTGGGGTCATTCGTGTGTCAGCGTAGCACAAACCAAGTTGACGCCGTCGCGAGTGGCGAGCGCGAGGATGTCGGCGCAGGAGACGGTGGCCTTGCAGGAGGCCTCGACCTGGGCCTTGATGGCGTCGATGACCTCGAAGCCGCGCGCCGAGTTGGCGTTCGGGCCGGCGCTCTTCTCGCCGGTGAACGTCGGCGTGTCATCCAGCAGTATCGATCCGTCACATCCCTGCAGCCCACCAGACAACCAGAAATAAACAAATAACGTCAGATCACGGTGATCATTGGCAGCAGGCAGCAGCAACAGCAAAAACGAAAAAGAAAGTAAGAATCACAAACACAAGCAGATTAAGGTACGGTTAATTCGCCGCTTACGTTGACGAAGCAGTCGTGGAAGAAGAGGCGAAGGATGGAGGCCCCCATCCGTGGCTCCCGCTGCACGGCGGACGCCATGCCGGCCCGCACGATGGTGGCCAGGCTGGGGCACGTCCTGGAGTAGAAGTTGGGCGACAGCTGCTGCGCCTCCGCCGCGGAGCCGAGCAACGCGAGCACGACGGCGATGGCGACGACCAAGGCCCGCCCGCTGACCACTCGTGCGGCCACCATCTCGATCGGCTAGCTAGCTACTGTGTGACAAAGCTCACTAAGCTCCACGCAGAGCACACTCTACAGCTAATAACTCCGGTGCGATGAGCTCGATGAGACGATGAGTTGCACAAGGTGATGACACCTCGAATATATAGTGTCGTGCATGCATGGAGGGCTGGCTAATCCGTGACTGGTTCGGTTGGATCATATCACCTGCCGCATGCAGCACACGATCGAATTGAAGTGGTAGAACAAAATTCTTGGCCAAACTCTGCACCCCGCAGCCGGATTTGGTTGACCCATAATCTGTTCGGGCACGCGCGATGGACGCGTGGGTCCCATGCTCATCAAGAACGTCGTCGGCTCGTCGCTAAACTACGATCTAGCGAACATGAGCAAACCTCCCCTGTCTCGCCCGTTCCGAATTATTGCATGCAGCATGCGTTAGCTCGTCTCTTTCCACAGAATATTTGTGGTCCGTGTCCGTCACAGGCACTCTCACGCGGGACACGAGGACAGTGTCTCGAGCCATGCATGGCGCCCTCTCTCACAGCATCCACAATGGTTGTCTCAAATAGCTAACTGATGTGGAGTTGAGAGAATAATAATAATAATAATTTATCTCACTACTAATACTTGGTCCCACATGTAATACACCCAGTTTCTTGGAATACGTGAAATCTCCTATTTATTAGCTCGTCGCTAGCTATTATCTTTTTCGCCCACATATTCTATTCACATAGGAAAGAGAATAAATCTAACTAGTGAAATAGCTTACCATTGGAGATGCTCTCACACACTCGAGAGAAAGTTTCGCCGACTCATCAAGAATATGGTCATCTATCATTGCACACAATCCTAAGCCGGCCGCATCATGAACTAGTGACTGAAAGTTTACACACATTCGAGAGGAAGTTTCGCCGACTCATCAAGAATATGGTCATCTATCGTTGCACACAATCCTAAGCCGGCCGCATCATGAACTAGTGACTGAAAGTTTACACGATTTTTTATTTCTTACTTACTCTTTCGTTGATATGTAAGGTACTATTAAGACTATAATAGCGGTAAAATACATAAACAGTGGCAAGAAAGAAACTCTTTCTTCCTGGTAAGGTTGATATATACTGCTAGTGCTGCTACGACTAGAAGTACACTAGAGTAGTGGATGGTGCTTGGATGCAATCCAGCTGCTTGTGTACTAACAGCATGCCATGCATGCATGCAGTTTGAAAATTATTAAGCGAGGATGCTTCTGCACTCTTCTGAGGAAATGTTTATTTTAGTTTGAGGTTCATCATGTCGATCATTAGGGGATCAGTAACAGTAGTCGCCCCGAGTCTTAGCTCGTACCATTGTTTCTGGGGGCGGATTGAGCAAGTGCACGTGCTCCTTTCCGCCATATTAGGGTTCTATATGGGGGTCTTTATGGTGCTCCATTATTCTACTTAGGAGGTAAGAGGTAAGATAAATCTCAGCCCTTGATTTTATTAAATTAACAAAAATAAAATTAATTCTTAATGTCTTTTACTGGCTATAGTCAGTGTCCTTCTCTCTCCTCTCTCTGCTTTTTCCTCGTAGTTGCCTTATTTACTCTCATATTTCTTATTCCCTCCATACTTGCTTTGGTAAAGGCTAGGTCATTATATGGTAAAAGCTGGTAATGGATATAGCTAGTACTAGTTATTAAACTATTAATAATTTAAGATTTTGATCTAGTAATAATTTAAAATTTTGATGATCCCTGAATAACTTCCAAGACAGTAATAATTTAAAATTTTGATGATCCCCGAATAACTTCCAAGACCTCTATTTGTTGTAGCTTTAAATTCAAGTTTTTTTTTAAAAAAAATAGATTTAATTAGCTTTGAAAATTTTTGGATGATCTATTATTTTTTTCTGATAGCGATACTTTGCTCCTTGTGAATGCACAGATAGTCAATTCTTTCCTACTCTATTTTTATCCGTACATGTCAGTCTACATGGGATTGGGAACCGAGGAAAAAGATAGCTATATTAATGTATATCTATTACAAGAATATATATTAAATTAAAATTTTCTAACTCATAGTATGCGTCAAACATATGTACACAAATTTCAAAAAATCAAGCGGTCATAATTTCACAGTATTATCTGATTACGTGAAAAATAGAAAAGTAAATGATATTGCATGTTATAAACGGAAACATATCAAATAATGTCTGATGTGCGCATGATTTTAAATGGAAGACGAACTGAAAAAAGGAAATATATCAACTTCCTTATGCATGCATGATTTTAAATGGAAGGAGATATGACCTATTACCTCCTAGAAGGTAATAGGTCACTCTAATCAAATCTGAACCATTGGATGGAATATAATCAACGGTTCACAGATCTTTAGGAGTACCATAAAAATCTCCTTCTATATATATGACGAGATGGATCTGCCGCTAGCTGCTGCCAGCGATCGAGCATTATTGGATATCATCTGGAGACCAATTTTTAATTAAAGGAATTCGCCAAAAAAACGGCCTATTATTATTATCATATATCTAGAAAACGCACCAGGGTTACTTACAGGACAGCTAACATATATTACATGACACTTGATGCAAGCTAGTTGACGACGACGACGACATAGAATTCATCATATTGGGGGATATGGTTTGGGATATGATAAGACGATAATATATCAAACTGTGGCGTGGTGGCCATACGTGTAGAAATCAATCGCTTTCGTTTATGCATGCATGCATGCCGTGGAGAATTGCAAGTGTGCGTCTCTCACTGGCATCCACTCTTTGAAATGAAGTTGATTTTTCAGATTTAATTTCAACGACTAGCGCGCGCTAACCGGTGTCACGGCGCCGGTTCATATTCTGATAAGCACTTCTTAACCGAAAAACAATGGGGGCAGCAAGCGGAGTAATCAATGACCAATTAAGAAATATACAGGAACGACGTGTGTGTTCAATAGCAACCTGCAGCTGCATTTTAATTCGCTATTTTAGATAGCTTCAAATTCTAAGAAATGGGTATCGAGCTGGCAAAAAACTAAAAACTATTGTTATTATTAGGGCTGGATAACGAGTCAGCTTGACTCGTTATAGCTCGTTATGTTAATCAGCTAGCTCGGCTCGTTAAGATAACGAGCAGAAAACTCGGCTCGGTTCGATTCAGCGCTCGTGAGCTAGCTCATTTAACTCGCTAACCAATTTTGTAAAATATGATTAAATAATAAATATTTAAATAATCACATATCAAAAATTAAAATATGACATAAATATAGTACATAAAGTTGTAAAATTTAAATATCTATAGTTTCATTTTCTATTTGATTCCATTAATTTATCACATATGCTATTTGTTTTATACTCTTGTGCGATGATTTTATTGTACATACTAATAAAATTATAATAGTAATTTACCAAGTAATAACTAGTCACTAGTAAATAAATTATAAAATAATGAGTCTCATACTCTTACATAGTGTTTTGTTATTATTTTAGTAGATTATGTTAACCAATTAGGCTGAGCTTGTTAAGCTCGCGAGCCAGCTCGAACTCGCTCGTTATACTAACGAGCTAAAACATATGCTCAGCTCATTAAGAAAACAAAACGAGTCGAGCCGAGTTAGTCACGAGTTGAGCGAGCTAACGAGTTACGGGTTTTTTTGTTCAACCTTAATTGTTACTCAGTTTTTAGATTCTAGTTTATTTCTAATTCTAATTTTTATAGTTACAATGTAGCTAGTTATAGAATTTTCCCTCAAAAAAAAACTACGTACGTACAGTGAGTAAAATGTCTGAGATTTATGCTTTTATTATCTAATAATGTAAAGTTATTATCCTGTATATGGGTCCATTTTCTAGAGCAGATACACTAGCTTGATCCACTAATAAAAAAAATATAATAACGTTTTAGTTCAGCTCTGGATCCACGTGCAAAACTGACCGTAACATTCAGCATATATATATGCATGCTGCATGCATGTAAAAGCTGAATCGGTAGGCGCGCATGCAAGATATATAAATTCAACATATATAATATCCGAGGTCCAATTTCATACATACGTAGCTAGCCTTGCTGTTAGATAGAAAGAACTAACGAATCGTTCCTTCTGATTGATAATTTCATACCCAGCGTCGAGAAAAGATGACAATGAGTCTATACCTATCAGATTTGACCATTTCAAATTTATATCCGTTAGAAAAAAATCACCCCGCCAGATAATGCATATACTATATGTAAAATATATCCATCGGGTATCCATACCCATCAACGGGCACCACACGCAAAACTGAATAATAAATAACAATGGTGTATCCATCCTCACAAAACAGTGTTTCACCTAATTAGATTGATCACTCGTTCAGTCATAAGATCAAAATTACATATTAATAAACTCGACCCCAAACATAATAACATCAATGATTTAACCTACAATAATAGCATCAATGATTTAAACTCCCAAAAATATAGGCTATTGAGTGATGGGTACCTATCGGGTAACGGGCATTGATATTAGAAAACCATACATATATCCACATACCCATTAAGTACTATTTTTTCTAATTAGTAGACCTACAGACGAACAGTTTTACTGATATATCTACCTTAATAGAGTAAAACCCCATCAGATTTCGGGTTTCGGATACCATTGCCATCTTTACTCGCGATACGCTCGCTGACAATAGAACGCATATTAGCTATGCAAAAGTACACGTACGTGACGATTTGAATTTAAAATTTGTCACCAGGCCAAATTTCAAAGATGCTTTGCTTCTGGGGATAAGCCCGTAATGCTGTCAATTGGCCGTATTTGGCGACGTACACGCGGTACTGGAAGCCAAACGAACACAACAATAAGAAACTGTTACGTTTCGTGCAGTACGTGGCTGCACCAGCCAATCGATCAGGATATATACGTGACACGATGCAATACAAGCAGTGACGACAAACTTGCATGTGTTTGCTCACACGCATCTAGCTAGCTAGCTTCCTTGTGACAATCTAACAGTAATTAATTAATTACTGTTGATGGTACACTGATCGATCGAATAAGGAGCTAATGGTACAAGGACAGTTACTGATCGATGACGACTGATGCATATCGGACTTCTTAACTACATGCATGCATATGAATCTAACTCAATTAAACTAATTAATTAAGCTCGTGAACTCATCAAGTGTAGGCCATGCTATATTAATCATGTCATTTGTTAAGTGTAAAAATCCGAATTGAATGGAGTTAGGGCATAATTGGCATTATAAGGGGGAAGGGGGT
The DNA here is from genome assembly GCA_019279435.1 of Zizania palustris. Taxonomy (NCBI): domain Eukaryota; kingdom Viridiplantae; phylum Streptophyta; class Magnoliopsida; order Poales; family Poaceae; genus Zizania; species Zizania palustris. The sequence goes on along the minus strand of JAAALK010000283.1, from coordinate 56,630,407 downwards.
GAACGAATCCTGAGCATGGACGCTGGTATGGTGTTATCACTCTTATCCCTAAAACAATAAATGCTAACAGTATCAAACAATTCCGTTCTATTTGCCTCTTTAATGTTAGTTATAAAATTATCACCAGAGTGCTTACCTTTAGATTTTCTAAAATTGCCGAGCGTCTGATAGATCAATGTCATTCGGCTTTCATTAAGGAGAGAAATATTCTAGAAGGGGTGATTTGTCTTCAGGAAATCATCCATGACCTTAGGTGTTGGAACAATAAGGGTGTTATCTTGAAGCTTGACTTCGAGAAAGCCTATGATAAGGTTTGTTAGGAGTTTATGTTAGAAGTGCTTTAGAGAAAGGGTTTCTGCAAACACCTGATTAGGTTGGATAAAAAAGTGATTGAGGGGGCAAGATAGCTGTTAATATTAATGGAGAAGTTGATAGTTTTTTTAGTACTTATAAGGGGTGCGGCAAAGGGATCCTCTTTCCCCTTTGCTATTTAACTTTGTTGGGGAGACTGTCTGAAATCCTGAAATCAGCTAAAGATGCATGCCATTATTCGAGGGGGCTAGTGCCTAATCATAGTGATGGAGGAGTGGGCCATCAAATATTTGGGAATGCCTATTAACCTTGAAACTCCAAAAAGAGCTGACTTGACTTCACGCATGTGGTGGATAAAGTCGAGAAGAGGCTTGCATCTTGGAAGACATATCACCTATCATATGGAGGTAGGATGGTTATAATTGATGCTTGCTTGAGTAGCATTTTGATGTACTCTATCACTGTCTTCATGCTTCCGGACCATATCCATCGCAAGATTGATAGCATTCATAGTTCTTTTTTAGGAAGGTCTTGAGAAAAAGAGGTATCATATGATCAAATGGGAGGCGTAGTGTTCTCCAAGAGAGTATGGGTGCATGTGATTCATGAACACTAAGGCTTTCAACCTTGCCTTGATGTGCAAGTAGATATACAAAATAGAAAATGGTCAGTGTGGGATGGTTTACGAGCTGGTGTGTCAAAAATATAACCTTACCAAAGGTTTAAATGGTTCTTTCTTCTGGCTAGTCTACAAGGCCATCAAGAGCTGAGCGAGAAAAGGACGTGGGTTCCAAATTGGTTTTAGTGCAAAAATATCTTTCTTGCATGATGTTTGGCGTGATGGAGTTCTATGAAAATCAGATTCCACCGCTTGTTCAACATTTATTTTTTTGAAATATATCACGTGGGCCTGACCTTGTTTGAAGGCTATGAGTGTGTCGGGATGTGAACGAGAACTTCAACAATGGAGTTCTGAGGAGAGTTGCTACTAGCTAACTCACATCCCTTTCACCGTGTTCAACGTTTATCACTCTCCTTTGGTTACAATTGAAGAAATGATGGAGGGTGTCACGAGGGGAGATGTTTTCCGCAGATCTTTGGGGGATTCAGAGTTGTCTGAATGGCATGAATTGAATCATATCCTAGAAGATGTTCAGCTTTCGACAGAAGAGGATTGCATTGTTTGGTTGTTTGATAAAAAAGGTTTTAGTACTAAATCAGTTTACAAGTTCATGACTTACAGGGTGTCTGATGCTAATTCAATGAAAATTTGGAAATGTTGCTTTCCTCTGAAAATAAAAATATTTTGTTGGCTAACTTTACGAGATAGGATTCATGTTGGTGTCTAGCTGAAAAGAAGAAATTGGGGGGTGATCCACGGTGCAAACTTTGTCAGTAGTTTGAGTCTGTGAACCATCTAATGTTTTATTGCCTACCTTCTAGGTTTCTCTGGTGTTTTATCTGTGAGTCTTTGGATTGGAGTAATCGCATAGATAATGTTATTCATGGAAGCCTAAAATGGTTGCCAAACGTGTGGATAAATTGTGAAACGCGTGCTCACATAAGAGTAGCACTAGAATGTATAATATTTTAGGAAATATTCATATCACGTTCCCGTCACATGGCTTTCAAACAAAGCCAGACCCGTGTGGTCTTCATTCACAAAAAAGGGGCAAAGGGCTAACAAAAGTTGATCGAATAGTTTCCATTTATAATATTTTTTTTTGAAGAAAAACAACATGAAAGCTAGTAGTATATTAGATTAAAGATTGAGAATCTACATAAAGGAAATGAGAAATGAGATTAACAAAAGGTGGAAGCAAAAAGTCAGAGAAAAGGGACTAATAAATAGGACATCCCCGCTTATGCCTAGGCTCATACTTCTATTATTTTCTGAAAGATCTCTGTGGATTCGGATTGAAAGCTTTAGAAGACTATGACGTTTTTATTCTTAGAAATTTCACATGTCACAAGGATTATTACTAATGAGATATTTGAAAAGAATACAGTTTTAGATTGAATAATTTTAGATATAGATTTGAAACCATTTTTTATACAAGAAGCTACTTCGGATGAACACGCTGTTGATTGATAGTAAAGCCAGTGCAATAAATAGTTGACCGTATAAAATATAGAACGCATTTTGATAATACCATTATTTTTTTTGGAAAAAAGGCAACCATTGAAGGTGCCCTGCTTTATTAGAAAGCAGAAAGTGCGCATTTTTGCATAATAATAAAAAAATCCTCTCAGTTGTGTCCATATATTTTCCTCATAATAACTGGGCAATTAAGTTCTTAGAATAATAATAAAAGATATACCATCACGAAAGCAACTCTAGTCCAAGGCTCCAAGTGAGAGCAGTTTCGTATACTTTCATCCATACAAGTTTGACTCTGCATGCATGCAAGCAAGATCGAGTGTCCAAATAGCGACGAACAACGAGACTAGTTTTTGACCTCCGGCGCGGCGCCGCCTACGTACTCCACTCCATTGGTCTACAAGTTGGCCGGCGACGGCGACGGCGATGGCGGCGGCGGCGGATATAATTCTAATTACACAAAAAAGCCGCTTTTCGGTAACAGGAACAAAAGTTTGGTATTCTCTATAATGAATTGGATTTAAAAAATCTAAATCCGGCCCAAATGGGGAAATAGATTTAGGCCCATACCCGGCCCGTCTACGTGGATGGGCCTGACGAATAAGGGCCCATCCAAACAGGTCCGCGACCGCTAGTGGCTTGCGATGGAGAAGAAAAGTAAGAGCATTTTTGAATTCGGAATAGAAAAAAGAAAAAAAAAGCGAGACGCTGTCCACTGTCACGGTAGCAGGCACTAGGCAGCAAGCCAACCAGCAGCACCGGCGAAGCAGCCTCCCACTATCCGTCCATCACCGAGGAGAGAGAGGAGAGCCGTCTCCGCCTATGCCTTCGCCGCAGCTGCAGAAGCGGGGACGGCTTCCGCCCTCCCCCGCTTGGCCTCTTCACATGCCTACGATGCCAGGTGGTGCCCACCTTGCCGGTGGCGGCGCTGTGGACGCGATGCAGGTCGATCCGCCGCGTGCATCCGCCGAGGAGAAGGTGAGCGTCGTCGTCCTGCGCCACCGAGGCCCTGGGTGGCCGAGCGGCTAGGGTTTCACTTTCCCCGCTTTGCCCTCCCCCTTACCTGGATCTGTTCGGCGCTGTGGGTTGGTTTGTGGGAGCTGGGTGCGCGATGGATCTGCGTGCTCCCGTATGCAGAGATCGGGGTCTGCTTGGTTCTTCCTTCCTGTGGATTACTCCCATTTCACTAATCCTTGGGTGATTAGCGTTGGGGTTAGACGGCCTGTGATGCGCCAGCTTTGCTTCGCGGAGGGGAAAACGTGCTGACCTCTTTGCGTGGCCGCCATGCAAGCGTTACTGCTCTCTTGTGGCCGAAACAGAGGCTAAAGCTGCCGACTTTTGTGTTTTCCAAGCATCGTCTAGTTAGCTATCGATTCTCATGTTTGGATAGGAGGATTCATGTGAAATTTCAATTGACTTAGGCCTTAGGATGTTGGATGGTTAACAGACCAGTGTGTTTCAAATTTTCAATGTCATGTCCACCTGTTGGGATGGTGTTGTGCTTGCTAGTTGCAAGTTGTTTTTCTTTGGGTAGTCATCTAATTGTGTGGAGATTCAAAATGCACATTAATTTTTAGGTCATTTTAACTGGTGTTCCTGATTTCGTTGGTAATGTGATTCAAACATTGTGTGGCCATGTAGGTTTGGGCATTTGGTTTTACCAGCTAGTGCATCCATCATAGTAGTTACTAGTTAGGCAATGTTACTTCTTCAAACCAGATGAAGCTTCCTATTGCAAACTACAAAACAGCTCATCTGTTACTTCTAGGTTCTATGAACTATGAATATCTTGATCATGACTGTTTGTTTCAAGTTTGTTCTCATTATTTTGCTATGGCTTGCCAGTCTTATGGTTGGTTTGCATTGCATGGCAGCATGGTCCCGGTATAATGGGAGGAAGTGATGCAGTCACTGCCTCACTGGTCACATAATTTCAACCACTATTGGGGGGAAGAATGATGAGCCCAAGCGGGTATGTTATTATTTTCAAAGAAAGAATGCCACATGATGTTGCTGAATAGCATGGAGAGTAATTACATTCTAGCTTGATTCTAACTTTGTGCCCTTTAGACCATTAGCTATATGGCCGAACGAGTTGTTGGAACTGGGTCATTTGGTGTTGTTTTCCAGGTCAGAGATATCTTCATCATGTTGTCTTCATGATTTCCAACTTAACTTACATAGTTTTACCACATTAATGTTGTGTATGTGCATACAGGCAAAATGCCTGGAGACTGGTGAAACTGTTGCCATTAAGAAGGTCCTACAGGACAAGTGATACAAGAACAGGGAGTTGCAGATAATGCGATCAATGGATCATTGCAATGTCATTTCCCTCAAGCATTGCTTCTTCTCTACCACAAGCAGAGATGAAGTTTTCCTCAACTTAGTGATGGAGTTTGTTCCTGAGTCGCTTTATCGTGTCCTGAAACACTACAAGGATATGAAGCAGAGAATGCCACTTATATATGTCAAACTCTACATGTACCAGGTGGGTGATGGTGATGGCGTTTGTTATTTTGGTGCTTAACTCAAAATAATAATGTTAATGAATTGATTTGTTAACATTGTTTTGTATCTCATGCAGATATTTCGGGGATTGGCTTACATTCATGCTGTTCCTGGCGTTTGTCACTGAGATATAAAGCCACAAAATATCTTGGTATGCCCTTTTCTCTCCTTACCATGCATCTCATATATCACAGTGCTTAACTGCTTACACTGAAAATTCTTGGTTTTGATTTGATTGCTTTGATAGGTTGATCCTCTTACCCACCAAGTGAAGGTCTGTGATTTTGGGCGTGCTAAAATGCTGGCATGTAAATGCTTTAATGATTAAATTTATAGTGTTATTATCTTTCCTATCTGGAAATGGAATCTAATTTTTATTTCCAGCAGAACTGGACTAAGTTTCGAGCTATAGACTATAGCCACTGCTTTGCAATAGCATGTTCATATAGCATATTTAATTTATGTGGCATGACATTAGTGATGATAGCATGGTGGTTATTCTTCTAGCTATGCCATTTCTGTTTTTACTTAAAGTAGATTAACAATATGTTGCTTCTGGTTTGTTAATGCTTTAATGCTAGTTAAAAGTACCACCGGACTGGATGTTAATTGTGACAGATCCTTGTCTTTGACTTTGTCTGGCTAAACTATACATTAAATTTCTGGGCTCAACTTCAGTTTTCCAGTTGGAAATATGTTTTCTTATTTTACTCACATGAGCATTCCAACATCCGTGGTTTCAACTTACTCCGCATAGGCAAAAATATAATTGTATAATCAACAAAATTCTACATAAATAATTATATGTTCTAAAATCTAAAAAGATAAAGTAAAACACATATTAGTAAGATGGTTGTAGTAGTGACTTTAAAATTCAATATTTCAATGTTATCTATATGATTTCATTTCAACTTCCAATTAATAAAATCATTATCATCCATTATTGATCTGTTGAAATTTTCTCCTTCAACTTCTAGCCTTGTAGGCATACTATTCTCAACTGATTTAGTGGTTGAGCCGTTGAAGCTTGTTGAATGATACTGTTGACAATGTTTGTTGATAGTGTTCTGATTGGGCATCACATGCTCTTTTGGTTTCTGTGCACTTATCTGTAAATTAATCACATGAAATACTTCAGTGTTCTCAAAATGGTAGTTTAGTAGTTGACTAACAGATCCTCTAATGAGAAAATGCTTCTATACAGTCTAGGAAGATTAGGTGTATGCCAATAATTTGAATATTCTCTCAATCTCTCAAGGAAATGACTTTTATAGCAGTATGTATCAAGAGATGAAAAGAAAATTAGCTAATGTGATGTTTACTATTTAAATGTGCAGGAATAGTAATCATCATTGGCTTTCTATCCTTCAAATTACTAAATTGATTAGATTCCACATCTTTCATTTCAGTAATTCCATAAGTTCTTTCTTGTCAACTTCTACCTATTTAATGCTTTATTTAAATGCCAAACTACCAGATTAAAGATGAAGCAAATATATCATATATATGTTCACGTTATTACCGTGCTCCTGAGCTCATATTTGGTGCCACTGAATACACAACATCGATTGATATATGGTCTGCTGGATGTGTTCTCGCTGAGCTGCTTCTTGGCTAGGTAAATGATCTTCTCTTTTTGTTTTTATTACATCTCTTACCTGTTCAGTTATTGTAGTAACATCCTGACAGTGAACTTCTACTAAATGCCTCCTCTTTTACAATTTTATTAGCCTTTGTTTCCGGGAGAAAGTGCTGTGGACTAGCTTGTTGAGATAATCAAGGTACATAATTTCATAGAAGTTTGTCACATAGTCACTATATGATTTTCAAAGGAACTGAACAATGATAATTTCTCGCAGGTTTTAGGTACTCCAACACGAGAGGAAATCCGGTGGATGAATCCCAATTCCCAATTACACAGAATTCAAGTTTCCTCAGATAAAAGCATGTCCATGGCACAAGGTATGTTCACCACTTCCCAATCCTAGTTATATTCAATGGTCGATTGAGAAAGTATCTTCAGTTGGGTATAAAGAAAATTTGGATATGCTACATACATCGACAAGAGTTCACACGATTTGAGTGAAATCCCTTCTTTCCCTTAATCAATGCAAAACTTCTCGGTGGTGAGGGCTATTTAGCAGTTGTAGACAAATGAAGACTTGCCTCGATCTTTTGGAGTTACTTATGAATTATTTTTTACAATGGTGTTGCTGCAGATCTTTCACAAGAGAATGCCTCCAGAAGCAATAGATCTTGTATCCCGTCTCCTTCAATATTCATCAAATCTGCGATGTACTGCTGTAAGTTTCTCATGTTTACTGCCTGATTGAATGTACATTGAAGTTGCTTCACATCTATGAAATGATACTCAGAGTCATAGTTATAATCAATTAAAATATGGAGTGTTGTTTTGTCTATAAAATCAGCAAAGAAATGTGCATCAACTCAAAAGTTTCTAGCATGCAAGTAGGGCTATCACATGTCCTTTGTGTACTTCTCTTGTTTCTAATCAGGTCATCCATCTGTTGTGTTTTTGTTGACACTCAGTGGTTCTGGTATACATTTTTTGAAGTTAGCTATATATTTAACATGTCCTGGAGGCCTCTTCATTGCTATTTGCATCATTATTACATCTGGACGCATGTGCTCATTCATTTTTTTGACGAGCTACGAGAACCACATGCAAGACTACCTAATGGTCGTCCATTTCCTTCATTGTTCAACTTTAAACAAGAAGTAAGTGCTTTGAACAGCGAGCAGTTATTTTAAGTTCTGGGCCCCAGCTTTTGTATCACCACATTTTCTTGTATAGTATGGGTAGATTATCAGCTAGCAGTGATGCTTAGTAAAAGTTACTGAACATAAAACTGTTTATATCACCTGTTTTGCAGCTAGCAAATGCACACCCAGAGCTCGTGAGCAGGCTGTTACCAGAACACGCTGGACGGCATTCAGGATCTTAATTATTTGGTTCGCAGTGGACCACAGGATAGCATACGGTATGACCGCCTTCACACCGGTCTGCTCCTTGTGTATGCCAAAGGGCAAACCACTATTCTCACGTTTAAGGTTCAGAACCTGATCATCTTGTTGCAAAGCTGAAACATTGTCTCCCCCTAACATGGCCATCCAATGTTGAAACTTGAGGAGGCCACTGGGTCCAGTGCTCTACCCAATAGCTGGAGCGATGATCCGGTGGTGGGTGTATTGTTAAGCTCTGGAGGATGACTTATGTTGAACTTTTGTTCTGTACGTTTCATGTTTGTAGTGTAACCTGTATCAATTCCACATCTAGTTGTCATTTTCGCCACTGATGTAATCATGTAAGTGTTACATATACAAATGAATGCCACGCTATATATGATGGTTGATTCGTATGCCATTGTAGCCAATTGACTTTTATTATTGTGTTTTGTTGATATCATGTGACTGATGAGTTCGCCCGAGCACCCCAGGTGTGTCGGAGTTTGATCATTTCACTGTTGTGCTGTGTGGCTGGTACTTTGGCGAAAATTTTGATAATTTACCCTTCTTTTTGATTATGTTATAACTGTCTTGATTATGGTATAACTGAGATAATGATACATGAGATCATTTAAGTTAATGACATGTAGGCTAGGATTAAAAAAGAGAAGTCATTTCTTGATGGTGATAATTTGTCAAATTTCTTGTTAAAAAATATACCATTGTTGGATTGTTATGTTCTTTACATGGCTTTAATTGAGAGGGATCCTCGTAGAAAAGATATGAGAAAAGAGATTGAATATCACACTATGAGCATGTTTGGTGGCTCAAAATCCCGCCCCATTCTAGGGATAGGCTTGATAGAAATAGAACTAGGCTAAGTTTATCTCTAGGTTAGGTCTAGCAAGGTTCACTTAGGTCTAATGAGCATGGCATAGGTCCTTAGGTATGAAAATAGAGAGGGTAAGGGTAGTGTACCTTCGTTGCCGGTGGCCGGAGTCGACGAAGATGACGCCATGGCGTAGGGGCGGCGAGGGAGGCTTCCCGCCGCTTAGCGCAAAGAGTAGATCGGGTCTCTAGGGATGTAGGGAAGGTGTTTGGGCGTGCAAAGATTAAACTTTTGCAGCCTGAGCCCTCCACTCTTTATATTGCGCTAGCGGCAGGGGCCCCTCAACCATGAGTTGGTTGGGGCGCCCCCGATCAGGGCGCGCGTGAGACCAGGAGGCAGTTAGGGTCTGAGCTGAGTGCGCGTGGGAGGAGAGGGACTCGGCATGTGAAAACTCAATAAATAGGAATTAATTCTACATCAGCGTTGGGCAGAAATAGAATCAATTCAACTTAAAACACAGTGATTTTATCACCAACGTTGATCAGGAGATAAATTACTATGCAAAAAATGACTAAAGTAGACTTTTTATTTCGTCAATTAAATTATCCCTTTGGTTCAAATTCAATCGACAAAAATATAATCTTAATAAAGTGGATGAACATAATATTTGATTAAACATGTGGTAGCACAGCGGAAGACTTAAAAAATTATAGCACATGTTTAATCAGCATAAGGAAATCAGTAGAAAAATTATTCTAGATTTTTAATGACTTAAAGAAAATTTTATTCTCTAATTTAAATAAGACGTTGGTCTTATAAAAATCAGAAAACATCATAGAAATGCTCTAAAATTCTCATAAAATTCAGAATAATACTACTGAATGTGATGAAATTTACAAAATTATTCCCACATCAAACTTAATTTTATCTGATTTTTTGGGCAATTTTCTTATTTTCCAGAGAATAAATTAAAACAGTAAATCAATTCTTAATTCCGGAAAAAATAAAAAAATCAATTTTGGCCCAACAGTGCGGAAGCCTGGCCCAAACAGTGCGTGGCAGCAGGCCGCCTGAGTCCTGGGCCTAGGCCAGGAATTCGGCGCGCGCGCGCCCGAAACCTAGGCCTGGGCCGGCAAAGTCCCTCCCGCCTGGGCCATTTTAGGGTCCCTTTAATCCTGGCCGTCGGATTTGATCCGACGGTCAGGCGCTGAAGTCGGCCGCATAAAACCCCAGCGCCCCCCGGAAACCCTAAACCTAAGTCATTTCTCTTCTCCCCTCCCTCCCGAGCAAGAGCACCCGACGGCGCAAGGCGGCGCGAGCGAGGCGGCGGCGGACCGGCGGCCACGCATGCGGCGGCGCGAGGCAGCCGAGCCCGCGGCGCGGGGAGGGTGGCTGAGCGGCGGAAGGCGCCGTCGTGGGCCCGCTCGTCGGTGCGCACGCTCACCCGAGGGTGAGCGGCACTCCGTCGAGCCGGCTCGCGGCGGTGAGCACCTGGCCGGCTTGCGCACTCCAACGAGCGGCGGCGCGGCTAGGCGGGGAAAACAACGGTGAGATCCCCCCTTCTTCTCTTAGTTTAGGGTTAGGGTTAGGGTGAAAACCCTAACCCTAACATTCTGATCCTTTTTTTTGTTGTTGCCGCCTCTTTTGTGTTCTTACCCCAGGGGTTACTTAAGGGATACTTAGGGATTTGTCTAGGGTTTCAAGGTGAAACCGAAGACAACAGGGGGGTTATTGAGTCTTGTTCTTAGCGTGTTCTTAGGGTTTAACAAAGAGTCATGCGGGTACTCTTAGGGTTCTTAGAACATGGGCTTAGGTACTTAGGAACGCAACAATGGCGTCAGATCAAGGGGTCCGACGCCTAAACCCTAGCTAGCCTAAGTCTAGAAGGCTCTGATACCATTGATAGAAATAGAACTAGGCTAAGTTGATCTCTAGGCTAGGTCTAGCAGGGTTCACTTAGGTCTAATGAGCATGGCATAGGTCCTTAGGTATGAAAACAGAGAGGGTAAGGGTTGTGTACCTTCGTTGCCGGTGGCCGGAGTCGACGAAGATGACGCCATGGCGTAGGGGCGGCGAGGGAGGCTTCCCGCCGCTTAGCGCAAAGAGTAGATCGGGTCTTTAGGGATGTAGGGGAGGTGTTTGGGCGTGCAAAGATTAAACTTTTGCAGCCTGAGCCCTCCCCTCTTTATATTGTGCTAGCGGCAGGGGCCCCTCAACCATGAGTTGGTTGGGGCGCCCCCGATCAGGGCGCGCGTGAGACCAGGAGGCAGTTAGGGTCCGAGCTGAGTGCGAGTGGGAGGAGAGGGACTCGGTCCTCTCTCCTCCGAGATCTTATCCTAACAAGGCTGAGATTTTAGTTTAAAATTCCGGCCTATCCCAAGGTCCCCAAAGTAGCCCAATATTTTTTTCCCACCCATAAGCCATACTAGTGCTCTTCTCCGTGTGTTTATCTTACATACCCAACAATATCACAAATATAGTCTAAAAATGGGTACGTGGCAAACGGTTTGGACTAAGCTTATCAAATATTCCAAGACTCTGCAATAATACGAGTATATATTTTTTTTGATAAGGTTTGTCATAAATATATCATCAAAATATGATTTTATATTTTCTATGTTTAAGTTATCTCGTTGATTTGTGCGGCCAGAAGACATACGAAGGCCCATATGAAAATTCTTATTTCTCATTGTTTTCTCCGTATATACTAGTACCTGTGTATATCTATTAGATTTGATCATCTCAAACTCATACCTGTTAGAAAACATCTCTCAAACAAATAACCCATATATATATATGTGTACCATTTTCCCCCAAACCTATATCCATGCGATTAAAATATACTCATTGGATACCCATACCCATTAATAAGACACCACACACAAAATAGGCTTACAAATAACAATTGTGTATATCCTCGCAAAAAAAAAGTTTTTGACCTAATTAGATCGATCACTCATTCAGTGACAAGATCATAATTACATATATATATATATATTACTATCCTTAAAGCCTCGGAGAATTGGAGCCCCCTCAGCGCTCCGGCTCCTGTGGGCCTCTCAGCGAGCGACGCGTGGCCTCCTGATCGAGCTGCCATTTTTGCGAAAAGAGCCTCATATTTATCTCTAATCGCATCAAGGTCCAGCGCCGTACGGTTTGTTCTCATGTGAGAAACCAAGGGTTGGTTTCGGTGTTTTGTGATGAGTGATTGACTGGATTTTACCCTCTGTTCGAAGGGTACCTCCGAAGGGGCTTCGGAGGTGGTACCTCCGAAGGGTGTTCGGAGGTGTTTCACCGGAGTGTGTTCGGTGTTTGTTTGCTGCAGCTGTGCAGCGGAGTGTGCTCGTCGGAGGGGTCCGGCAGTACGCGTTGACTGGGTTCGTACCGTAGGCTTCGGTACTTTGGGCGGTACACCGGAGTGTGTACCGAAGGTTGCTAACCCGGAGAGGTCTCCGGAGTGCTGGATACACTTGTCTGCTTGACTGTGGTGTGCAGGGACTTCGGAGGCGACGGACAGGGTTCGAGCCGGGTGAACCAGGGTCAAGCGGGAGGCTTGATGCCAGGGGAGCAGGGAGCTCCATCACGGTGGCTGCGAAGGTGGTCCGGGTCGGTCCTCGGGTCGAGGCGTGCCAGGTGAAGGCAGAGAGTGCGGAGCGTGGCTCCGGCTGAAGGTACTCCGAGACAAAGTCCTCGGAGGTGAGGCACTTCGAAGGTACTCCGAATGGAGTGACTTCGGAGTTGGTGAATCAAGTCCTCTGAGGAGGCAAGGAGTTCGAAGTGTGCTCCGGAGGGAGACACTCGAAGGTGGCCCGACGAAGGTCTCAGAAGTCGAGGCGCATCGAAGGCATGGTCCGGGTGAGGCTCGTCGAGGAGTGTGCTCGGGAAGAGGCACTGCGACGGAGTGCTCATGGAATGCTTCATGCGGAGGCCTTGGACGAAGGAGGGACTTCGAAGGGTGGTACTCCGAAGGTGGGGCTTCTGAGTGAGGATGACTTGTGGTGCTTCGGCCATGCATGGCTTCGGTACACGGACGGACGGTGTTCGAGCTCGGAGTAGTTGCGAAGCCGTGGTGATCCACTCCGGAGGTGGTGGTGCGAAGGCCCAAGGGCTTTGACGGCTTCGGCTTAAAACCGTCATTGTATCGAAGGACTTCTTCGGCGGAGCGAAGGCCAACAGGCTGCAGGCTTCTCGCCGAAGCTACCGCACCCTCCGGTGCGAAGGGAGGTTCCAGAAGTCAACACTGTAAAGGCTGACACTGTCTGTTCTGAAAAAGGCTGACACTGTCCCCTCTGCAGCTGACAGAGAAGCCTCCAAAATAAAGGTGGACTACCTTTTGTACCCCTTAGTTCTGAAGAGACAAAATGAATGTAAACCCTAGGGGTAAAGTAGTCACTTCCTTAGGATGAAGCCGTGAGCTATAAATATGGGGGCTCGGTAGGTAACATTTAACACTTTGAGCATTTACTGTTGAGCTCCTGTAGACAGACCTCGCTGTATTCATTCTGAGTTCAATTTATTTTCAGTGTTCCTTGTTCAAGCGGCGAAGCCCTGCTTTTGTGTGCTTTTGCTTGAACTCGCGTTGCATACCTCGCTAGTCTTTAGCTCACCGAAGCCTGTCTTGGCGAAGGGTGTTTTTCTCGCGAAGTGTGCTTTTCAGTGTGCTGTCGCTCTGTGTAACACGAGGCTAGACCTCGCTGATTACTAGCGAAGCCCTGGTTGTTTCCCGTTTTGCTTCTTGTGTCGAAGCCTTTAGCGTAGTCCGCTTTGTGTGCGTGTAGACCTTCGCGTACGAAGCCCAGCATCAGTTGCTGTTGCCAAGTACTTGGTCGAAGTCCTCAGAGGGCTGTCCACTCTTGCGAAGGGTGACGTGCGAAGCCTGCTCAAAGCACCTCGTGTGCGGAGCCTGCACTGACTTAGCAGAGTAGATTTTCAAGGGTTGTTTGTGGAGCGAAGTCTTCTTGGCTTCGAACTTTTGCCCCTGCGAAGCCTGTGTTCGGAGCTGTCGAAGTACCTCCGAACCAGACCTTCGAAGGTAGTGTTCGAAGCCTGTTCCGTAGAAGACAGAACAGAACCGAAGGCTAAGTTTTTAGCCCGAATTTTTTAAAAGCTCCCATTCACCCCCCCTCTGGTCGCCGTTTCCGGTCCAACAATTGGTATCAGAGCAGGTTAAGATCACCAGTTGACCTTAACCGGTTTTGTGATCTTTAGGCGACATGGATAGAGGCAGTAAAATTCCTCTGTTCGATGGGACAGATTTTGCATACTGGAAGGTGCGCATGGAGGCTTACTTGTTAAGCCAAGGAAATGCAATTTGGGAGATTGTGGACTCACAATACTCCATCCCTGATACCCGCACCACTCAAACTGAAAAAGATCAGTATATTGCCAACTCGAAGGCAAGGAACATACTGTTCATTGGTTTGAGTCGGAGTGAGTTTGATAGGGTGCAGCACCTTAGGACTGCTAGGGAAATTTGGACAACACTCACTGTCTTTCATGAGGGCTCTGCTCAGATTAAGGCCAGGCGCCAAAGCACCTACAATCAACAGTATCAGCTGTTTGTGCAGGCACCTGGTGAATCTGTAGATGCCATGTTTTCTCGCTTTGACGCGATAGTGAGTAACTTGCGATCCAACGGGACGCTTGCTTACAGTGATCACGATAGGGCTATCAAGCTTCTCTATGCTCTTGACCGTAGCATATGGGAAGTAAAGATATCCAGCATTGAAGAGTCCACAGGCTATGACACATTGACCTGTGACGAACTCTTTAGCAAGCTAAAGTCCACAGAGATTGCCAAGGCATCTCTTGCAGTGCACAGAAGCTCCTTGCCACAGCCATTGGCATTGGTTTCTAGCACTAGCCGTGGCACCACTGCAGAACCAAGCACATCAGGCACTTGTGTTCTTGCAGATGGTTTTGCTTTGTCCTCCCTGGTCTCCGTCACAAAGGAGCAGGTGGACACTCTAGCTGATGATGAGCTTGCTCTCATTGCCCGGAGGTTCACCCGCTTTCACCATGAGAGACGGGATCAGCGGAGAAGTGGTTTTAGTGGCTGCTATGAATGTGGCGACACTTCTCACATCAAGGCTAACTGCCCCAAGGTCAAAAAGAGAGATGAGAGTGACCGCCCCAAATTCCACAAAAAGGAGAGGAAGCCCTTTGTGAAGGGCAAGCGCGGCAAGATGGCTAAGAAAGTAGCCAAGGCCGCTTCCAGAGCCTTTGTTGCTGCTCTCAGCGACATCGACACCTCCTCAACTGAGGAGTCGAGCTCTGAGGAGGAGGAGTCCCCAAGGAAGGAGGACAAAAAGGACAAGAAGGGACGTGACTTCACCGGCCTTTGTTTCATGGCCGACAGCGATCACAACGGCGATGAGCTTGACTCATCTGAGGTAAACCTATCATCTGACCAGCTTCTAATTAAATTAGATGAGCTGAATGAAGTTGTGCTAGGTCAGGATAGATTGCTTGTGCAAGCCGCTAGAGAAAGAAAAGACCTTAGACTTAGGCTAGAAAATGTTTCTACTGAATATGCCATGCTTAAGTCTAAGTTTGATGATGCTGAATGTGAATCATGTTCTGTTGTCATGAGTGAGCTTGCTCAGTTGCGTTCTGTTCATGCTCAAACTCTTTCTGAGCTTGAGACTGCACAGAAGCAGCTTTTGGAGGTGGATTCTAGACCTCATGATGTTATTGATTGCATGAACTGCTCTTTATTACGTGATAGCATTAATTTACGTGATAAGCATGTTCATGATTTAGAGGCTAGATTGGAGAGGGCCGGTAGTTCTAAGGATGTGCAACCTGTTTGTGACACTTGCATCACTCTTAAGGACCAGCTAGGCACTGTCAGAGAGCGAGCTGAAAACCTCATGTCCGAAAATGAATACCTTCTGTCCGTGGTTAACAAATGCACTGAGGGGAAGGGTAGGATGGATTTGCTCTTGGCCAAGACCAAGATGTGTGCTGACAGAGCAGGGGTAGCTCTAGGTTTGGGTTTTGAGAGGATAGCTGAGGAGCCATGCTGAATAGCGTGGGCCTCATGGCTCCAGATGTGTTGAGTCATTGTCAACGTTAGTCAAAGAGGACTGAAAAGAGAGAGAAGACCTGCTGCGTCTGGGCCGCGTGTGACTCAGGTACACGGGCAGCGAGCGACTGTCGGGCAGAGGAGGCAGCGAAGTCGGGCTGGCCCAATCCGAGTACATGGGCTAGGAGCAGCAGAGGATCCACTGGACTGTTGACCGGGATTGACTCAGGTACACGGGCGGCGAGTGATTGCCGGGCTGAGGGAGCCGCGGAATCGGGCCGGCCCAATCCGGGTACCCGGTGCGAAGACGGTGGACGCTTTGTCAGTTTCGGCGCAAAACTGACGACCGTTGATTTCGGATCTGACCGTCCTGAGGTGAAGCCGTAGCTGCTACGAAAGCTCCGCATCAGGACAAGTTACCTTTATTTAGGTTTTTACTATTTTGCCTTTAGGCCCACAGTCTGTCAGTTGAGTCTGTAAAAAACCCTAAGGGCATTTCGGTCTTTTCCATTTTTATTCAGCGTCTGTAAAAAACCCTAGGGGTATTTCTGCATTTTCCCATTTAATGGGCTGCCTATAAATAGGCCCCAATAGCCTAGGGTTAGGGTACCCCATTTTTAGAAATCACTTTACCAATTCTGAAATTGAGTGGGTCATTTTTCTAGTGCCTTCTTCTTCTTCCTGTGTTTGCGCTGCCTCTGTTTGGCTTCATCTCTGCTGCTTGTTCTTCATCGTTTTTTGTGCCTTCGACAGTACAGCGCCGCTTGGTTTGCAAGCACTCCACTGTTCTCCAGTTTTTTATTCCTCACTGGTTTTCTTCTTCTCTCAAAACCGGATCTCGGTTTTTTTGTTTCCCACGGCATTTTGGCTTGTGCGGTTCTGGAGTTATGGCGGCGGTGTTTACACGGCTGGAAGCCACTCACGCGGGCGTGGGCTTCGGCGACCAAGCGTGGCGCTGAGGCAGCCAGAGCCGCATGCGCACGCGGAAGACCTAGGGAGTAGCACATGCATGCTATGCGTTTCGGTCAAATGCACACAGGGATTTCTCGTCAGCTTCGGCAGCAGGAGCTTCTTCAAGCCAGGCGCACGCAAATCGAGGCAAGGTTTTTGCTGTGATATTTGATATTAAATGATGTACTGTTTTTTTGCATAGAAACTTGTTCTATTAGAAGCTGCCGTACTGATTTGCTATTTGATTAGTACTAATTGCATTTCTCGATTTGCGTGCTAATTAAATATTCACGTATTGCCATGTTTCACGTACGGTTTGTACTATTTCAATACTTCCCGTAACATCCTATTGCATGTGATGAAATACTGCTAAGAAGTATTTTTATTATAAATGTATTTCATCTGTTGATTTAATCTTTGTGCTGACAGTTGGTTCATCTGCTGTCTTGATTAAATAGATGATATTGAATCTGGTGTTTTAATCTGTGCACTGTTTTTATTTCGGCTGGAACTTCACTATTTATCATCTTCATGTTTGCTGGTCTGATTAAATGTCTATGAGTTAATTAATCTGTTAATCTGCCTTTAAGCACTGTGTTGGTGTCTTTTCGTTTAGGACACCGGTCCTTTTTAGGCTAGATCATTTTAGGTCTTGTTGATCCGTTTACTTTTCCTTGCTAAGTTTGTCGAGGTGCGTTGGGTATTGGGAACAGGCCATTGATTCGAAAGAATTTTTTAGGCGCCCATTCACCCCCCCTCTGGTCGCTACTTTCGGTCCTACAATAGCTTCAGACAGTAAGACCAAAACTGTTTTTACCTCTCCCACCACCCTAGAGAAAGAGAGAGCTCTGTTGGACACCCCATCAGCCAAAAGCCTACCCATCCACCAAAGAAAACCACTCCTCCTATCAAGAAAAATCCTCCCAAGAAAACCACTCAAAAGAAACCCAAGGAGCCTGTGAGAGTTGCTCCTGTGACCCATGAGAGTGCCCCCAGGAGAGTGTTTCACTGTTCTTATTGTCAGCGGGCGGGTCATTTGATTGGTTTCTGTTTCCGTCGCATCAAGGATGAGCGACGTGCACAGGCGATGAGCTATCAGGACATGCATTACCCATCTTTAGGTATGCATGAGTCTGAGTTTTACTCTCGTCCTGTTTTCGAGGCTCCTCGTGCTTCTCGGAGAGGTTTTGCTCCTCGAGGTGTTCACCATGTTCCATATGGTGGTAGACCTCGGGCGAGTATCCTTGTACCTCGTCAGAGTAGGAGACCTCGACATGCTTTGTGTTCTTCGCATGTAGGTAGACCTCGCACTTTGCATCATTCTGATTTTCATGTGCGTAGACCGTCTACTTTTACTGTGCCTACTACTCGTGTCACTCAGTGCTGGATGCCTCGCCATTATTTTACTCACCCCAGCACTGAGCGATCGAGACGTTTTTATCATGTGTAGGCGACAGGTCGAGGCTTGGAGGGCACGTGGATCATGGACTCCAGCTGTTCGCGCCACATGACCGGAGATGCAAATTGGTTCTCCAGCCTCACCACAACCAAGCAAAGGGAACATATCACCTTCGGAAACAATCGAAGGAGTAGAGTGAAAGGTAAAGGTGTGGTAAGAATTAACACAAACTTCACTCTCAAAGATGTTGCGTTGGTTGAAAACCTGGGATACAATTTGATGTCTGTATCTCAGTTGCTTGATGAGAGCTTCGAAGTGCGATTTCATCGCGATACTTCGCAAGTGCTCAATTCTGATGGCGTTGTGGTGTGTAAGATCTTTAGGGTTGGGAGAGTTTTTGGAGCTGATTTTTCAGAGTCGTCTGGATCTTCTCATTGTCTTGTTGCACATTCGACTTCTGAGCTTTGGAAGTGGCATAGGAGACTAGGGCATATGAGCTTTGAGTTGCTCGCTCGTTTGAGCGCCCTAGGTTTGATCCGAGGATTGCCCAAGCTCAAGTTTGAGAAGAATTTAGTTTGCACTCCTTGTCGACATGGAAAAATGATTGCCGCTTCGCATTCGCCAGTCACCACAGTGA
The DNA here is from genome assembly GCA_019279435.1 of Zizania palustris. NCBI lineage: Eukaryota > Viridiplantae > Streptophyta > Magnoliopsida > Poales > Poaceae > Zizania > Zizania palustris. The sequence goes on along the minus strand of JAAALK010000283.1, from coordinate 56,611,673 downwards.
TGACTGAACAACCCGGAGAACTTCTCCATATGGACACTGTAGGTCCTTCTCGGGTTAGTTCTTTAGGCGGCAAGTGGTATGTTCTAGTTGTTGTCGACGATTTCTCTCGCTACTCTTGGGTCTTCTTTCTTGCCAGCAAGGATGAAGTGTTTTCACACTTTTGGAGCTTGGCTTTGAGACTTTTTACTGAACTCCCTGGTGCATTAAAATTCATTCGAAGCGATAATGGCACCGAGTTCAAAAATAGTCTCTTTGTTGACTTTTGCATGGAGCATGGCATAGAACATCAATTCTCTGCTCCGCGGGTTCCTCAACAGAACGGTGTTGTTGAGAGAAAGAACCGCACTTTGGTTGAGATGGCTAGGACGATGCTCGATGAGCATAGGACTCCTAGAAAATTCTGGGCTGAGGCCATGAACACTGCTTGCTACATCTCAAACCGAATTTTCTTGCGCTCAATTTTAAACTTCACATCTTATGAGCTGCGTTTTGGGAGACAGCCCAAGGTTACTCATCTTCGAGTTTTTGGCTGTCGGTGCTTTATCCTAAAACGTGGTAACTTGGATAAATTTGAGTCGCGATCTTCTGACGGGATTTTTTTGGGTTATACTACTCATGGTCATTCCTATCGTGTTTATAACTTGGAAACTAACACTGTCATCGAGTCATGTGATGTGACTTTTGATGAATCAACCCCCTCTGTTAGTTCTGCTTTTGAACAGGCAAATGAACACGACATGGAACAGACCATATTCGAAGAAGAAGATCCCGGAGAATTCGAGGATGATCCCCTACTACCCTCGACATCAACCCCCGAAGCTGACCCCGCTTCAACTACTTCGGCACGAGGTCCCGAAGCGACTACCTCAACATCGGTCATCTTGGACCACTCCAACGCACAAGTTGAGGGGGAGACTGCATCCCGCCGCGAGGCTCCACATCATGTCCAAAGGATGCACCCTCCCGAGCAGATCATCGGTGAGCTTGATCAAAGGGTAACTCGTTCTCATGCCCATTTCACTAATGTTGCTTTTGTTGCTTCTTTCGAGCCCTTAGATGTTAGTCATGCACTTTCTGATTCTAGTTGGATCAATGCCATGCATGAAGAGCTTGAGAATTTTGAAAGAAACCAAGTCTGGACTTTAGTTGATCCTCCACCAAATGTTCATTTCATTGGAACAAAATGGATTTTTAAAAATAAACAAGGGGAGGATGGGACAATTGTTAGAAATAAGGCTAGACTTGTAGCTCAGGGCTTTTCTCAACTAGAAGGGATTGATTTTACTGAAACTTTTGCACCTGTTGCTCGCCTTGAGGCCATTAGGATTTTGCTTGCCTTTGCAACATCCCGGGGATTCAAACTCTATCAAATGGATGTCAAAAGTGCTTTTCTTAATGGCTTCATAGGTGAAGATGTTTATGTAAAACAACCCCCTGGTTTTGAAAACCCCAAGTACCCACATAAAGTCCTTAAACTTCATAAGGCTCTTTATGGACTCAAGCAGGCCCCTCGGGCGTGGTATGATAGACTTAAGTCTTTTCTGCTTGAGCGAGGGTACGTGATGGGCTCTGTTGATAAAACTTTGTTTACTCTCAAGCATGGCAAAGATTTCCTCCTAGTGCAGATTTATGTGGATGATATCATCTTTTGTGGCTCTTCTCATGCTTTAGTTGCCGAGTTTGCAGATACCATGAGCAGGGAGTTTGAAATGTCAATGATGGGTGAACTCACCTTTTTCCTTGGTTTGCAAATCAAGCAAAGCAAACAAGGTACTTTTGTCCACCAGACAAAGTACACCAAGGACCTGCTCAAGAAGTTCGACATGTCCGATGCGAAGCCCCTCGCCACTCCAATGGCTACATCTGTAGCATTGGACCCTGACGAAGATGGAGAAGCCGTAGATCAGAAAGAGTTCCGAAGCATGATCGGCTCCCTCCTCTACTTGACTGCCACGAGGCCGGACATACACTTCGCTGTGTGTCTGTGCGCTCGTTTTCAGGCTTCACCACGAGCTTCGCACCGCCAAGCGGTTAAGCGCATTCTAAGGTATCTCAAACACACCCTTGAATTTGGCATATGGTATTCATCGTCTTCATCTTTATGTCTTCGAGGTTATTCTGATGCGGATTTTGCTGGGTGTAGAATTGATAGGAAGAGTACCTCTGGTACTTGTCATTTTCTGGGTACGTCTCTGGTTTGCTGGTCTTCCCGCAAACAGTCTAGTGTTGCACAATCGACGGCTGAGGCCGAATATGTTGCTGCAGCTAGCTGTTGCTCTCAGATTTTGTGGATGGTTTCCACTTTGCGGGATTTCGGGTTAGATTATAAAAGTGTTCCACTTTTCTGTGATAACACTAGTGCTATTTGTATTGCAAACAACCCGGTTCAGCACTCCAGAACCAAACACATTGATGTACGATATCACTTTCTCAGAGATCACAATGAGAAGGGTGATATTGAACTTCAATATGTTGATACCCAACACCAGCTTGCCGACATTTTTACAAAACCCCTCGATGCTTCTCGATTTGCTTACTTGCGTGGGGAACTTGGTATTTGTCATCCCTACGGCATTTTGTGAGAGGGAGCTGATTTTAATTGTCTTGCATATGCTCATTATGTGTGGAATTGCACTTACATCTTTTGCTATTATATGCCTGCTTTTAATTCAAACAAATCATGTCAGCTCAGCTCTATGAAATATATCTGGAACATTGGTTGTGCATGCTGTTTTATTTTCTAAAATCAAAACTTGCTCACCGCACAATCTTGCATCTAGCTTGTTTAGGCTGGACTGCTTTTCGCTATCCTTTATCTACTTGACAGCAAGACACTGTTCCTTGGATGCTAAAATTTGCAACTTGAAAAATGTGTTCTTTTTTCATGGATACTCATCAAAATATTTAATTCATCAAAATCAAAATCAAAAATCCATGATTTGCCTGGTTTCAATGAAAAGATCCAGGAGGGTTTGTTTGTCGCACTACTCTATTCTAGACTGCTTACCATTGCACATTGGTCTGAACTGGGATAGTGTAGTGTATGCCAAAATCACCGCCTTAAGCTTCAGATGGCTTTCTTGCCTAGGCTTGGCTTGATTGGAAAGTATAAGGTGGACAAACAAATAACCCCTGGCATTAAGAAAAGAACAACAAATTTAATGGCTCATCAAGTTTGCTTTCAAAGCTCCTTTTGAACAAGAATTGTCTGTCTAGGATAGAAATTGTTAGCTTTGCGCAGTCCTTGCCTTCACATGACTAGCTGCTATGATTAAGTGGTGATGCTTTTATCTCACAAATGACAAAATCACATGCCACCATCTTGTTTCACAGAATGTTAAATTGAGCTGAGCACATGATCATTGATGCTACTGTTGGCATATTTTTGCATTATATGTCTTTGCAATTCTATTCATTTCGAAGCTTTGCATCTTTTGATTGCTCCTTGATGCTTGCATTGCCAAAGGGGGAGAGATTTGCTATGTTCTCTGCCGCAAGAAGGCATAACTTTCAAGGGGGGAGAGATTTTTGACATAAAGGGGGAGAAAAATTTGCTCAACTCAGGGGGAGTTCTTATCAAGGGGAGATTTGCCAAAAAGGGCTTTTACTCTTTTGAGAAAGGGGGAGAAAAATTCTTTTATCAAGTGACATGCTTTGGCTCTTTTCTGAGTTTTTTATGGTCACTTGTGTGCTGAAATTTTTAAATTTTCTTGAACTTGGATTTGGTTGTCAATGCACTCATCAAGGGGGAGATTGAGAAACCAAGGGTTGGTTTCGGTGTTTTGTGATGAGTGATTGACTGGATTTTACCCTCTGTTCGAAGGGTACCTCCGAAGGGGCTTCGGAGGTGGTACCTCCGAAGGGTGTTCGGAGGTGTTTCACCGGAGTGTGTTCGGTGTTTGTTTGCTGCAGCTGTGCAGCGGAGTGTGCTCGTCGGAGGGGTCCGGCAGTACGCGTTGACTGGGTTCGTACCGTAGGCTTCGGTACTTTGGGCGGTACACCGGAGTGTGTACCGAAGGTTGCTAACCCGGAGAGGTCTCCGAAGTGCTGGATACACTTGTCTGCTTGACTGTGGTGCGCAGGGACTTCGGAGGCGATGGACAGGGTTCGAGCCGGGTGAACCAGGGTCAAGCGGGAGGCTTGATGCCAGGGGAGCAGGGAGCTCCATCACGGTGGCTGCGAAGGTGGTCCGGGTCGGTCCTCGGGTCGAGGCGTGCCAGGTGAAGGCAGAGAGTGCGGAGCGTGGCTCCGGCTGAAGGTACTCCGAGACAAAGTCCTCGGAGGTGAGGCACTTCGAAGGTACTCCGAATGGAGTGACTTCGGAGTTGGTGAATCAAGTCCTCTGAGGAGGCAAGGAGTTCAAAGTGTGCTCCGGAGGGAGACACTCGAAGGTGGCCCGACGAAGGTCTCAGAAGTCGAGGCGCATCGAAGGCATGGTCCGGGTGAGGCTCGTCGAGGAGTGTGCTCGGGAAGAGGCACTGCGACGGAGTGCTCATGGAATGCTTCATGCGGAGGCCTTGGACGAAGGAGGGACTTCGAAGGGTGGTACTCCGAAGGTGGGGCTTCTGAGTGAGGATGACTTGTGGTGCTTCGGCCATGCATGGCTTCGGTACACGGACGGACGGTGTTCGAGCTCGGAGTAGTTGCGAAGCCGTGGTGATCCACTCCGGAGGTGGTGGTGCGAAGGCCCAAGGGCTTTGACGGCTTCGGCTTAAAACCGTCATTGTATCGAAGGACTTCTTCGGCGGAGCGAAGGCCAACAGGCTGCAGGCTTCTCGCCGAAGCTACCGCACCCTCCGGTGCGAAGGGAGGTTCCAGAAGTCAACACTGTAAAGGCTGACACTGTCTGTTCTGAAAAAGGCTGACACTGTCCCCTCTGCAGCTGACAGAGAAGCCTCCAAAATAAAGGTGGACTACCTTTTGTACCCCTTAGTTCTGAAGAGACAAAATGAATGTAAACCCTAGGGGTAAAGTAGTCACTTCCTTAGGATGAAGCCGTGAGCTATAAATATGGGGGCTCGGTAGGTAACATTTAACACTTTGAGCATTTACTGTTGAGCTCCTGTAGACAGACCTCGCTGTATTCATTCTGAGTTCAATTTATTTTCAGTGTTCCTTGTTCAAGCGGCGAAGCCCTGCTTTTGTGTGCTTTTGCTTGAACTCGCGTTGCATACCTCGCTAGTCTTTAGCTCACCGAAGCCTGTCTTGGCGAAGGGTGTTTTTCTCGCGAAGTGTGCTTTTCAGTGTGCTGTCGCTCTGTGTAACACGAGGCTAGACCTCGCTGATTACTAGCGAAGCCCTGGTTGTTTCCCGTTTTGCTTCTTGTGTCGAAGCCTTTAGCGTAGTCCGCTTTGTGTGCGTGTAGACCTTCGCGTACGAAGCCCAGCATCAGTTGCTGTTGCCAAGTACTTGGTCGAAGTCCTCAGAGGGCTGTCCACTCTTGCGAAGGGTGACGTGCGAAGCCTGCTCAAAGCACCTCGTGTGCGGAGCCTGCACTGACTTAGCAGAGTAGATTTTCAAGGGTTGTTTGTGGAGCGAAGTCTTCTTGGCTTCGAACTTTTGCCCCTGCGAAGCCTGTGTTCGGAGCTGTCGAAGTACCTCCGAACCAGACCTTCGAAGGTAGTGTTCGAAGCCTGTTCCGCAGAAGACAGAACAGAACCGAAGGCTAAGTTTTTAGCCCGAATTTTTTAAAAGCTCCCATTCACCCCCCCCTCTGGTCGCCGTTTCCGGTCCAACATCATGCTTCTTTTGCGTTTGCATCCTTGCTTTCTGGTAATTTATACGCGAAGGAGTGAAAATTCGAGAAATAGGAGCACGCTCTAAAAGTGATAAACATGGGGGCTTTTGTGAAAAAGTGTAGGCCGACGGGAGCCCCAGCTCCCGTGAACCCCATCCCCATTCGGCCACTCCCTCCCCCATCCCCCTAACCCTAGCCACTGCTCAATCTCCTCTTGGCCGCCACAACCACGCTCCTGCACGTGGCCACTTCCGGCGGACACGCCGAGCTCACGTTGCTCCTCCTCCGCCGCGCCCGGGCCTCCTCACCGTGTGCATCGCGGCGCTCGACACCCAGCTCCACCTCTCAACCCGTGCCGAGGCCCACAAGGTCGTCGCCCTTCTTGTCGCCGCATCCTTCTCCACCTCTTGCGCGCGCTCCGCGTACGCACACTACGAGCCGAGATGGCCACCCTCGGCGGCCGCGTCCGCAATGTCCTCGTCCTGGCGCGCGACGCCGACAGCGGCGCCCTTCTCGGAGAGGGTTGCGACGACAACCATGCTGATTACTCGGGCTCCACATGGTTTTGTCCGGTTTTTCTTTGGCAGTTCCTGGGGTGCCTTTCGATCTCTGTTTTGGGCTTGACGAGTGGTTGGTGAGTTCTTGTAAAAGCTTGTTGTTTGTGCCTCCAGTTGTAGGAGAAAGTAGTTCAGTTTTCTTGTTGTTTCTTTACAATGATGCCATGATTGGGGTTGGGCAACATCAATCGGTTCAGAATGAAAGGAGGGAAAAAGGAAGTGAGCGGCTACCAGCTGGCGCTTCGTTTGGGTGGCCAAGGTTGTCAACTGGAGCCACCGACTAGGATTTGGGCCTCTATCTGGAGCTTCTTCAAGTTCCTGCCAGGCTGCCATTCTTCGTTGGCCTTCTCCTCTTGGGGATCATCAAAGGTAAATAGAAAGATTAGAAACTCGCTAGATTGGTTATCTTGTTTGGTTTGGTTGCTTATTTTTGTTGTCCTAGGAAAGTATTAGTTCAAATGTGTTGAAGGATGCATTCTTTTCCATGAGTGCATTGGAGTACAACTTCACGGTTCACACAACAATGTCTTTTTCGTTCGATTGATTCATCAATGAACTGATGTGTCACTTTATATATGAAAACAATGATATGTTGTGTCTTGTGGCACATCTGTTACAAAGTTTGATCAGAATGGCAAGTTGGAGAGCTATTGGGGTGACCCATTTGCATTTTGTTGCATTAATTAATTGTTTGCTAGCCTTGACCCTTATGTTCTGCTTGTAGCAATGTTAGGTTCCTGTAGCCTCCTTAGGTAATAACCTGCACTAAAATGAATAGCAGTTACGAGATTTAATTTCAATAGTGATGGAACTGATGGAGTTAAGATTCGTTGAGTGTAGGTACATTTCCTTCAATGATATATTTTGTTTCTAGATTCATTTAAGATAGAATACGTTGGACTCTGAATTCCAGAGGATGTCATCGTTTTCTTTTTGCTTCTTTTTTGTTTGATTAGTTAAGGTTTTGGGCATTAGCCATTTTGCCCGGTTCAGTTGGATTTTATTATTTAATACTTCGTTTGGGATCTATGCCGATTGCCACTATTCATTGCAAACTGGAAATTAAGTGGCATAGAAGGAAACATATGTGATTCCGGATATCTGTAAATTCTAGAAAGCAAAATTGTTATACTAAACTTTAATGCCTTCTCAGTACAGTTGTACACATTCAAATACTTAGTGCATCCTGTTCTGTGTTCTATTTTTTGACTTCAGATTATGATATGCAATTTTCCCTCCATGCATTTTGCCTATCCAGGTGCTTTGCTCTTCCCATGGGCATGGCTAATTATGATGATTGGAATCTCTGCACTCATTCTTGGCTTATGGCCTATGCTTGTGATTGGACATATTACTGCATCATCAGGTAGCGTCTAGAAATCTTTAAAAAATCATTCAAAAGAAAAATACCACATAGTTATGAAAAATATATCTACATGTGTTGATCATCTTTTATGAGAAGGCAGAACAGAGCTTATTGGCTCTGTTGTAAAACTACTGCTTCTTGTCACTGCATCTGTGATTTTAGTCTTACGGCTCATGGTTGGGGTTGTGGGAAGCATCCTAGCTGGCCTGATGTATGGTTTTCTAGCACCTATAATGGCCACATTTGATGTGGTTGGTGAAGAAAAAGAAAAACCATCGGTGCACTGTTTTGTGGTACATTTTTCCTTTCCATGGTTTTACTATTGTATTTTCCATTGGTGCACTGTTCCTATTTCTAAAGTTTTACATGATATGTAACTTAAAATGCAGGATGGAACATGGAGTACTATCACAGGAAGTTTTGTTCTCCATTCAACATGTATTGATCTGAAGAGCTCTCATTTGTTCTTTTGTTTCTGCTCTCTTCCTTTTTCTAACATTACATGTAGGCCATGATGTGATGCTTAGTATTTATTAAATGCGATAGTTTGCATATTGCTGTCAAATTTAAAAATTAGCATAAGCCCCCAAAGAATTTGGCAATATTTTCAAGTGCGCTTACTACTTTCTAATTCATTACCATCTGCCACGTAGCATTTGAAAGGACAATAGGGCATAGAAATAATTTGTCATGGCCATGGCAGAAGTTCCATAAGAGTGCATAGCTAGGATGACATGCAGCTCGTAATTATCATATGTTGCCAATGCTTATATATCTAAAACCTAAGTGTGGTGGTATGTATTGCTTTTTGTATGGATAAAGAAGATTTTAATTATCGTATGTAAAATTAGTAGATTCATTAGCGTGTAAGATATAAGAATGATATAGAAAGTGCTTACTTTTGTAACTATGCTTATTGAATGTTGTATGGGTCAAAGAAATGTTTCAGTGCAGCTTATTGAGTAATTTATTTGTAAACTTTGACGCCTATTTATGGGTTACCATAAATATTTTGGTTTTATGTGGAGATAGACTATTTGCAATGTATCGACAAACCTCATTGGTGGTAGTTTTTTCTATGTACATATTGAACTAAGCTGATTTTTAAAATACCTTTTGCTAATTGGCAATTATAAACTGAATTTATTAAGAGAATGTGGCTCATTAGAAAATTATATTCATATCTGTTTATCCATTGGTTACTGTTATTTTCCATTAGTAGACCCATATGTGAATAATTTTACTTATATATGTAACTTAATATGATAAAAATTCATCTGGGGTTTTAGGTTTCACGTACTCATTACCATCTTCACATGTGTAGTCCCATTAACTAATTAATTTAGTTATTGTTGTCGGATGGATATTCTTTTAGAGGATTCGTACGACAAAATTGCGTAAACTGTAGTAGTAAAAGACGTGAGAATTGACGTACGTACGCATGCATGCACGCATCTTTGACCAAAAAATAAAGATGAGCAGTAACCTGCACTACCGGCCTATGCTAGGAAGAAACACGAACACGTCGATGCAATAAGACGTCGAAACGGAATCAATTAAACAAAAGAGAGCTTAGGATGGCAACGAGTAGAATACCGGCGGGTACTGTACGCCCATACCCGTACCCGAATGAATGAATTTATACCCGTACCCGTACCCATACCCGCCCGCGGGTATCAGTTTGATCCCATACCCGTACCCGCACGGGTATTTGATACCCGACGGGTACCCATACCCGCAACAGTCAAACAAATAAATAACAAAAAAAGCAGCAAGCTAGCAACCAACACAAATATAATTAATAAAGTAAGCATTCAATTTTGAAATATGTAGGATTTAACGTTATGAATTTGGGGGATTTTGGTCTGGCCAGCAGTTAGCTGGGCCTTTTATTTTTTGGCTGCTGAATGTTAGGGTAATATGGCTCATGGGTCATGGTTTGGTTGGTGCGGGTATACGGGTAAACGGGTACGGGTACTGCTCTCCCAAACCCATACCCGCTTTACCCGATGGGTACAAATTTTTACCCAAATGTGTACCCGTGGGTACTAATTTCTACCCATATCCATACCCTAATAGAGTAATTCCCCACGGGTAAACGGGTATCGGGTACCCATTGCCATCTCTAAGAGAGCTATATGACAATATCCAGATGAGGCGTGGCGATGGACCCAACAGAGAGGGGATTCATCACCGTTTGGTTGAGTTATAAATTCTAAAAAATTACTTTGCGAAAAAAAATTATTGTGAGTTGTGAATTATAAAAAAGTTAGAAATATAATAGCCATTGATTTACGTTTTGATAGTTCATGATGTTTGGTTGCATTATTAATATGTAATTTTGCAATCATTATAATCACAAAATTTTATTATGTTTATACTAAAATTATACATTTTTTACTTACATTAAAATAACACATTTTACTAAAATTTGAACTTTTTAAATTTTACTTGAAAATTGAGGTCCCCAACTTTCAGTTTGGAAAAACAGAACAAGAGTACAATTGAACAAAACACAACCTACTTGCGAGGTGGTTCCCTGCATAAACAGCTGCAAGTTTCTGTGCTTTGCGCTTATACAATTTTTATACAAAAGTAAAATTTTACAGTACAAAGGATGGTGTGGTCTGCCAGTGCAAGGGCCAGGGAGGGCGCGCGTGTGGGCCCTTAGTGGGTCAGCAAAGCAGCGGCCCGTAATCTCAACTTGGAATGACCCACCTCAAGCAATTCAATATCTTGTCCTCAACCACCACAGGCCACAGCTACCATTGCCATTAGGGATAGTTACCACCACTTTCTCCGCAGCTTCACGGTGATCAAACAAGCATCTCTAAGGGCATGTACAATGGGTGTCTTGAGTTGTGTCTTCGGGTGTGTCTAAGGGGGTAAATGTAAAACAACTCAAGACATGTTTCTTAACGAAGATACTGTGTCTTGGTTCTATGCTCGAGGCATAGGACTAGCTGATTGGTCAATTTAATTTATTGAATGCTCTGATTGGTGCAATGAATATAGCAAGACACAGGTTTTAGACACGCCCACTGTACTATATTGTGTTTTAGCTATGTCTTATGCTTGGAGTACCGTGCAACAGTGTCAGGGTTGTACATGCCCTAAGACCTCCTAAATTTTAGTCCCTAAATCACATATAGGGATCATCCTAAACTCTATTTCTTCGTAAAAATTAATCAATCTACAACAGCTTCCCTGTAATCTCAATGCTAATTTTTTAAATCCTACAAATATGGTCTATGATATGTAATAACTTTGTGCAAAACTATAATGTATTCAAATATGTGTATTATCTAATTTATAACAACACATACGAGGAAAGATAATGCGCATGCAAGAAAAAAAATGTACAAATGGAAATAGGGATTTGCTAAACTAATCCCATATTTGAGAGAGATGAATGGTGATTTATTAGAGAATGGATTAGAAAATGAACTTAGAGGAACTCTTGGAGCTTCAGTTTTTATAAAAATACATAAATTCAAATTTAAATAGTCATATAGGAAATTTCTTGGAAATGCTATCAGAGCAACTCCAACGGTAGAGGGGGTGATTGATTCCGCATGATTTGCAAGGTTGAGCAAACGAATTAGAGCCATGATTTGATATGACTGCAAATTCATTATTTTCATAAAAAAAATTATGATGAAATCAATATTTATATTAAAAACTATAGATGTGAAAAATACACATAAAATGTCCGGGGTGGCAAATCTCAAAATTACAGTATTCAGAGGGACACAGAACAATTTTCCATCTGTCGTTTGAGCTATGATTGTGCAGCAATGCAAGAACCAAAAATATATTTCACAAGATAGCTTCAAAATGATATATTTATTGTGACCATAATAATGATCTATCATTAGTATTTTTGCGGCGTTTTTTTGTAGTAATATGTTCTTTTCCTACGTTTATATTGTTGTGTTTTGTTTTTCATACGTTCTAAATTTGGATAAAAATGGTGCAATCTGACCCTAGAGGCTAGAACCGTCTTCCTTTCTCGGTCTCTCTGAAAGTAAGAGGCATTATTCTAGCTAATTCGGAAGTGGTGGAACGCTCTGCTCGTTCATGAAGAAATTGTCAGGATCCACTTTGGCCTTCACCGCCGCGAGCCTTTCGAAGTTGCCCTTGAAGTAGGGTTCTCCCCAAACCCTCGCCTTCTCGTAGCTCGCCACGCCGGCGACGTCGTCGTTGACGCCGAGGTCCAGGTCCCTGTAGTTCACGTAGGCGCCCCTGGGGTTCTTGGTCACGTACGGCTCCATCTCCCTGTACAGCCCTCTGATCCAGCTCATGTGCTTGTCCGACGCAGCCGCCCCGCTCTCCGACCAGAAGACGAAGTACTGGATATGGTAGAGTGCCTGCCGGTGCGGGAACGGCGTCGCCGCCGGCGCGACGCGGCTGATCTTGCCGCCGTACGGGTCGAGGATGAGCATGCCGGCGCCGTCCTTGAGGAACCAGCTCCAGTTGCTCTCCCACACATGGCGTGGGATGGATTCTTGGACGTAGTCGGACTTGGCCTTGAAGTACCTGCCCGGCTTGGTGCCTCTCTCCAGGAGCCTCTCCACTGGCTGCCCCGTGCCGTAGAACGCGAAGTAGAGGACGGACTGGATCCATGTCATCTCGATGCAGTTGCTGGAGTTCACGCCGAGCTCGGGGAAACTGGCGGCCATGATGGCGACGAGGTTGGCGCGTGTGCCGAGGTATAGGGACTGGAACTGCGCGACCTGGTTCTGCACGACGACGTTGACGAAGACGTCGCTGGGAAGGGAGGGCGCCACTTGCTGCCACTTGGTAAGGAGGTCGGTGGCGGATTGGTCTCTAGACCGTCGGATGGTGAACACTGTGATGGTGGCCGGCACGCGCACGAGCCGGAGCTTCCAGGACACGACGATGCCGAAGTTCCCGCCTCCGCCGCCTCGGATGGCCCAGAAGAGGTCCTTGCCCATGGCGGCCCTGTCGAGGAGCCGACCCTCGGCGTCCACTATGGTGGCGTCGACGACGAGATCGGAGCCAAGGCCGCGCTTCCTCAGCATCGTGCCGAAACCGCCGCCGCTGAGGAACCCGCCGAGTAGTGGCGGCTCCAAGGGGTAGTCCAGGTGGGCCCTGGACTACCCCAAAATTTGCCTCAATACATGTTTAGATATTTTATTTAAATATTGATTATGTTTATATTTTTTTATTTAAAGGTTGATTCTAGTGGATTTATGATATTAAGGGGTGTTTGGATTCAAGAGCTAAAGCAAAAGGGGCTAAAATTTAGCCTCTTTAGAGACTAAAAATCCAAACACCAAGGCTAAAAAGGGGCTAAAAATTTTTAGCCCATTAGCCCCTAAGGAGGAGGTAAAGAGGGGGCTAAAATGCTCTTTTTCCACCCATATCTCCACTATGTATGCATGCATGAAAATAAGAGCAATAAAAAGGGGATATTTCAGTCATTATACATAGTAATAAATGTTTTAGCCCTTTTTAGCTCTTGGATCCAAACAGGAGTTGACTAAAATTTTAGCCCTTTTTTAGTCATTTTACTTTATCCCCTTGGATCCAAACAGGCCCTAAGAGATATTAATGTTATATTTACCATATTTAAAAAATATATTACACTTTGAGTTTATAATGGTACAGGAACACCCATGAAAAAAATCCTGGAGCCGCCACTGCCGCCGACGCCGACCGTCGGGCACACGCTGCCGGGGAACCCAAGACGCGCGCTCTTGTTGGCGATGGCGTAGTACACCTCGCCGAGCGTCGCGCCAGATCCGACCCAAGCCGTCTCGCGGCGGACGTCGACGCGGACCTCACGGAGTGCCGCCATGTCGACGACGGCGAAGGGGCGGGTCGTGTTGAGTGACCGGTACGACAGGCCCTCGTAATCATGCCCGCCGCTGCGGGAGCGGACGTGGACGCCGTAGCGCGCGCCGCATCGCACGGCGGCCTGGACGTGCGAGGCGTCGGTAGCCTCGACCAGCGCGACCGGCGTCGAGGTGCGGCCGGACGTGACGAAGCGGAGGTTCTTAATGCCGGACTCGAGGACGGACGGGTATGATTGGGACGCGTGCGTGTACACGATTGCGGGAGGAATGTTGACAGCGAGGCAGCCGAGAAAGTCGCCGGTTTGGTTCGCCGGAGCGGCGGCAGCTCCATATGCGGCCGGCGCGTGGTGGCAGAAGGCAATGCATGACACGAGCAGAGCAAAAGCGTAGCACTGCGACGCGGCCATCTCGTAGAGTTGCATAGGATAGTAGCTTGCTTGAAGTGGCAGACGGTTACTGCTTATACTATTTATAAACATTTCGAAAATTGGTTTCAATTTGGTTTCGTTTCAATAAAAAGATTAAAATAGAAGTAATTAATTTGCTTCTAAATTCAATCGAGCTGAGTCAAAATCAGCGAAAACTTATAAACATTTAGATAATTGGTTTCAATTTGGTTTCGTTTCAATAAAAAGTCTAAACTACTAGTTACTTCTACCTATGGAAGATCAGATAATGGTCATGCAGTTTACCTGAGAAGCCAAAATAGTACAAGGATGACTCTGTGTCAGCGAAAACTTATTTTTTTCCTTCATGATACTTAACCATTATTTTTAACATATTATATTTTTATTTTATGAGTTTTCCATACTTCCTCATAAAATTTTTTAATAAGACAATATTTACAATGTGACATATTTTTATTTTACCTAAAAAGGTTTGTAGCGAATATGTACAAGGTATATTGATTATTCCATAGTTCACTTGAGACTTGGGATTTCTTTAACACTTGGGAACTTATTTTTAGAAAAAAACAGGAAATCAATGCCTTCCCTTTCAAAATATACTACTAATGCATAACCTTTGCTATTTAAAAAAGATCATTAATATATATATATATACTACTTTAAAAAAAGCTAGTGATGGTGATTTTGTCATTACTAATCTTCTTACATCAAATTTCTTACATCAAATAAAAACTTTCCAACTTCAGATTTGTTTATCTTTATTTGCATATTGTTATTTTAATATTATAATGTTTTCCTGTTACAATGCTTGAATACTTAGATAATTGTTGACGTCAAGATTTAGTTAAACCCAGGCCCACTAAAAACGTCGCACGGTCAACAAAAGTCAAAGAGGTCCGGTCAAAGAAAGTTAAGGAAGCATATCTATGTTATTACAAGACGATCGGACGTAGAAGGAGCCGATAAAGATATATGGTGAGACTTGGGATTTCTTCGAACACTTGGGAGACTTTTTTTTAGAAAAAACAGGAAATCAATGTCTTCCCTTTCAAAATATACTACTAATACATAACCTTTGATATTTTAAAAAGATGTTATATATATATATATATATGTTATCCTACATCTCGTGTATAGAATAACTACTTTACTGAAAAAATCTACTACTGAAAGTAGTACTCCTGGTATAGAATAGCGCTCCCGTATGTGTGTATATATATATTTATTACTTCAAAAGAAGCTAGTGATGGTGAGTTTGTGACCACTACATCTTCTTACAACAAATCAAAACTCCGCAGCTTCAGATTTATTTATCTCTATTTGCGTATTGTTTTTTAATATTATATTTTTTTTCTGTTACGATGCAATGCACGGACACTCAACTAATATATATATATATATATATATATATATGTATATTAAAAAAGTTCTTTTGAAGTCCTCCATTTTATAATTCAATTTATTTTATTCATAGTTAAAAAAATTCAACATTAATCAATTTTATAAAAATATCAATAATTATAATATAAAATTAGTTTTATTAAATCAACCATTAAATATATTTTGATAGTATATTTTTTCCGTGTTGTAAATATTAATATATTTATATTTGAACGGAACTGAAGAAAAAATGTCTTTTAAAAAAAATCAGGTTATACATTGAACCTCGAATATAACACACAACTTTTATTCCCAGTAATCTCTACTATTATAAAACGTACGTCCGTAACTCACCGTTCGTGTCTTCTCACATAAAAAAACCGGCCAAAACTTATACCCTATAAAAACCGCCTGACCGGACCGCCCGACCGCCATGTGCACAAGCCGCACACCGCATGCAGCAACCGAAAAAAATGGGCACGCATGCATGTAGCAACCGAAAAGAATGAGAAAAAAGAAAAAATATATTTTTGCAATTTAGTTTTTTAATTTTTTTATTTTTACGCGGATGTACGAATTTTATGTAAAAACACTTATATTTCTAAAAAATCATACAGAAACATTAATTTTACGCAAATATCCTGTTGCAAAATAAGTTTTTGTTGCAAAGAACATGCCTCTGACTAGTAGAACAGTAAAATCTTTACAAATGGTCTCCCGAAAAATTATTTTAAACTAGATTGCAGTTTTTACCAATTCTACAAGTATAAATACACATATATGCAAAAAGTAATAGAATTTGATATGTAAAAATGGTGGAACCGTCTTTCTTTCGTTCTCTCTCTAATTCGGAAGTGGTGGAATGCTCTGCTCGTTCATGAAGAAGTTGTCAGGATCCACTTTGGCCTTCACCGTCGCGAGCCTTTCGAAGTTGCCCTTGAAGTAGGCTTCCCCCCAAACCCTCGCCTTCTCGTAGCTCGCCACGCCGGCGACGTCGTCGTTGACGCCGAGGTCCAGGTCTCTGTAGTTCACGTACGCGCCCCTGGGGTTCTTGGACACGTACGGCTCCATCTCCCTGTACAGCCCTCTGATCCAGCTCATGTGCAAGTCCGACGCAGCCGCCCCGCTCTCTGACCAGAACCCGTAGTACTGGACGTTGTAGAGCGCCTGCCGATGCGGGAACGGTGTCGCCGCCGGCGCGATGCGGCTCATCTCGCCGCCGTACGGGTCAAGGATGAGCAGGCCGGCGCCGTCCTTGAGGAACCAGCTCCAGTTGCTCTCCCACACGTGGCGTGGGATGGATTCTTCGACGTAGTCGGACTTGGCCTTGAAGAACCTGTCCGGCTTGGTGCCTCTCTCCAGTAGCCTCTCCATTGGCTGCCCCGTGCCGTAGAACGCGAAGTAGAGGACGGACTGGATCCATGTCATCTCGATGCAGTTGCTGGAGTTCACGCCTAGCTCGGGGAAACGGGCGGCCATGGTGGCGACGAGGTTGGCGCGTGTGCCGAGGTATAGGGACTCGAACTGCGCGACCTGGTTCTGCACGACGACGCGGAGGAAGACGTCGCTGGGAAGGGAGGGCGCCACTTGCTGCCACTTGGTGAGGAGGTCGGTGGCGGATTGGTCTCTTGAACGGCGGATTGTGAACACCGTGACGGTGGCCGGCACGCGGACGAGCCTGAGCTTCCAGGACACGACGATGCCGAAGTTCCCGCCGCCGCCGCCTCGGATGGCCCAGAAGAGGTCCTCGCCCATGGCGGCCCTGTCGAGGAGCCGACCCTTGGCGTCCACTATGGTGGCGTCGAGGACGAGGTCGGAGCCGAGGCCGTGCTTTCGCAGCATCAGGCCGAAGCCACCGCCGCTGAGGAAACCACCGACGCCGACCGTCGGGCCCACGCTGCCTGGGAACCCGAGGCGCGCGCTCTTGTTGGCGATGGCGTAGTACACGTCGCCGAGCGTCGCGCCGGAGCCGACCCAAGCCGTCTCGCGGCGGACGTCAACGCGGACCTCACGGATCGCCCCCATGTCGACGACGGCGAAGGGAGGGGTCGAGTTGACGGACCGGTACGACAGGCCCTCATAATCATGTCCGCCGCTGCGGGAGCGGACGTGGACACCGTAGCTCGCGCCGCAGCGCACGGCGCCCTGGACGTGCGAGGCGTCGGTTGCCTCGACCAGCGCGACCGGCGTCGGGGTGCCGGGCGTGACGAAGCGGAGGTTCTTAATGGCGGACTCGAGCACGGACGGGTACGACTGGGACGCGTGCGTGTACACGATTCCGGGAGGAAGGTTGACGGCGAGGCAACCGAGAAAGTCGCCGGTTTGGTTCGCCGGAGCGGCTCCGTCGGCGGCCGGCGCGTGGTGGCAGAAGGCAATGCACGACACGAGCAGCGCAAACGCGAAGCACTGCGACGCGGCCATCTCGTAGAGTTGCATAGTAGCTTGCTTGAAGTGGCAGACGGTTACTTCTTACCCTACTTATAAACATTTCAGAAACTGGTTTCAGTTTTGTTTCGTTTCGTTTCAATAAAGAGTTTAAAATAGAAGTAATTAAATTGCTTCTAAATTCAATCGAGTCTAAAACAGCAGGAGTTCCTACCGTGTGCGCGGTTTGGTATTGCTTGTATGAATTGCCTGTGCTTGGATTAGTGGAAGTCAGAGATGTATATATGCAGGATCAGATAACGGTCAGCGAAAACCTACTCGGTTTGGCAAATTTTCTGCTGGTTTGTAATCTCAGTCAAAAACTCCCGGCATACAAATTTCTCCAGTTTGTAATCTCAGTCAAAAACTCGTCGTGTATAAACAAGTACAGTCCTAAATATAATGTAAAATATAATTTAGAACATCTGCTTAATAAAATAACTAGTGTTGATAGTATATTAAAAAAATTATAGTTGAATTATATACATATCCCACCATAACTATAATAGATTGCAAGGAGCTCTATTCGAAAAGTATGAAAAATTTTAAGAATAAATTTCTATCATTCAGTGAGAGAACGAAACCTTGAATAAAAAATTACCAGAAAATTATGGTAAAAATAGAAACCATTTATGCATATTACTTTATACTAGTGAATGCAATTTAAAAAATATCAAAAAGTATATAGACATTAAGAAGTACTAAAAGTACCGAGAAATAAAAAAAGTAAAAATCATATTGCCTAATCATTTTTTATTTTAAAACATAACTAAGTTGCATTTACCTAAATATAATGTATCGGATAGAAATACCAAGATGATGAAAGGTATCGAACAAAAATAATAAGAAAATAACTGAAGGAAGCTTCTCTAGTTAGTGTTTGGTTTGATGTATGATAAAGAATGGAACTAAATGATTCGGAATCATCTCGTTCGCTAAAAAAATCAGTATCATACGGTTCAGCATCTATAAGGAATGTTATGTTTTTCGGAACAGTTATGTTCCATGTGATTCCAACTCATCCACCGAATCAAACAGCAATATCACCCCATATCTAGAAACCATTCCGTTTCAATCCTCCTCATACAGGAAACCAAACACTACCTTACTTAATAATAAGAAGTACCAATAAAATTAATTATTTAAGACTGTTTTATAAATAGACGCATCAATATAAATCTTCTCATAAACATAGAAAATAACTACGCATTCTGGTATATCACTTTCAAATAGAATCAGAATTTAAAAATTAGATGAGAACTTTTTGGTTAAAGTTGTGTGCTGCGGATTGATACCTCAAATTTCTTTTCGGTATTCTTAGAGTTCCACAAAATGTTTATGTAGTTACGGTTTTATTGAAATGTCGACAATGCATGGTCAACAATTGACATTTCGTCTCTGTTGACATAGGTCTATTTTTACAATTTTTCTAGCGCGATATCTACATCTAGATTTGTAATTTCAAAAAAAATATCACTTCTAGAAAATCAAAATCAAATAGATGCCTCGTCGCTCTTTAGTGCAAATAAATCAAATTTTGTATAGTGCCAAATCTTAGATGATACTGACGGGGAAGTGCAAGACCCACTGGAGCTCGGCTCGTGAGGTTGGCTAAGCAAGCATATGTACCAAAAGGCTACCAACTACAAAGTTGACCACTATAAGACAGCAATTTGTGTCTGGATGATCGATTTGATCTCTCAGAAAAAATGTATCTGGAAGATCGTGGGCGCGCGTGTCGTTAATTATGTGCTTAATTGATGATTGGAATTTGATTGGATATGGACGACATCACTGCAGGTTAGTTCCTTGCAGATGCTCAATCCGTCAGCGTCCGCTGATTCAGAGAAACAACTCTCCGCGAGCTACTTGAATTTGACCATATATATGTCTTCGTTGACGCATATATTCCTTATATATCTTAAAGGAATATAAAGCAGATAAATGGTCCGCAAACTAATATAAAGCGGCTAAATGGTTCGTAGATTTCGTCCGCAACCCGTGTGTGCCTTTGCACACCCCATGTGAAACCGGCTCCACCTGTGTGCCCTCTAAAAACCGCAAGCCAAACTGTCGGCTTGCTGCGCATGCCCACCCGGAGCGTCCCATGCGCAGTGCCCGCTAGATCACAACTACCTGCTGAAAAGAAAACTTGCATGAGAAAGAAGAAAAAGAAAAAAAAAGAGAAAATTGTACTTTTGCATAAAGATGCAGAAACATAAATTTTACGTAAAACCTTGTTGCAAAATAAAGTTATGATACAAACCACAGACATTTGATCAGTAAGTCTTTTAAGTGTGTGCGCGACGCAGTCACTCAAACGAAAACCAGATCAATGATATAATTCATTTGTATGTGATTATATATATTTCCAACATGTACACTAATTCACACGTCTATAAAATTTCAAGTTCAAATTAATTATACAAAGAGAACAAAAATATTAAGTTTTGATATATTTATACTTTTAAAGGCAATTATTTTGTTTTATCCTTTCTAACATCTATCAGATAATAATTCTGAATTTCAAATTGCATGTACTTCCAGCCTTATAAAATGTTTTGAAAAGTTATATATACATGTGCTTCTAGCATTAGTTCACATATCTGTAAAATTTGAAGTTCAGATTAAGTACACACATAATAATTACATACTCCACACAACTATTATTATGAAAGAATGAAAACATTGCATGTACTTCTTCCCTTACTTCACATATCTATAAAAAAAATTCAATGCAACCTCAATTTAATTATACGTATCAAACAAATAAATAAAATTTTGATATATTTATACGCTTAAAGATAATTCATTTTTCTCTGTTTCAACCGCTAAAAGATAATAAACCTGAACTTCAAAATTTGTATTTATATGTAAGAAAACGAGAAGTACATCTACAGTTTTATTATAATAGTATCGTACCCGTTCTACATAAAGTTGAATAAAAAATAATTATGAAATAATACAATTATGAAACAAAGGTGACCAACAGCGAGTGGGAGCTGCGAGGACGGTTTAGGATAAAGGTGACGATGGCAATCCGATGGTTGGAGATCCGATCGAAGCAGTAGCCGAGAACGAGGAGGGGATGATGGACCCGAAAGAGTCAGAAGTGTGTACGGATGAGGCTACCGACAATGAGAGCGGGGGATTAGAGCTCGATGGGCACCGGTGGAGCAAAAATACACGGTGTAGACTCGAGTTCGCGAGGCTAGCGCTAGAATAGATGGCGGGATTTAGCCGTGGACTCCGAATTTTATAGGAACACACCAGAGAAAGAAAGAGGTGGGTATGGAAGGGAATTCCGAGGCTTCTAAAAATAATATTGTGTCATGAATACGTTCTCCATTTTTATTATTTCTATATAAACCTAATCATATTTTCATAGATTTCTATATATATAATTAGTATTCCATATATTAATAATTTTCACATAAAATAGATCTATTTCTATATATTAATAATTTCTATATAAAATAGATCATCTTTTATATATTGATGATTTTCATATATTAATTGTCATATAAAACATAAATCATCTTTCATATAAAACGAACGGATCCTAGTGGCAAAGAGAAGATGGAAGACCATAATGGGCTAGGTCGGTCTCAGAGAGAAAACAAGATCCGATGACTATGATTTATTAGAAAGTAAATGAAATGTTATGATTTAATAGATAAATAATCAGGTGATACTTAAACTCGTCAATTATATAATCACCGATTTTTGTGATATGCATTAGTGTATACCATACGACGGTTTGACGGAGTTTCCACCGCTTCGTCTTACGATCTGACGGCTGTGGTAGAACAGGATTTTTTATAAATAATTTTATAAAATGTAAGTAATTTTAAAATCTATAGAGTTTGTTATCTTTTGTTTCATGGAGATGTGCTTACTTTTATCAAATAAATATTATGTTTATAAATAAATGAATTACGTTTCAAAAAAACAAGAGATAATAAAGCTGTTTGAGTTAATTCCGTAATTGTTTCGTGCATGTACAAAACTACGTGT
This sequence comes from Zizania palustris, assembly GCA_019279435.1. Classification (NCBI taxonomy): domain Eukaryota; kingdom Viridiplantae; phylum Streptophyta; class Magnoliopsida; order Poales; family Poaceae; genus Zizania; species Zizania palustris. The sequence goes on along the minus strand of JAAALK010000283.1, from coordinate 56,589,963 downwards.
AAAAGAGGAAAAAAATTGTGTGCATCCGGTATGCACAGGACCAACGATGCAAACTGTTTCTGGATGAGCGACACGTGTCTCGAAAGGAAATCCAACAGCAGCAGCTCATGCGCTTGTTTCAGGCGGCTCGGGTTTACTTTCATGCTAGCGGCTCGTCGGCTCGAGTTTGCAATCAACAGAAAAATGTATGGTCTCAACATCGGATTCCATTTGCCAGCCAGGTGGTACTAGTTTTATTTCGCGTCCACAGACTGCCATCGTTCTCCTCTGCACTGGTATTCTCACCGGAGTTCGACGCCAACATCCGCGCCGACAATCCAAACATATCGTTGTGTCTTGGCGCAGACGGCGCGTTGGCAGCGTTCTGGCACCCGGAATGGCGAGATTGTGCGCTTGTCAGGAGGAGCCATCAAGGATTCAAGGTAGCCGCACCACCGGGCAACCGAGATCACGCGCTTGTGAGGAGCAGTTCCCCATCAGGGCAGTCGTGCCACCGAGCCACCTAGATCTCGCACGCATGAGGACTTCGCCTGTCGGAGAAAATGTGTCGTCGAAGGCTGGGCGAGCACGCACGTCGTCGAGGCAGCCGCACCGTCGAGGGATGGGAAAAGAGCACATGGCGTCAGGGCAGCTACGCTGTTGGGGCAGGGCGAGCGCGCGCAGCATCGGAGCAGCCGTGCCATCGGGGCCTAGGTGAGCTCGGCAACGCTAAGACGATGTAAATGAGCCAATCAGCCGATGAGCTAGCGCGCAATGGAACATTTAGCCAGAAGTCTAAGCCCCGAAGTCGTTGCCGTTGGATTCCCTCTGGAGACACGCGTCGCTCATTTGGAAAGGGTTTGCATCGTTGGTCCTGTGCAAGTGTGCATACCGGATGTACCGGATTTTTTCCCGTAAAAGAGGGAGCATATACGAAGGGAAAAAATTTGTCACGATCATGAGCTGATCCTTATTTGCTGGACATGCCGTACTCGTCCCAGTACTTTAATTGTACTCGTTAACCGCACACTAATTCGCCATGCAAAGCGCCGTCTCTTAATGGACGCAATGCATTTGCAGGACTAATCAATTAATTAATCACGCACTTAATTATTAACGAGCTTTTTGACTGTCTTCCCTCTCCTCGCGATCGATCCATCCATGCATGATGCCACTCACGCGATCAATGGCGGGATGCTCTGCTCGTTCCTGAAGTAGTCGGTGGGGTCCACCTTGGCCTTGGTCCTCGCGAGCCTGTCGAAGTTGTCCTTGAAGTACCTCTCGCCCCAGGCCTTGCCGGTCTTGTAGCAGGAGACGTTACCGCCGGCGGCCACCTGGTTGACGCCGAGGTCGAGGTCCCTGTAGTTCACGTACGCCTGCCTCGGGTTCTTGCTCACGTGCGGCTCCATGAACGCGTACATGTCTCTGATCCAACTGGTCGGCGCCAGCGACGGGATGCCGTCGCCGAACCAGAAGGTGACGTACTGGATGTTGTAGAGCACGCCCTTGCGGTGTGGGAACGGCGTCGCCGACTCGTCGGGCGCGCTAATGGTGGCGCCGTACGGGTCCATGATCATCACGCCGGCGCCGGGCTTCGAGAGCCAGCTGCCGTAGATGTTCTGCCACACGCCCTTCGGGATGGGCCGAAACACGTAGTCCGACTTGTACTTGCCGAAGGCTCGGATGGAGGAGGTCCGGTTGAGGATGTCCTTCACGCCGGCGTTCTTGCCGAGGTGGATGAAGGCGATGGACTGCACCCATGACATCTCGTTGCAGTGAGAGCGGTTCATGCCCAGCTCCGGGAAGCGGCTGCTCATCAGCGGCAGCAGCGCCGAGCAGGTCCCGAGGAAGAGGGCCTCGAACATGGCCCTCTGCCCCTGAGCCATGACGCGGATCATCAGGTCCTCGGGGAGCGCCGGCGCGAGCTCCTGCCATTTCGTGACGAGGTCGACGGCGCCTTCGTTCAGAGTCTTGGGTATCTGGAACACGGTCACCGTCGGCGGCACCGGCAGGAGCTTCACCTGCCACGCCACAACGATACCGAAGCTCTCGCCGCCGCCGCCGCGGATGGCCCAGAAGTGGTCCTCGCCCATAGACTTCTTGTCGTGCAGCTTACCGTTCGCGTCAACTAGCGTCGCGTCGATGACGTTGTCGGCGGCGACGCCGAACTTGCGCAGCAGCATGCCGAAGCCGCCGCCGCTGAAGTGTCCCCCGACGCCGATGGTAGGGCACACGCCGGCCGGGAACGCGAGCCCTGGGCTGACCTTCGAGATGGCGTAGTAGAGCTCACCGAGCTGCGCGCCGGACTCGACCCACGCCGTGCGTGCCTTGCCGTCGACGCGCACCGACCGCATCTTTGACATATCGACGATGAAGAACGGTTCCGGGCTCTCTGACCGGTACGACAAGCCCTCGTAGTCGTGCCCGCCGCTCCGCACGCGGATGCGCACGCCGTGGCGGCGGCCGCATACGACGGCTGCCTGGATGTGGGGCACGTCGGTGGGGGTGACAATGTAGAGCGGGTTCACCGTCTTGGACGACAAGAACTTGAGGTTCCTGATGGTGGACGCCAGCACGGAGCCGTACGACGGCGAGCTCCTGGCGTGCAGCAGCCGGGCGGGGATGTCCCTGTTGAGGCACGACAGGAAGTCATCCTTGGTCGGCTTCGCTGGGATGTACCCGACGGCGGGGCGGCAGCAGTACGACACGGCGCACAAGAGGAGCACCAGCGTGAGGGTACTGGAGGATGTCGTCGCCATGGCAAGTAGCTCGCGGCGTCCTTGTGAGGGACATGGTGGTCGAGGCGATGTACATATATAGGAGAGGCTTGGAATGGCGGGAGCTTGTCGCGCCGCGCGCTATTCGCGCCGAACCGTTGGCGAGGGAAGCGATTGGGGCCATTAGTTCATATAGCTCAAGTGGCGCGGTTGCGGTCAGCCCACCCCGCGTCGTCCGCGCTGTACATTTAATTTTTATTTTTCAAAGCTGGTCAAATTTAAATTCAAGAGATTAAATTTGATCGGTTTTGAAAAAAAATAGAACCGAAATTGTGTTAAACGGAGGGAGCTTAAATCAACATTAAATGGCTATCTCTTAGAATTTACAAAAATCGCATGGACAAATAACCTGGGCATGATTAAACAATTTCCCAGAGAAACAGCACAAAATAAATCAGCAAACTATTTATCGATTTAGTGCCGATGGTAACAACAAGTACTGCCAGAAACCATTTTTATAAATTTTGAAATTTGTATATTAAATTTGAAATTTTGAATAAAATGTATTGTTTTAAAAAAATCGTCCAAACCCTGCTTATTCTCGTGGGCCTTCGTCTCTGTAGCTAATTTCTGGGATCATATACAATTTCATGGATGCCTAGGTATTATATGATATTATATATATATAAATGTTATTCTACACCACGAGTGTAGAATAGTTATTCTACTGAGAAATCTACTACTGAGAACAAAATAATACTCAATTGTTATTGTACTGAGAAAATCTACTACTAAAAGTGGACGGTGTAGAATAGTTATTCTACACACGTGGTGTAGAATAGCGCAATATATATATATATATGGGCTATGTTACATGTCGGTTTGGCCTACCAATTGATAGAGGTAATACTTCGAATTAATTTGATCATTAATATTAATTGAAATTAAAAATAAATTACAATTAAAAAATTAGATGACTAAATAAAATGGGTCATGTGTGACAAGTTGACCCGCATCCCCAAAAAAGCATACAGTTTGTTCTTCATTTTCAAATCTATATTTCATTTTGAATGAAACTTACCAGTTTATACTAATCATATGGAATTTTAATATTTTTGAAATAAATTTCACCATAAATCATATAGTATTTAAAATAATTTTATTTTTTTTCTTTTTTTTTTCAAATTTTAATTTTAATTTTTAATGAAACTTATCGGTTTATACTAATCACCTGAAAGTTTAATATTTTCAAAATAAATTTAACTATAAATAGTCATAAATCACCTATTTTTAAAATAATTTTAAAGATTTTTTTCATTTTTTCAAATTTATATTTCAATTTTGAATGACACTTATCGGTTTATACTAATCATCTGAAATTTTAATATTTTTAAAAAATATATTTGACCATAAATCGTCATAAATTATCTAGTATTTAAAATAATTCTTAAGTTTTTTTAAATTTTTAAATTTATATTTCAATTTTGAATGGAATTGATCGGTTTATACTAATAATCTAAAATTTTAATATTTTTGAAAATAAATTTCACAATAAATCATCGTAAAGAACCTAGTATTTAAAAGAATTTCTAAGATTTTTTATTGTTTCAAACTTATATTCCAATTTTGAATAAAATTGATCGGTTTATACTAATCATCTTTTACCGTAACTTTTTTAATAAAAATAAACAGCGAAAATAAATGAAAAATTAGAATATTGAACAAAATTAGGAATGTGCCGCATGCTAGTATTTACCACCGCGTGCAAGAGTGAAAAAACAAAAAACAGAATACTAAAAATCTACGTGATGAGAAAAATAAACACTAATAATTAAAAAAATTCTTAAAAAAGCATTAGATTTCTATCGGATAAAAAATAATTATAAAAAATATAGATGACATACTACTTCCTTGTAATAGGTTATCGTTTTTAATTCTAATAATTAGATTAAAATAAATGAACGGTATACAATATTTTTGGTCCGTTGTAAAATTTTTGTGTGTGTATATATATATATATGTGTGTGTGCTATCCTACACCGACGTGGAATGGGGTGTCGGAATTGGGTGGGGCGTGAGGGCACGCTGGATGAGGTGGGCACGATTGGGTTAATCGGTGTAGAATAACATTCTATACCCGTAATATAGATAGATAGATAAACTAATATTGAGAGTCTACAGTAGAGAAATAAGTTTCGATGATTAAAATTTTAAAAATAAACATACAATTTTAGAAAATTTAAAGAGCGATAAGTAGCAATACATTATGCTCTCGATATCATCGATTCATCGTAACGAAGCCACGAGACCACACGCGCGTACGGCGGGTCACTTGGTGGGGACAAGCGGTGGGATGCTCTGCTCGTTGCGGAAGTAGTCGCCGGCGTCCACCTTCCCCTTGGTCAGCGCGAGCCGCCTGAAGTTGGCCGCACCGAAGTACTTCTCGCCCCACACCTTGCCGCTCTCGTAGCTCGTCACGCCGGCGCTGGCCAACACCGCGTTTTCGCCGATGTCCAGGTCCCGGTAGTTCACGTACGCCGCCCTTGGGTTGCTGCTCACGAACGGCTCCATGAACCCGTGCACGTTCTTGATCCAGTCAGCCGGTGCTGCGTCCATCGCAGTCGTCCACCAGAACGCGACGTACTGGATGTTGTACAGGACGCCGGCCCGGTGCGGGTACGGCGTGTCGCCATCGGCGATGCTGCCAACTCTTCCACCGTGGGGCTCCAGGATGATCAGCCCCGCGCCGGCGCCGGAGAACCAGGGGAAGATCTTCTCCCACGAGTTCTTTGAGATGGCCTGCTTGACGTAGTCTGACTTGTTCTTGGTGAAGATGCTCAGGCTGGTCGTCCTGTTAAGGAGCAGCTCCACCGGCGTGCTGTTGGCGGCGCCGTTGATGTAGACGGTGGACTGCAGCCAGCTCATCTCCCGGCAGTCGGCGCGCGTCATGCCGAGCTCCGGGAACTGGGAGCTCATCACCGGCAGGAGCTGGTCGCACGTGCCGAGGTACAGCGACTGGAACTGGGCTTGTCGATTCTGCACGATCACACGAATGGCGAGCTCTTCGGGGAGCGCCGGTGCGAGGGTTTGCCATTTGGTGACGGCATCGACGGCGCCCTGGTCCATGGTTTTCTGGATGCTGAAGACCGTTACTGTCCGTGGGACCGGCACGAGCCTCACCATCCACGACAGCACGATGCCGAAGCTCTCGCCGCCGCCGCCGCGGATGGCCCAGAAGAGGTCCCTCCCCATGGCCTTCTTGTCCAGGATCCTCCCGTTGGCGTCGACGAGCACGGCGTCGAGGACGTTGTCTACGGAGAGGCCGTACTTGCGCATCATCATGCCGATGCCTCCGCCGCTGAAGTGCCCGCCAACGCCGATGGTCGGGCACAGGCCGGCCGGGAACGCGAGCCCCGGGTCCGCCTTGGCGACGGCGTAGTACATCTCCCCGACCGTCGCGCCGGAGTCCACCCACGCGGTGGCCGCGCGGCGGTTGACGCGCACCGCTCGCAGGTTTGCGAGGTCGACCACGGCGAACACCTCCGGGCGGACAGATCGGTACGAGAGCCCCTCGTAGTCGTGCCCGCCGCTGCGCACGCGGACGCGCACCCCGTGGCGGCGGCCGCACAACACCACGGCCTGGACATGCGAGGCGTTGGTCGGCGTCACGATGCAGAGCGGACGCACCGTGCCGGGCGTAAGGAACCTCGGGTTCCTGACGGACGACGCAAGCACCGTCGTGAACGACGGCGAGCCCTGCGTGATCACAAGTTGGCTCGGCACGCTCGCGGCGAGGCACTGCAAAAAGTCGCCAGAGGAGGAAGCGTTGGACGACGGGGCGACAGTGGCCGACGCGGCGTAGCAGCACACGGCGAGCACGACCGATAATAAACTTCTCGACGCGGCCATCTTCGCGGCTAGTGTACTACCCTAGTGACACGACACGATGGCATCTCGGCTGTTTACATAGCCGATCGATCCATGTGGTTGCCGACTTGCAGGCGCAGCAACAGCATCGGGAAACGCACTTACGCACGTAGGAGTAATGGTTAACCATACCATGTCGGTGGATTGACCACGTGGCAATATTTACACCCTTTGATCGATTTCGCATCAAACTAATCAAATCTCAACTGGGATTTTTTTTTCCGAGGAGCTAGGCTGCAAGTACGTACAGTGTTTCAATCACTGCGACGAACGGCGACGAGTTGATAAGATGATTGGATGATCTGGTCAAATAATATAACTTAAGAATTCAAATAAATAAATTTAACAATAAAAAACATAAAAGTTTTTTTAAATCAATATTTTTTTAAAAAAATCTTGAAAATATACTTCTAGACTTTAAAATATACACCACATAACGATCATATGTATTAGTCTAATTAAGCATCCGCACTTTTGAACTAAGATATCGTTTGGATCCCGTGGACTAATAGTTAGCAACTAAAAATTAGTTTTAGTCTATTTAGATAATGCAATTATTTGGTGAAGTAAATATTAGCTCAATGACTAACAAATGGTTAGCCTATTAGTCTATAAAAGTGAATTAATTTGAATAAAAGTGTACCGTTTGGATCCCATAGGCTAGTAGTTAGCATCTAAAAATTAGTTTTAATCTATCCAAATAATATAACTGTTGGTGAACTAACTATTAGCTCCATGACTAACTAATGGTTAACCTATTAATTTACAAAAGTGAATTAATTTGAGCTATAGAGGTCTAACCCTTGGACTATTTTGCCCCTTAAACTATTGTAGCACGATTATTATAACAGAGATAAATTTGATTTTAACCATCCATTAGTTCAAAATATTCAAACATGTATGAAATAATTTTGAACCAATAGCTAACAATTAGCTCCATCTAAAGTCATCTAACTATTAGTATTCCATCCAAACGGGATCTAAGAGTTATGAATATATTCTCTAGTCTCCAATTAATACAAGTAGTGGTAGGGCAGAGAGTGGGTTTTTATTTCTAAAACCTTTCTATATTTAAGGGCTCCTTTGCAATGGAGTTTTTTCAAAGGAAATTTGAAAGATTTAGCATAATTCCTAAAGAAATCATGTAAAATCCTTACGTTCTAAAGGAGCCCTAAAATTTTAACATGTACTAGTTTGTTATAAAAATTTGTTTGGAAAATGGTTATAGTTTGTTTTGATATTGACCCTTTGTGGATATGGAGCATCCATGGCAAACATGGTTCAAAAAATTGGGTTAAAATGATAAAAAGGTGGTTGGAGTGGCTATTTCGGCTTTTTTATAGAGTACCATGAAAAGTAGGAACAAGGATTGCTTTAGAAATAAAATACTTAATGATTCTCTTGAATTAAATTAGTAAGATTTATTTGCGTTTGGATTTCTTCTTGGTCCATTTTATAGAAATACGTGGAAAGAGAAAGAAGTTTGGTATTGGGTGTTCGCATGCCATCTCGACGGATGATAAAAGAAGTCTTCACAAGAAGTCTTGGTTGGAATTTATCAAGATATCGTCTGTGCGGATGATTTGGATGCTGAAATTGTCATGTGATGTCACTTGATAGAAAACTCTGAAAAGTTTGTTTTTTTGGTTGTGCCCTGTAATAATCCGGTCTTCGCTGTGTGACAATACTTGAAAATAATGTTGTATTTTGTTATGTTTTTGCTATCTGTGTTACTGTAAGAACCTTTAAAGAACATGTTTGGAAATTTCAAATCTCGGCTTATAAAACAAGCCCTTATTGAAAAGGGGGACTTTTCCTCTCTTTTCTCAAACAAAAATTATAAAAATTTGTAAGAGTGAGAATGAGGTCCAGTAATATACCCAGGCTCAATCCCCCCTGACTAAAGTGCATGAGACGTGCTCATACGTGATATCTGGAAGCATGCATGGAATTGTAGACGGGCAGGCCGCCATCACAGATCTTATCAGATATCGACTTTGGTTGCTGCGTGTGCCCACCTACGATACAGAACAACAAGCTTCAGTACCAAGTTGCAACACGTAACCTCCGACGATTTTAGACGTTAATAAATTTTCAATATTTCTTACACAGATTTTTTTATAAAAAAAACTGCATCGTTTAAAACTGTGAAAGCATGCATGCATGCGACCGTTTAAAAGACACGCGCCGCGTGATGAAACGACTACACTCCGATAAAATTCTTAGCCACGTGATATAATATTATTTCTATTTCATAATGAAGTCATTATGCATTCACGTGTTCAGATTCATCGAGTCATAATTAAATCCGAAAAAAACTGAAGCTCCGTGGTATACTTCCCGAGTTAGAAGCTCACCGAAGAAGCCTAGCAGACGCCCTCCGCCGTGGGCCGTCGCCGGTGAATTTGTCCAATTTCCTCCCCGCGTCGATCCGCCGGAGGTCAAAACAAGCATGCATGTCAATTGTCTTCATAATTTCCACGGGAAAATTCAGTTGAAATGATGCGCAAATAGTTACAAAAAAGCTGACAGACAGCACATTGTACATATCTGGCACCAATTGACTTCCTTTGCAATATGAATGCAGTATGCTATAGCTTCATCAGGTTCATATGGTAGGAGGGGGGTTTCACCAGAAATGGAAACCACAATTCAGGAGAACTGGAACAGCTAAAAACTAAGCCCTCCTTTCAAACGCAGAATTTAAAAAACATAAGAATATGAAAAATATAGGATTGAGATGTAGTACATATTTGAATCCTATAGAAATGGATTCCTCTGGAATTTGCTAAAATATATGTTTGGCTTTACCACGGGAAAATAAACGATTCTAGACTTTTTTTATAATACAACCATTTTCATAGCTTTTTAATTTAAAAACTAGCCATTGAATGGTGTACGTCCACGCCGTTAGGCATTAGTTTGCTCTGCTTCTGCTGCTCATCGTTTTTATGCCAGAAAAAACGTTGCAAGAGATCTGCGCAAATGTTTATATTCCCGAGGAAAAGAACTAATTCTTTAGGCTATTCACAATGGAGGTTTCACGAGTTATTTTATTACATTAATTACTATGTTACATCAGATTTTTTGTTGACATGACATTTAATTAATAAGGAAACATAAGAAAGTAGTGTCATCACTACGACATAGTGCTAACCCGTTTCAAGACGGATGAAACGAAACAAAACGCCCACTGAGAGAGAAATCATTTCATCAGAGAGAGGATATTTAATGAGAGCTAGTTGTATTTAATTACATTGGTTAGCCTAGGAAACTGTGAAATGAAACTCTCTATTCAGATAGGGTATTTTATTCAGTTGCAAAGCTGATGTGGATGTCTAGGAAACAGTGAAATGAAACTCTCTATTGAGAGAGGGTATTTCATTCAGTTGCAAAGCTGATGTGGACGTCTAGAAAACAGTGAAATGAAACTCTCTATTGAGAGGGAATATTTCATTCAGTTGCAAAGTTGATGTGGACGTCTAGGAAACAGTGTTATGAAACTCACCACTGTAAATAGCCTTAGGATCTTTGACACTGAGGAGATACTACTTTCTCATAATTTTATCTCGAGAACTAAAAAAAATCTTGTACCAAAATAACGGATACAAAGAAGAATAAAAGGCCTTGAACGCGTAATGGATCATTCGAACCCGATGGTCTATCCTATTGTATGAGTATAAGATTTATATTGATTTAGCCTTTTGAAGGGATAATAACCCTATGTTTAATATTTTATTGTATTATAATATATTTAAGCTTACAATGCAATGCGATTAAACTATAAATGTTTAAGACATCAAAAGTAAGATGAATAAGATATCTCTAGCGGATGCCTCGTCCCCTTTATATACTTAAGAAGTGAGCCTAATAATGCAAGACTCTATTTTAAGTCGGTCTCTTATATATCTATGATTATATATCAAACTTGGATGCTATTTCCTTAATTACAATGATTTTAGTACAAATATATATTTTCATATCGGATCTAGAATTATATTTTTCCACAAGAAATTAACATTCCTTATTGGCACCGAACCCCCCTCATGAACCATGCCAGACTCCAATACTACACCGCCTGCTCTCGACCCGGAGTGATAAGCTCGTGCATCTCAAGGTATGTTTTTCGGTCCCATCAAATTTTGTTTGAGCTCCGTCATTGCGTACAACACAAATAATTTCTCTAATGTCACGTAACTGTAAGTCTGTAACATCTTCACTGATCTAGCATTATCAGACACATATAGCGAGACACATGGTAGCAAGTCTACTATTAATTTATTCTATATATATATATATTATTAGAAAAGAATTGCAAATGGACATTACATATGAAGCTATTATTCTCCAATAATTCACTTCACAGAAACACCCACATGAATGATGAATCAGTTGAGCAAGGGAGGAATGCTCTGCTCATTCCTGAAGTAGTCATCAGGATCCACCTTTGCCTTCACCTTGGCAAGCCTCTCAAAGTTGTCCCTGAAGTACCTCTTGCCCCAGGCTTTGCCAGAGTCATAGCTGCTGATGCCATCCACCAGCTTGTTCCTCCCTAGCTCAAGGTCTCTGTAGTTGACATAGGCCTCCCTAGGGTTCTTGCTCACATAGGGCTCCATGAACTCGTACAGATCCCTGCTCCATTTCAGAGCCTCTGTCCCATTGGCTTCACCCTGCCAGTAAGTGATGTACTGGATGTTGTACAAGACGCCTTCCCTGTGCGGGAATGGCGTCGCCGATTCATGGATGCTGCTGATCTTGCCGCCGTAGGGGTCCATGTACATCTGGAACTCACCAAACTTGGTCACCTGTTGTGACATGGCGAAGATCTTCTTCCAGATGTGGTTTGGGATGGGGTCCCGGACGTAGTCTGATCTGTTCTTGGTGTTCACCCTCGAGATGGAGGTGCGGTTCAGGATGTCATCCACCGTCGCGTTTCTGCCGAGGTGGATGTAGGGGATGGACTCGATCCATGTCATCTCGTTGCAGTCTGTTCTGTTCATGGCGAGGTCGGGAAATCGGAGGTGCATCAATGGTAGGAGCTCGTCGCAGGTGCCGAGGTACATTGCTTCAAAGTTGACATTTTGGGGCTCTATGATGACTCTGACCATGATGTCGTCGGGCAGCTTGGGTGCTATCTCCTGCCATTTTGTGAGGATGTCGATGGCGCCGTGGTCCGGCGACCTGACGATGTCGAACACCGTGACGATGGGTGGGACGGGGGCGAGCTTGATGTGCCATGACACCACGATGCCGAAGCTCTCGCCGCCGCCCCCTCTGATGGCCCAGAAGAGGTCCTCGCCCATGGAATCCCTGTCGAGGAGGTCGCCCCTCGCGTCGACAAGCGTGGCGTTCACGACGTGGTCCACGGCGAGGCCGTACTTCCGCTGCAGCATGCCGAACCCGCCGCCGCTGAAGTGGCCGCCGACGCCGACCGTCGGGCAGACGCCGGCCTGGAACCCGAGCCGAGGGTCGTGCCTCCAGACGGCGTGGTACAGCTCGCCAAGCGTCGCGCCGGACTGCACCCACGCGGTGCCGCTCGCCGCGTCGACGCTCACGGACCGCATCCCGGAGAGGTCGACGACGGCGAACCGCTCGCCGCGGTCCTCGGCACGGTAGGAGAGCCCCTCGTAGTCGTGCCCGCCGCTGCGCACGCGGACGCGCAGGCCATGCCGGCGGCCGCAGACCACGGCGGCCTGGATGTGGGACGTCTCGCTCGGCGTGACGATGCATACAGGTTCGGCTGATGCGGTGGTGTTCAAGAATTTAGGGTTTCTAATGGAGGACTTGAGGATGGATGTGTAGGAAGAGGAGCTCGTTGTGTGTACGAGCCATGAAGGTATCTTGGATTCTTTTGAGAGGCAATCGACGAATTCTTCGGAAGAATCAGCTGAAGCTAAGGTAGGATTGGAGATGGAACCAGAAGAGAAGAAGATGGAGAAGATAACAATCTGCAGCAAAAGGGTTTTAGAGCTGTTCATCTTTACTTCTGAATTTTTTCTCTGGTGATTCAGGTTTCAGTTACCTGAAGTTATATATATAATATATGTCATATCAAATTTATTAATGGAGCACAATAAATGTTTTCTGCTTGTCATTCAATAATATTTAGAAGCAATTAATGCTCTCATATGGCAATTTAATCTCGAATGTCTTACAGATTAGTTGTATCTGGTTTTATCATTCCGACTCTACTGTTCCCTTGCAAGTATTAATTGGTTTCTACACAGAGATGATCTCAAAATATGCGCTTGTAAGGCTATTTACAATGATGATTTTATGGTTTTAATTATCATAACAAATCAGATTTTTTGTTGATATTACATTTAATTAATGACGGAAGAGCAGGAAGTATTCTCATCAACATACATGGTGCTAACTCGTTTTCGAGACGGGTGAAACGAAATAAAACATCCACTATAAACCAAATCGTTTCATTAGAAAAAGGGTATTTTATTAGAATTAGTTGCATTTAATTACACTGCTCCGGTTACAAAACTGACGTGACCTTCTAGAAAATAATGTTATGAAACTTATTACTATAAATTTTTCGATCGATAACGACTATTTACAACGACGGAATTTTACGAGACTTGAACTGATCGTTAATTTGCGAAAAAAAATCGTACCAGATACCTCGTTCAACGGGAGACGTAAGTAATTTACCATGCCGACTAAAAGTATAATTATGGAAGGAATCGATGTGGCATGGAAATATTATTGTATTTATTATGTGATTGTGGTTCAACTTTATATTTTGTTGTTATCGATTAAATTTTGTTGATGTAGCATGATTGGTATCTAAAGATGGCAACCAGTTTATACCCGTACGATTTGATCATCTTAAACCTATACATACTAAGAAAAACTATCTTCATCGGGTGACACATATATGCGTACGCGTTCAAATTTTTATCAAACCCATACCCAAGCGGGTAAAATATACCCATCAGGTAACCTATAGCCATAAAAATTGTTTGGAATCGTTGAATGACTGTCAGGTCGCTGGAGTCGTTTGACGCTTGAAATCACTTCTGGACGACTATAGGACAAAGGCATGGATCGCATGTAGTGTACTCACGTGGAGGCCGTGGAACACTAGCGGTGACTAGCATTGAAACATGAAGCATGAGGCGATGGAGCATAGGAGTCTAGCAGTGGCCAGCACTCACGTATCACGTCTAAAACTCTAGAGTCAGGACTAAAGAGTGAGGAGAAATAGAAGCACACACCATCGACCACCGTAGGACTTAAGGTGTGTTTGGTTGAGTTGTGGCTGTGGGAAAAAGCTACTGTGGGCTGTGAGCTATGGAAAAGCTGATGTGGGAAGTCAGCTGTTGGAAAGCTGAAAGTCGTTTGGCTGAAACGACTATGGAGAAGCTGCTTTGAGCTGTAAGCTAGGTAAAAAGTCTATAATGCCCCCGTGTACTTCAAACGCTGATTATATATAAAATGGTTATAAAATATTATGACAATCAATAAATCACATATAAATAGAAATTTTGCTGAACACACGTGCACATGAGTTTTTGGATGAGAAGCTGTCAAAAGCAGGGTTAAATGGGCTTTGTATTTTACACTAGGTTAAAAGATGCTTTTGTAAAAAGCTACTTGGAGTACCACACCCATTTGGTTGAGCTTCTGCCTTTTAGGAATCAGAAACTGTTTCTAAAAGCTCAACCAAAGGGTTTTTAATGGATTAGGCTATAAATAAATCATTAGGTGATGGACATCTATCGGGTAACGGGTATGAATAGTATAAAACCATACTAATACTTGTGTACCGATCAAGTTTTTCCATTAACAAACCTACAATTGAACAATTTAACCCCTATATATACCCTAATAGAGTAAAAAATCATCAAATTTCAGGTTTCGGGCATCCATTGCCATCTTTAGTGGCATCTAACATGCAAATACATGTGTGCTTGTTTTTTTCCCTGAATTGGCAAAAACCGATCAAAAATATATTTGAAAGAAAAAAAGGTAAAAAAATAAAAGTATCAATGAAAGAAGAGGAAAAATACAAACTCAAGAAGCTGCAACAACCTACACGCAACGCACACAAAGAGAAGGATAACACAAACTAAACATCATATCAAAGTGTTAAGAAACTGATTGCTTCCCATTCACACCTTCTAAATGAAAATCAAAGAATCAAAACAACAATGACCGTTTTTGGACACGATCTTATTACGAGCTTCATACCAACAAATCTGAAATCCTCCAAGATATTTAGCATGCATGGCTGCAGGCAATGATGCATGCAAATGCACGCTTGGTTGAAACAAAAAATCGATCTCGATTTTAAATAGAAAATTGAATTTGTTTGCGGGTAGTGCTTGTAGAGAATCCGAGATATTTATTTTTAAATAAATGTTGTAGATCTTATCGATATTTTTCTATTGGCGCGGGCATCATTTGATTTACAAAAGTGGGTCGAAAAATATTGCTGAAATAGTATTGTTTTGACATCATTTCCTCTTTTTAAATCTTGGCACAATAAAAATAAAAAGGAATTGAAGCTTTTGAACTAGTATGATAGTTGTAGATATTTTCCATAAATGCAGAGAATGTATTTATCATTACAATACACGCGAGGTACTCTGATCTCGAGTATTTAAATATCATAGCTAGTCTCCAGACAAATAGGTTGTACAAACTATCTTGAAAAATAATTAGAATATTTTTAAATAGGTTGTTTTTTAAAATATTTTTAGATCTAAGTAAATTAGAATTTGAATAGGGATCTTAACATCTATCCTTAAAAGAAAGAAAAATAATTTCATTTTATGATCTCTAGACTGACGGTGAAAAAAATTCATCGGATTATAACCGTTGGTCTCTTTCATCCTAAAACTTACAGGTAAAAGAAAAAATTTGCCCTGCTTATAAGCTAGTCACATCCGGCCTCACTAAGCGAGGTGGGATTAAATCCTAACATGGAATGGTGCCCATAGTTCTATCCCTTGAGTTGCTAGGAAACAATCCTTTTCAAACTTATAGAGTAAGCTTGCCTCCCTAGCAACTATCAAACTTAACTTTATCTTTTCATTGACCAATTATCTTTATTACTATGGTTTACTATTACACCTCTCTCTGTGGAGTCATTTGACTCTTCAAATCACACTGACATATTCTCAATCACTAGCTAGTTAGTTGTTTTCGGCCACGTCGGCAGAAACAGCTAGGGCTGGACAAAAAACTCGCAGCTCGTTAACTCGCTTGGTTCGTGACTAGCTTGGCTCGACTCGGCTCGGCTCGTTCTATTTTCCTAACGAGCTGAGCTGGTGTTTTAGCTCGTTAGTATAACGAGCGACTTCGAGCTGGCTCGCGAGCTGCTCGCGAGCTTAACGAGCTCAGCACAAGTAGTCAAGTCAACCCATTAAAGCAATAATAAAACACTATCTTAGAGTACGAGACTCATTATTTTATAATTTATTTGTTAATATCAAGTTATTACTCGCTAACTTGCTATTATAAATTTATTACTATGGCCTATAGAATTTATCATATAAAAGTATATAGAATTTCTCATATAAAAGTACGAAACAAATAACATGTGTGATGAATTTGATGGAATCATAGAAATAATGATGGAACTATGGATGATTAATTTTTGAAACCTTATGTATTCTATTTATTTCATATTTTGATGTTTGATACGTGATTATTTAAATATTTATTATTTAATCATCTTTTAAATATTTGGCTCGCGAGCTGGACCGAGCCGAGCCGAGCTAGGTTTTCTGCTCATTATATTAACGAGCCGAGCCGAGCTAGCTCATTAACATAACGAACTATAATGAGCCGAGCTAAACGAGCCGAGATGGCTCGTTATCTAGCCCTAGAAACAGCTAACACTCGTCGAACCACTTCCGTCGGTCATATGCCGACTGAAGTTAGTTTCTTTCGTCGGAAAAGAGCTATCTTCCGTCGTCTTTAGCCGACGGAAATTGTCTGGATTCTAAAGTTGACGTAAGTTGTCTGAATTCTTGTAGGGTAGGTTGACCATAAGCCACACGTATCTACTCTCTGGTTTAGAGTTGGTTAAAAAATAAAGAGAGCCAGCCGAGCAGTGTTCACAAATCGTTTCTAGATCTTAAAGATTCCATTCCTACGTACGTGCTGACTTGCAGTTCCGGAAGGTCAAAGATATGATATGGCAAAGTGTTAACTAACAGTTAAGTACTACGAGTTTGTAAATATTATATATATGATGATTGTCACACGGCCGGTGGAAAAATGATTTTATAGGAGAAAAGAGATTAGCAACACAGACGTGATGGATTTTTAATTGTCAACTGCTTTTATGTTTTGACTGCCTGAAGCTTCTTGCTTGCACAAGATAAGACCAATATTTCACATGAAAGATGCTAATAAGATAGTATATCGTAACACGTTTCACTTTAATTAATTTAATAAAAATAATATACCAGCAGTTATAAAAATCAACTTAGTTCCATTAAATATATTTTAATAGTAGATTTATTTTATATTATAATGTTAATAATATATGTTTGTTTAAAATTGGATAAAGTTGAAAAAATGAAAAAAAGCAAATGACTTATAATATTACGTTATAATATAACAGAGGTGATAATCCACGGTCCAAAATACAGTGTAAACAAACCAAAATATATTAACACGTAAAAATACAGTTGAAACAAATCAAAATACATACGTACGTACGTACGTACGTACAGGGAATCAATACTATAGGCGTAGCTACCAGCATGCATGCATATACACTATACACTATACGGTACACCACTACACATCTTTACACGTCACGCAGATAAAAACTACATGCAGTTTGACCGCATGCACGTACTATACGCGCGCCATTTTTAGGTCAGTTTCCTGATGTCACAAGTGGCGGGATGCTCTGTTCGTTTCTGAAGTAGTCGTCCGGATCGATCTCTCCCTTGGCCATGGCGAGCCGCTGGTAGTTGCCCTTGAAGTACTTCTCGCCCCACACCTTGCCGGCCTCGTAGCTGGAGACGCCGCCGACGACAACGTTCTCGCCGAGGTCGAGGTCTCTGTAGTTGGCGTACGCCTCCCTCGGGTTCTTGCTCACGTACGGCGCCATGAACGCGTAGAAGCTCCTGATCCATGTCCGTTGCGCGTCCCCGGCGCCGCCGGCACTCCAGAAGTTCATGTACTGGATGTTGTACAGCACGCCACCGCGGTGAGGGAACGGAGTCGCTGCCTCCGGTAAGCTGCTGATCTTGCCGCCGTAAGGGTCCAGGATCATCAGCCCGGCGTTGGGCTGCGCGAGCCAGGAGAAGATATTGGTCCACACGTCCTTGGTGATGGCTTGCCGGACGTAGTCAGAGGTGGCCTTGTTGGAGGTGTCCATGGCGATGGTCCGGTTGAGGATGTCCTCCACGGTGGCGCTGCTGCCGAGGTAGATGTAGGGCACCGACTGGATCCATGTCATCTCCTTGCAGTGCGACCGGTTCATGCCCAGCTCCGGGAAGCGGCTGCGCATCACCGGCAGGAGCGCGTCGCAGGTTCCGAGGTACAGCGACTGGAAGGTGGCCGTCTGCCCCTGGACGAGCACACGGATCATCAGGTCGTCGGGGAGCACCGGCGCGACATCCTGCCACCGCGTCAGGACGTTGACGGCACCCTGGTTGATGGTCACCGGGACACTGAACGCCGTGACGGTCGGTGGGACGGCCACGAGCTTTATCTTCCACGACAGCACGATGCCGAAGCTCTCGCCGCCGCCGCCGCGGATGGCCCAGAAGACGTTGCTCCCCATGGAGTTCTTGTCAAGGAGCCTCCCCTTGGCGTCTACGAGGACGGCGTCGATGACGTTGTCGGCGGCGAGGCCGTACTTCCGCAGCAGCATGCCGAAGCCGCCGCCGCTGAAATGGCCGCCGACGCCGACGGTCGGGCACAGCCCGGCGGGGAACGCAAGCTGGTTTCCTGCCTTCCCGATGGCGTAGTACATCTCCCCGAGCGTCGCACCGGAATCCACCCACGCGGTGGCGTTCTGGTTTTCGACGCGGACGGCGCGGATTTTGACGAGGTCGAGCACGGCGAACGACTCCGGCCGCTCCGACCTATACGAGAGCCCCTCGTAGTCATGCCCGCCGCTGCGCACGCGAAGGCGCACGCCCTCCCGGCGGCCGCAGACCACCGCGGCCTGAACATGGGAGGCGTTCGTCGGCGTGATGATCCAGACCGGTTTCGTGGTGTTCGTCAAGAACTTAGGGTTCCGAATGGTAGCCTCCAACACCGAAGTGAAGGACGGCGAGCTCTGCGTGTACAAGAGCTCGCTCGGTATATTCTGCGAGAGGCATTGGAGGAAGCTATCAGAGGAAGCTAGGGAAGAAGAGATGGACGAAGCAGCATAGCAGACGAAGAAGAAGGTTAGTGCTAAGCTTCGCGACATGGCCGCTATGTTTGCTTCTTGCATGCACCGATGCATGTATCGATCTTTGTCAGCTGCTCGCAACGACGATGCAAATGTTGCATGGTGTTCAGCTCTACATATAGAGGCATATAGCAAGAGCTAAGCCTACGTGACCCGACTTCTCAGATCACACGTGCTTAAAAATACGGCTGGTGCCAACTAATAATACTGTTCATGCTTGATTTCCATAAGAAATCACGGTCAACGATACATGTCGATCGATCACACGGACGTTCGTTGCATTGGCTAAGTATACTGGCAATCGATCTTTAACTATCTTGTTCAATTCAATTCAGCACACGCACACGAACCAGTGTTTGCTACCTTGTGCAATAGAATGGTATCGTTCCATGTTTTTTCAACGTAAAATATTTTCCAAAACACTTCTTCTATTTATCAGTCGCCGAAAATTTAGACACGATGATACAATTTTTTAAAAAATAAAATTTTTAAAAATAAAATTTTAAATTTGTACGACGGTTTTGAAAAATTACAGAAGTGGGTACCGGTCGGCACTTCAAGTGTCGACCGGAGCTAATGTGGCAGAATCTGATAGGGGGACAACATCCAATCGGCACTTTAAGTTGACGTGACAACAGTCGGCACTTCAATTACCGACCGGTGACTATTTTTGTAATTCTTGAAAATCGTAGTACAAATTTGAAATTTTCTTTAAAATTATATTATTTCGGCAAAAAAAATCTGATGGTACATACATAGGCTAATTAAGCTTGAGTCCCGGCGTCTTGAATCATCTCGTTTGATTTTATTCATTGATGACCAATCACAACGAGTCAAGGACCCCGTTAAAACACAACATAACGCGATCTCATCCACTTACTTTCTCAACTTTGGTTGTCAATAATATAATACACGATGATGAAATTAAGTATCTAGATTTGTCACATGGAATAATGTCATCTATCTATATTGTGTGTGTGTATATATAATAGAATAAAAAGGAGTCACCATATTAATGGAGAGGCTTAGAAATTGCTAGTTAATTAGAGAAAAAGAAATATATACCGTTTGAATTGTAGAGTAAATACAACTATATATGCTTTACTTTAAAAGAAACTACTGCACAAATCATATATATATATATATATATAGACAAACATGCTTAGCTTGCTAGTTATCTTCGTAGCACTGCATGAACATTTTTTTTGAAATAGGCCACATGGGCCCGACCTTATTTGAAGGTCATGGGTGTATCGGGAATGTGAACGAGGGAGGTCACCCATTCTGGTACTACTCCCATCTGAGCACGCTTAACAATAGAGTTCTGACGAGATTTGGTGCCAGCTAAATCACATCCCTTTCACCACTGCACGAACATTTGAGTAAAAATTTGTGTTAATATTAAGTTTAAATATATGCACATCATAAGAAACAGTATTGATATTAAAAATGACGAATAACTGGGGATAACATCATCTGAGATAATACGTAAGAGCAAGTCTAAATAGACGGCTGGCCTACGCCTATCTCAATCTGGAACGGTCTCCATTTGTCACAATCAGATCATGAGGAACCCAAATCTGCCATGGATATCTCACCTCATTACATTTCTGCAAACTGCATGCGGCTGTAGTTCTCAATTTGACGTTGAACTAGGACCGCTGAAACGACTTTAGTTACCGCGTAAACAACAGCCGCTTGCAACTATTTCATCCAACAAGAGAAACTTTGCACTGTCGTGTGCTCCTGCTGCTCGATCTGGTCTATGGTTTTTATTTGCCTTATTCGGACTTTTACAAATGGCGGCTAAGCTAACTAGAGAGAAGCACGTGAGCAGACATGCATGGAACCGCCAAGTCGTTGGTACTCAGTTTGGAGCCAGCCTGGACTAAATCCTGTGAAAGGAATAACTTGTAAGCATATAAAAGTCAAAAGACCAGCTTGTACCTGCAGTGATCCATAAAACTTGTGTGCAACTGCACGCAAATAGACAAATTATTTTTCAACAACGCAGTCTCAGAATCTTTTCCGTTCTCCACGAATCGTATTGATCTGCACAAAATCTCATCATCTCATACGTGCAGACGGTGTCAGCTTGAGTAATCTACAGGATTCAGAGTGCGTGGAGCTGGCAGTGAAACCGATTAGTCGATTATCACGCAGCACCGAATTGATTTATTCTGAGTATCTGACATCTGATACCGCCATACTAGTAATGTTTGAAAAGCTGGAGGGTGAACAAGACATGCAGATCAAGTATTATGGGACAGTCACGTTAAGACTTAAGAGCTAGTTACTATCTCTCTAAGAAATGCCATGTCTCCTCTCCCTTTCTTTTTGAAGAGATATTTTAGACTTAAAATCCCTAAGAGTTATATTTGGCATGAGATGCTCTAAGTTCTGTCATGCGAGGTTAGATGAGATAATGCAGCAAGGCAACAAACAAAGTACAATTTGGAAGGGGAGGGGTGATTTCAGATTTTCAAGCAACCGGTTTTATAAGCTCTTGAGTGCAAACTAAAACCAAAAAAAAACTTGGCAAAACAATCTGCTCCAGTATTACCTTAAGTTAACTAAAACCTTGCGGACTGGTGATTTCATTTGTGACCACAACATGTCTAACGAGTAAGTGACGGGAACCTGTCACAAGGTCTTAAGAAGCATTAGCCTGGGATTTGTTGAGGATAACACCTTCGTACTTGACCTGGAACCACTTCATGGAATCCTCCTTGGTGACCCTGTGCTGAATGCCTACACGGGACTTGCACCTGCGACGGCGAGCAACACGATATCCAGCACGCTCAAGAACAACATAGAAGTCCATTCCATAAATACCTGTTGATGGGTCATACCTGCACACGAAAAACAGGTGTTCAGCCAAGCGGCAAGCCATTCAACTATCTATAGAAACAACTATCCAAAGAAAGAAGAAAAAGATACGTTGCCCCCAGATTGTTCCATGTATAAGTTTTGGTATGGACTCGTGAATAACAACTACACTCATGCAAGCACGCCTTTGTTGCAACATAATCAAGTCAGACATGTGCAGTGAAGAATGTAGGAGAAAACATGAATTCCAGGAAACAAGTGTATGATAAATGAAAATAGGCAGTAGAATTTAAATCAAACATTCACTATTTTTTTGAAAAAGTAATCATTAACATATGATAGCATGCTCATGTTGCTCATGAGGTGAAATGTTAAATGCACCAAACCATAAAAGTCAAGACACAAGAGAGCTATAACTGGCATTGTGCCGAATTAAGAAAAATATTTCATCACAAGCCAACCAATGAGCTTATGAAAAGCACTTTAAAAGCTGGCCTTTCGGCCATGGATGTCAGATGAATGCTCAATGCTCAATGCTCAATGATCAAAATATTTGTCACAACAGAAATAATTACAAATGAGAAACACAATTTAGGCCACCAGTATTGGAAAAATCAATGATCAGTAGCTGATCAGTCAACCACTGAGTAGGGATTAATCGGTTAATTGGAAATTAACTGAATTAATCAGTTAACCAATTAATCAGATGACCAAATAGTTAAATAATATATTAGAGTACTTCATAACATATATTTTAATAAATACGGCCTGCCTTTTATATTTTTATCTCTTCATCTCTCATTTGCCAACCCATGCTCTCTTTCTCCCTGTCTACATGCTGCCCGACTGCCCTGCTCTCTTTCTCTCTCTCTCTCGAGATCTCTCTCTCTCTCTCTCTCTGCCACTGCCGATGCCCATGCTCTCTTCTCTCTTCCGCTGACCATGCTCATGCCCATGCTATATTCATTCTCTCTGACTTTGCTTCTTCTCCCATTTTCTCCACTGAACAGCAGCCTCTGGCAGCAGCTTGGCAGCTCCATCAATGCAAGGATGGCACGGGAACACTGCTCGACATGGATCCGGCGCCAGCGGCGTGGATCCAGCAGCGGCACCGTGGATCTGGTGCCGGCGGTGCATGGCGATTAATCGGTGGAGCAATTAATAAGCTTGACCAGCCGAGTAATTGCCCCTACGATTAATGTGCCGATTATGCAGTACATTAACAGAGCCACCGAACACCGATTAATCAGCTAATCGGCCGATTTTTTCATCATTGTGGCCACAGCATAAAAGGTACATGAATAGACTACCAAATAACAGACTTCCAATGGTATGGACAACTAATCAAGTCATTGGCTGAAGATAGCTGTTAAAATAAACAACAACCATAGAACTGTGAACCGACATAGTACAAGCACCACTGAATTATGGTCCTTACAAATAAGGTGAACACAATTTACACAACAGGATATTAGGTTCAAAAGATACATTAAACAGTACTATGCAAAGGCCATTTGTACCAAATAAAAACATGAAAGAAATACAGAAAATCGCATATATTGCCTAACAAATCCAATAAAACTAGACCATGCTGAAAGTTAACTCCATTGTTTATGTAAATTTCAACCAATTACAGAGAACACAGGTTGAATATCTTACTTTATGCCAAGATCAATGTGCTCCTGGATTCCAAAACCAAAGCACCCTGTTTCGCTGAAGTTTCTTCTTAGAAGCTCATATTCCTTCACCTTCAGCCCACTCTCAAGAAGCTGCATTGCCTTCTCACCCCTTACAGTTACATAGCAAGCGATCTTCTCATTACGCCTAATACCAAATGAGCGGACAGTGTACCTAGCTGAAGAATGTGGGCAACCAAAAAATGTCAGACAATGATAGAATCTTGGAACTATCATGAATGAGACAACAAAACAGCACAAGTATGTGTACCCTTAGAGAACACTGGTGTCTGTCCACTCAGTTGCTCCAAGACCTGCAAGTATATGCAAAATGGATTAACTGGTGCTAGCTTAAATTCAGTACTAGTATTGACAACAGTGACCAAGATCGAAAACAATATGATGCACCATGCTTGATCTGTCAGCATATGCAAAAAAAAAACAGTGGTACATAATTGGCCTCTACAATATAACCATGATTTATTGATCTGAAGCAAGCAGTGATTGCACAATGTAAGAAGAAAGAAAACACACAGAACAAAAAACCCCACTATTTTCCTTTTGCCACAACCATAAAAGGGGCAAACAGTCAGTAATCACCATTTAGCTTCAACATTCAACAGTTGCAATTTACACTAACATAATAATGTCCTTGTCTCACAAATTTTATATAACTACAATTAGCTTTGAATTCTCATTCTATGGTCAATGATACACGTTTCAACAAGTTGTCTGGCGACTAAAAGGCCACCATCAGCAAGCTTAATTGAAGTCTAAACAATTGAATGCTGAGGATAAGTAGTTAGGCAAATAGTTGATGTGACAACAAAAAATAGCATTATAATGTTGCAATTCCTTCGCCGTAACTTGATCCTTGCACGGCTGCGCTACCAAGGATTATCATAAAGACCAAGGCATACCGAGTTGACATCACTGTCTCGAATCATCAAAGCAAGATAGCAATCTACTCTTAATCAGCAAATGCACTAGTACCACAGTTACGTGACAATGCATCAGGTTCTAATCAGCAAATCTCCTATCCTAGTAAGAACTGATACGCGAGGAAAAATGGAAGGCGAGCGCAACCTTGGAGGCACGTGTGAGGCGATCCCCGCTCTCACCCACGGAGATATTGAGCACCAGCTTCTGCACCTTTATCTCCCTCATCGGGTTGGACTGCTTCTTCTCCGACGCCTGCAGGAGCGCCCGCGCGCACAGAGGGTTAGTTAGCCGCATGGGGTGAGGAGGAGGGACCGTCAGGTGACGTGAGGAGGAGCATAGAGTGTCCTGACCATGGCGGAGGTGGAGGAGGATGCGGCGGCGAGGTCGGCGGAGCCTTCTGCGTCGGCTGGCGTCGGAGGAGGAGAGGGCCGCGGTGGAAGGCGGCGGCGCGGGGTTAAAAGAGGGAAACCCTAGAACAGATCGGGGACACGAGGGTTTCGCGGGCCGCATCGGACCCATTTAGCATGGCGGCTCGGCCTTCCAGAGAGTTCCAGTAGATATGAGAGGAGGAATGAAAGCCCATACTTGGGCCCATACTTGCTTTAAATGGGGGCCCATTATTACGATATTGAGCCAATTGCCCCGGTAACTAAGGCCCGCCTGAAATGGCCTACCTGTATAATATTGGACCGCAATATAAATCTCTACTATATTAAAGCGGCAAGTGGTCGTCCGTCCGCCCTCCCTTCCCCGTGCAGCGCGCCTCTTACTTCCCATAAAAAACTAATCAAAATTTATACCCTAAAAAAATTGGTGCAACCACTCCAAAAAAACCGGTGCAACCGCCCGGCCCCGTCAAAGCACGACGTGCGCTCAACCGTGCCCCGCCCCCTGTGCAACCGCTTGCCCCCTGTGCATGCATGCACACAAGCAGGTTCATTGCGTGAGAAGAAAAGAGGAAAAGAATAAAAGGAAAAAGAATAAAAAAGAAAATAAAAAACTAGAAAAAGAAAATTGTATTTATATTTCAGTTTTTTAATTTATGTAATTTTCGCGGAAATAAAAAAACTATTATAAAATAAGATTCTGTTGCAAAGCACAGGACTCTGACTAGTGATATTAAGTCTTACATAGTGATCTTAATGTCCTCAAAAAACTTCTAATATTAATTAACAAATTTGTGATAATACTAGACTTACAATTAATCTTATATCCGTGGCTAGTGACAAGCTAAGCATGTAGCAGATAATATCCACGTCAACTTCCACCACGTCTCCTCACAAAATTGTCCACGATGGCACGTCGGAACCTCCTAGAGCTGGCACGTCAATATCAGCATGTATCACACACCACCACCAACCTAAATTAAATAAGCGGCATAAATTACTTTTTCAAAACTAAGTTTTGTTTTAGATATTCGAAAAGGCACTTGCAATTACAATCATAGCAAGCTCAATCATGCACAAAGTGGTTGCTCGTGTTGCTCCAGTGAACCAGGGTCCTAATTAAAAAATGTCGCGTTAAGCAATCGACACACAATTAATTAGCATTTTTTTTGTGTGTGCGAAGTGGTGGTGGGCATCATCATGGTTACGAACAAGAACTTAGCTAATCGGCCACCTGGAAATCGAAAGGAGACAGGCGAACTGGTCGCATCCAGCTCGGGGCTGATGAGCCAGCATCTTTTTCTGCATGTGTTTTACGGCCACAAGACGAGAATAATATCTTCCATTTCCTCTCTCGAATTTGTTCAGTTGCTTTGGCAATTGGCATCCAGATCGACATGTTTTGTGCTGTGTAGGTGACCAGGTTAGGTGCACAGCAGCGTCTCGTCTGATCAGTACGTAGACGTCGTTTGTTTCGAGGGTGGTTTAGCCGTCAGCTTTGAGCTCTTTCTTCGTTTTGGCCAATAAATAGACGACAAAGTGTAATGTACAGACAGAGACAGTTACATTTAGACAAACTGTTTGGTTCGATTTAAAATTCAAATATGATTTTTTAATGGTCAAATCTGAAAATTCGCTGGTCAAAAAAATGCTTCGAGAAGACGCGGCAAATGGTGATGCAACTATTAGCTACACACACCTCGATCCGTTTGACTTTGCCGAGAATATAGTTGGGAATCCAAATTACAGCACCTGCAGAGAATATCCGTTGTGTGCTCGGAGTTCACACGTTTAAACCGTGCACTGACTCACTGAGTAGTTTAGGGCTCCATCAGCACGTGCTAACCACTCTGTGATCGCCCGCAGCTAATCACAGTCCAAATTTGAATCTTTTTGGAATCATCGGATCTAGGCTAGCTGGAGTTTACGGCAGAAGTATCAGCTCTTTTTAATTTAAACTGATCATTCGTTTCTTGCAAAAAAAAAGGCGGCAGGCCAGTTCATTAGCGAGCTTTTTTTTTTTTGAAATAGACATATCCGCAAACGGACATGTCCTGCTTTATTAGAAAGCAGAAATTGTCACAAAAGTATTGACGACATAGCACCACATCCAGCCCCCACATAAACAAGCAAGTCCAAACCTAGAACCCCAACAAGCATTTAGACACCGAACCAACCCCCTCAAAAAGAAACACCACATCAACAAAGAGACTACACAACCAAGTCTGTAGCCAAAGTACCCTTGGACCAACACCAGAAGCGCAGAGATCCGGACTACCCCAAGAACTTCAACTTCTTCCTGCCCTTGCCAGCTGCCCGGCGTGTACATGGAGCAATTCGGCACAAGCTGAAACCTCCACCTTGAGGCGCCCCCTCGCCAGATTCTTCCACTGCGTCAAAAAATTATTCATCTTGTAAATGACAAAAGAAACGTTGTTGGGTAACTTGTGATTAAAAACGACATCATTACGGGTAAGCCAAACAGTCCACAATCCCGCAGTCACAACACTCAGATGAGCCAATTTCTTATGAACATTAATCTTGGTTCGAAGCACATCAAGAATCTGCCCAGCACTACTCAGACATGTCGGCCAACCTAAAGCATCTCGAATAAAGCACCAAATTACCCGATAAATCGGGCAACGGAACATCAAATGATTGACCGTCTCCATTTTAGCACAAATTTTACAAGCTGGATCCCCACTCCAATTTTTTCTCTTCAATTGTTCGCCCACCTGAATTCTACCTCGCAGCACCAACCACAAAAAAATTTTAACCTTAAGAGGGACAGCAATTCTCCAAATCAAATTAAATCGCTCATCAACAACACCCCCAAACGACATCCACTGATACAAAGATTTAGTAGAATAACCTTTTTTATCCAGAGCCCAGTGAAAATCATCTCTACGATCCACCAAGGTAATGCTGGAACACAACTCAAAAAGATTATCCCAAGCCACAAGCTCACTCTGGGAAAGGGACCTTCTGAACTGGCAAATCCACTGATTACTACTCATAGTGCTAACCGAACACCCAGGGAGCCGGCAGATATTATACAGACCGTGAAACCTATTCTTCAAAGCAATATCCCCCAACCACACATCTTCCCAGAATCTGGTATTACACCCATCCCCAATATTAGAATCACAATTAATTTGGATGATAGGTTTAATCTTTTGAATGGTATTCCAAAAACAAGAACCTCTGACAGAGCTAAGCCCAAACCCAATCACGTCTAGCCTGTATTTATTCGTAAGAAGCTCATAGCACAACCCCCTTTTACCCTTTAAAATGTTAAAAACCCATTTACCTAGCAAAGCATAGTTCATACATCTAGTGTCCAAAAAGCCCAAACCACCACTAGTTTTGGGTCTACACAACATCTTCCACTGGACCATGTGATACTTCTTATTATTTTGAAGCCCACCCCAAAAAAACCTACTTCTCAACCTATCAAGCTGCCCATGAATAGTTTCAGGAAGCATAAACATACTCATGCAGTATAAAGGAAGACTATTAAGGCAAGAATTAATCAAAACCATCCTACCCCCGTAGGATAGATACCCACATTTCCAAGTGGCAAGTTTCTTCTCCACTTTCTTAATCAGATCCCCAAAATCACCCACAGAAGGTCTAGAGTGATGAACAGGCAAGCCCAAGTACTTCATAGGAAGAGTACCCAAATTACAATTGAAGATATCAGCAACATGTTGAGACTCTTCATCAGAAGCTCCCAAAACAAAAATTTCATTTTTATGGTAGTTAATTTTCATACCTGAGAGCACCTCAAAACAGTAGAGAATGAACTTGACAGTAATAAAATTTTTCTCATCATAACCCATCAGTAGCACAGTGTCATCAGCATATTGAAGATGAGTCACACCCCCTTGAATTAGATTGGGCACTAAACCAGCCAGGTGACCACTGGATTTAGCTTTCAGAAGCAATTCAGCAAGAGCATCAACCACCAAATTAAAAAGAGCAGGGGACAGAGGATCCCCCTGCCTCACCCCCCTGTAGGTTCTGAAAAAACCCCCTCTGGAGCCATTTATGTTAACAGTCACTCTACCCCCAACCACCACATCCTGAACCCACTTAATCCAAGTAGGGTGGAAGCCCTTCCTATTAAGAACCTCAAAAAGAAAGCCCCACTGAACCCGATCATATGCCTTCTCAAAGTCCAGTTTAAGCACAACCCCCTTGTGGTTCCTAGTCTTGACCTCATGAAGGAT
The DNA here is from genome assembly GCA_019279435.1 of Zizania palustris. Lineage (NCBI taxonomy): Eukaryota > Viridiplantae > Streptophyta > Magnoliopsida > Poales > Poaceae > Zizania > Zizania palustris. Next base: position 56,560,890 of record JAAALK010000283.1, on the reverse strand, counting down.
CTCATGAAGACTAACAACTCCATCTAAAATGAATCTCCCAGGAATGAAAGCAGATTGAGTAGGACTAATATACTTATGAACAATAGCATTTAGTCTAATTGCCAAGACCTTAGTAATAATCTTGTAACAAACATTCAACAAGCAAATAGGCCTAAATTGAGTAATAGAACAAGCATCAGAAATCTTAGGAATCAAAACTATTTCTCCATAGTTAATTCTACCAATGTTCAAAAACCCCTTATGAAAATCATCCAACATTTCTCTGAATTGAGGTTTAAAGATGTGCCAAAAAGTTTTAAAAAAATTGATAGAAAACCCATCAGGACCAGGAGCAGTATTCACTTTAATGCTCTTAAAGGCCATATCTAATTCATCAACAGAGAATGTCCTCACCAGAAACTGATTATCAAGATCAGTGACTCTGTCTTCAACCTCCCAAAAACCTTTCTTAAGATGGCAACAACCCCACTCCTCAGAGCCAAACAGCTTTTTATAGAAATCATAAATGTGATTGTTTAAAGCATCAGGATCATTGATCACCTCACCCTCATGTTCAAGGAACAGAATGCAGGATTTATTTTTCCTAGAGGTAGCAATCCTATGAAAATAACCAGTGTTAGCATCCCCCTCCAGCAGCCACTGCTGCCCACTCCTCCTACACCAATAGTCAGCTTCAGATTGGTAGATATCCACCAACTTCTTTTCTAGAGCAAATCTCTCTTCCCAATCAGAATCACTAAGGCCAACACTATCAGCTCTAACATCAAACTCTTTAAGATCATTAATAATATCATTCTTTTGAATGTTTTGGTTACTTCTCAGATTACCACCCCACCCTCTTAACATCCTTCTCAAACCATTACATTGTTTTTTCCAAAAGTCTTGAATTTTTTCATGCCCTCTCATAGGCCAATTAGATTCCAACCACTCTTTGAACCCATCCACCAACAACCAAGAATTATTAAATTTAAAACCAGTATCCCTATTACAAACTTTCTTATCTAGGTCCACCAGCAATGGACTATGGTCAGAGCCAATGCCAGGAAGAACAGAAACAAAAGCCATAGGAAAGATGTTAGCACAAGAATTAGAAACTAAAACCCTATCTAACACTTCTCTAGTAGGGGAGGCATGTTTGTTTGACCAAGTAAACTTGTTTCCCACACTAGGCAATTCTACCAGCTCATTATCATTGATAAAATCATTAAAAGCATTCACCCAATTCCAATGAATCACACCTCTAGATTTTTCACTAGCAGCTCTAATTAAATTGAAGTCACCCCCCAACATAATAGGAACATCAGTATTGGCCATCTTATCTCCCAATGCTTGAAGAAAATCACTTTTCAGGTTATGTAGAACAGGACCATAAACATCCACCAGCTCCCAAACATGACCACCCAATCTCATTTTGAACCTAATACTAATGAAAAACTCAGCAAGATCCACATTAATCACCTCAACAAGATCCAGATTAGCACCAATAAGCAAACCACCAGAGTGCCCAAGGGAAGGTTTGGTAAGCCAGGAGAAGTTTCTCTTAGCACAAAAATTGTCAAGCTCTCTAGAGGAAAAGGACTCCCTTAAGGTCTCTTGCAAACACACAAAATCAACAGAGTACTTAAACATAAGATCACAAAATTGTTTTCTCCTCCCACCATTACCTAAACCCCTAACATTCCAAAATAAGACCTTCATGACACAGAAAAAGAGACCTCCCCACCAACTTCCTCAGCCCCAATATTGCCCCCATCTTTTATATTTCCCCTCTCTACTTCCTTGACTATGGTGACTTCCACACCATCCCCAATATCTTTCTTTTTTCTCTGTAAAGCACATAACTGGGCATGAGCGAGTTCTTGAGCCTTTATTAATGAAATATTAGCATCAACCTCACTATCGGACCCCCCCAACTCTATACCAACATCTACAGCAATTTGTTTCAAGTAATCATTTGAAACTGAATTCATAACAGAGAATTGAGATATACCTGACACATCATTCTTCTGATCAGCTCTTTTCTGTGCCTTAACTGTAATGGGAATCCCATCATGTTTAATTCTGGCACTCTGCCGTATAGCAACAGGAGGCGGTTTTTTCTTTATCACCCTTGTATACTTTTTCTTCCTTTTCCCCACAACCTCAGTCTCAACAACATGGACCTCACCTTGAGTATCCTCAGCCTCTACACTTTCCCCCTCCATGAGTTTCTCCTTTCCATCACATCTACTCATGTGTGACATAGATACAGTCCCACCACTCCCAGCATCAAAAACCACTAACTCATCCCCCCTAGAAACCTTATCTCCCCCTTCAGAAGTACAATCATGAGAGACAAGCCCCAGAAGATGGTTTGGTTCAACACAACCTTTCTCACTACCAGGATTGAAGTAACATGCAGGGATTTTGGACAAAGCATCATCTTCAGACATTCCATCAGACTCCCCCTCAAACTCCAGATCATCTTGAGGTTTCTTACCAGACTTAGGATCATCATTCCTCTTTTCTGGCCCAAAATCAGATGACCCATCTTTGTCAAGTCCAAGCTCTTTATCTTCCATAAAAGTATCATTATCTTTTTGATGTCCCATAAACACCTTAGAATCCTTGGGCCAATGGGAATTCTGACCCAAATCATCCAATTCAGGCACCCACCTAATTTTATATCCTTTGATATTGACAAAAATGTCAGTTATACCCCCAAGCTGCCAAGGATCCTTGCAAGCCACTTTGACTCTGATAGGTCCCACACTCCTCAAACTAGACTGATCCACCTCCAAAGGTTTCCCCACCAGTTTAGCAAAACATTTCACATATTTTGACTCTCTAGCTATATGAGGAACACCATAAACCTTCACCCACACAGTTTGCAATTCAGAAAAAGCCTCTAAAGATCTCTCAGTCTCTCTGATATTGGCCTTCACTTTAAACTTCTGGAAATCAAATGACTTCAGCCTAGATAACTCTCTCCTGTTTTCTTTAGAAGGAAAATCCACCAGAAACTGACTTTCTCCAATACGCACAACATTCCAATCCCAGTTTATCTCAAACAACTGGCTCAATTCAGAGTTGATCATCGACTCTGAGCAAACCCCTTCCTCCACGTTCAGAACCCCCGAAACAGCTGACGTATTGACAACCTTATCCGACACCACCACATCCACATGATGAAAAGCTTGTTGCGGTAACCCATAGCCGCACAACTCCAGAATAGGTTCTCCTCTGAAACTATTTTTCTCATCCATCATCAGACAATTAGTAGAAATATGCCCAGGTTTCTTACATGCAAAACATAGCGTCGGATTCGAACAATTCGCTTGGTGATGCCCGAAAACCCCACAGTTAAAACATGTGATATCCTCAGATTTGGAATCTCTATTTCCTCTGAACTCACGGCGAAACGGAGCAGCATTCATCCCCCCCTCCCTGTGCCAGACAAAGTTCTGATCCCCCTTCCTAGCAGCATCGCCAGTCCACTGATCCCATGACCTCTTCCCCGCCACTTTCGAACCACCTTCAGCCCCGTGACCAGCACCCCATCCACCAGCAGAGGTCCCCTTCTCAGAACCCCGAAAACCTCCACCCAAACTGTCTTCCCCAGCCTTCGAATCCATCCGAGATGAAGTAACGACTTCAGCAAAAGAACGGGAGTCAACGAACCTGGGCGAAGATCTACGGACCCTTCGCGCAAACCCCCCAAAACGCCGGATATCCTCCGGGGACGCCGGAAACCCTAGCTCCACCGCCTGGGAAGAGAGGAGGGTGTCTTTCGGAATCCACACCCAAGAGGGAGGCGACGGGTTCCAGGAATGGCTCCACAAATCCTCCAGATTAAAACCCACAACACCATTTTGATCAGGCCCAAAATCGGCACACCCACCCTCCGCCCTATCGGGCTCAACCTCCGATCCATGGACCGAAAGCAGCCCAAGCCGAGAATCCAAAGGAACCGAAACTCCATCCAACCCGCCGCCATTACGAGAGGGCCAACCACACGAGGCCTTTTCCTTCCCACCCAAATCGCCTAACTGATCGCCCATCAGAGCAGGCCTCGTGTTTTATTACATTTGGAATCCGTGGTCAACAGGAAGATTAGCGAGCTTTTGAATGGGTACACTAAATTAAACCAGGGTTTTGAGTTTTGACAGATCGATCAACCGCCCAGATTGTTCCAGATACATGATGGCCATGATTTTGGACACGATGGATTTGGAATCATTGGCTTCAAAGCAAGCGAGATGCTTTCTTGTCATTGGCACCAAAACGTTGCTCAGATCAGCATGTGCATCGAACATCAAACCGATTGATAATTCTTTTCTTTGGTTGCGAATAATTTTCAGTGTTTTGTCATGCATATATTCATAAATTGTGTCGGAGAGGTGTACATTATCGCAGAATATTTACATTTCGCTTTTGAGTTTTTTTTACAACGAGTATTTACAGTTGATCTTGTAATTAACAGAGACTAATGGAGCGCTTGGTCAGAGGTAGCAAAAAGTACAACCATCACCGGACGGCAGAGGCCACGGTGTGGGCCCAGAGCCGGATGTGCTCCTTCAGGTCATCGCCGTCGCCGGCCGGCGGGATCCTACAGTTCTGGAGCATCTTCTTCACCTCCTCCTCCTCGTCCTCCCAAGCTTCCGACAGGTACGGCCTCCTCGGCGCCGAGGCCGCCGCAGAGGTCTGGCGGGAGTGGCGGCTAGCTTCCTCCTGGGCGGACGCCGCCGAGACGGTTATAGCCTTTCTGGCCTCCTCCTCGTCGGCCGAGTGCCGGCGCCGGAGCCCCGGCACGATGGACGCGAGCTCAGCGTCGACGTCGGCGTCGGAGAAGGTGAACCCGAGATCCTGTAGCCCCTTCACCTCCTCGAATTCCAGCTCCGACATGCTCCGCCCGCGCCGCCGCCTCCTCCTTCCGGGCCGCCGCACCTCCGACCTCCTACGCTCCGGCAGCGGCAGCGGCTGCGGCGCGGCCAGTCCGTCCTTCCCCGAGAGGATTGTTTCGAGCCTGGCGCGGTGGCTGTTGGGGATCCTAAGCGGCTCCAGTCCCTCGAACGGGACCGCCGCGGCGTCGTCGCTCCGCGACCGCCGGTGCCGCAGCAGCCCAGACGGCGCCCGCTGCACCTCTCTCTCGCTCTCCGCCAACCGCAACTTCTCCTCCTCCTCCTCCTCCTCCTCCTCCTCCTCCTTCCGCCGTTGTGCCGGCGCCGACGGAGACGCTGCCTCCACCGCAGCAGCAGGGGGCGAGACGAGCACGAGGCGGCCAAACCAGAACGCGTCGTACCGCGCCAAGAAGTCCTCCGCCGCCGCCGCCGCCATCGCCACGCGTGGTGGCTGCGTCTCCAGCTCTGGAGGCTGCCGCTCCATCCAGGGAAATGAGAGGCGTGCGCGTCAGGTTTCGTGACGGGAATGGTTGTGGCGTCGAGTCGTTGCCTCGCCGGGCCCTTGGCTGGCGCCTAGCGGCGGGGCCTTGCCGGTTTATATACCGCGCCATCGCGTCGTGCCGTCGGTCGCGTTCTCGCGTGTCGTCCGGCAAAGCTTCGTCTTTCCGGCACGCGGAAAACGGGTCAGCGACTCAGCGTGCGCTCAAAGCTACGTACTCTGCTAGTCTGCTTCCACACAGGTATTATACACGTAGTGTACTTCTCCTCATACGTATGTTCGATTGGCTGATAATGATGACGTGTGCGGCCTTGTCGTCTACGAAGTGTACGTGCGGCGATTACGTCACACTGAGTGGCAGTGGCGGGGGCAGCACTGGGCAAATGCAATGCTTCGTCTACTCACGTGGAGTGGCACTGTTATTTTGTAGACTTGTAGCGGTATTTGCGTGGTTCTTGTTGTGTGTACACGAAATACAGGGGGGAACGGCGTGCGTAGTCTTGCTCTTGCATATATATAGACCACTGTTTGTACGACTGGTATACACAGTAGACAGACGGCTGCTTTGTTAGACAAATTCCTCTTTCACCGCGTTAAAATAGTTTCCAATTCAATCGATCTCACAGAGCGAATTAACGTATACTGTACTAGGTACTAATGTATGTACCAGTATTAGTGTACAGTCCTAAAATATAATATATTTTTAAAAATAAAAAACCATCTTGAATATAACAAGATAATACATATATCTGTTCCATTGGCGATCTTTCGTTTTTTATGAATTTATTTGCCTGTGTTTTAGGCCAGGACTCATTTGACTATTTTGCAAGTTGAACTGTTGACAAATTAAATATATGATTGCACACGTGTGTCGAAATGTAAAATATTTTATTCTATAAAGAATATGAATTCCTCGTCGACTCTGGCAAACTGTACTGTACCTTAACCGTGCCCTGCAGATTCTTTCACTCATGCACCGTGCATTCATTCGCAAATAGAATCCACATGTCGTATGTATGTACGCTTTGAACATACGTGTACGTGTACGTGTACGTAGTCGAGTAATAACTTGGTCGTGGTCCGCTTGGAGGTTGCTTTCTTGCTGAGTCATCTGTCTTTGTTTCCGGCGAACGCACGGTAGGATCGTGCCAGCCACTGTCAGTACCAGTGTTGGCCCATCGCTGTATTATATTCGTCGTCTATGGAACAGGTACGTACCAGTACCACACCCGGCCCTCTCCCATTTGCAGCAGATCGATCGATCGATCCGAACAAGATTGGAACATGGTGTGCTACCGTGACGTGACCAAGAGAAGAGAATGTTAATAATGCAGGCAGAGGCAGCCAGTACATGCATCCGGTCCACCATACATATGTACGTACTAATGCGACACGTGTAAAATATGAGCCAGTGAGCTACGAGGCAAAAAAAAAATCTCTAGACTTTTTTCGTCATACTCCTCCATATATACACCCATCAGCTATCACCCCGGTTTCACGTACGGGCGCAGCTGGTTTCTTGTTTCTTGGCACGCACGCGTTCCTGAAAGGGCAAAAACTAGGGGTACCGCTTAGCCACGTAGGTGAGGCGACGAGGCTACGTACAGTTAATGCGTGTACGCCGTACGTGAGCTCAAGAATTAATGGATAAGCTAGTCGTCGTCCTGTGATGTGTGTGTTACTTGTAACGCAGGGAGAATCACAAGTCCATAAATACTCCATTTCCTTAATATTTGCTCAATTTCATGAAATTTACTTAAAATCAGATCTACACTAGATTTACTGTCTCACCCTGGAGTGCTTACACTTGTTTGACTTGCATAGGGATTTAGGATTTAAGAACAGTAGAATTTAGTGAGAATGTACTATTTTACCCCAGAGTTTATTAATGAATATCTAATTATATTTTTTTCCATGTCCATTATGTAAAATATATTAACTTAGTACTCCCTCCATTAACTTTTAAATGACGTCGTTTGATTTTATCACAAACTTTGATCATTCGTCTTATTAAAAAATTATGAAAATATGCAAAAGTATAAGTTATACTCAAATTACCTTCAATAATAAAACAAATTATAACAAAATAAATGATATTTCAATTTTTTTGAATAAAATGAATGGTCAAAGTTTGTGATAAAAATCAATGATGTCATTTAAAAGTTAATGAGGTAGTACTACATGAAAAAGTAATAAATAACAACTAAAAATCTATGATTTGTTTAAAAAACTGAATCAGCAGTGCTCCACAAAAAATGTGGAGCGGAGTCATGGATTATGTTTCTATATTTAAATTTAATATTTGTATTTATATTTAAAAATTTGAATATTGAAATACAATAGATGATTATTGTTGGGGGAAATTACTTCATTTCCACGACTTAAAGGTTAACCCTCCGAAGGCTCTAAGAAGATCCCGAAGATGGTCGGCTAATGCCCGAAGATACGTCAGCACGATCGAAGGGTGCCACGACGCGAAGTCTCGGAGGACCCTCCGAAAGGAGAAAGGAGGATTCGAAGCAGGAAGACGTGACTGATTGGATGCCCTGCTTATCCATCTACTCTGCAGCACTTTACCGTGTATAACCTTGTTTATAATACTGAAGGTCATTTGTAATATAAGGGTAAATAGGTCTGTTCCTTTAGCCTTTCTCCCTATAATACCCCCCTTTGTACCTTGTAAGGAGGATCCAGAACCAGTGGTTCAAACACATACATTCGGACCTCTTGAGTTGTTATCCTTACGGAGGCTCAAGTTTGTCCTAAAGACACAAACCTCTTGTTTGTTTGTTCTTAACTACTAAGAACCTGTTGGTGTAACTTTTACACCAACAGTTGGCGCCGTCCGTGGGGATCCAAGTTCTAAAAGCTTGTTCTCTACTGCTAACTGCACTCTGAAGAAAACTTACGGGGGGAGCCTCGGAATCCTGAGATTCCGCGCACCCTTCAGTTAAGGGCTTCTTAGTGCAGCCCGAAGGCCTTCCCTCGACCCCCCCGAGTCGTTCGAAGCCTTCCATCTCCAAGACACCTCATCGACTAACCATGCCTCCGAAGCGTGGTCAGGCTGCAGGTCCCCTTCGAAGGTCCCCTCGGACCAACGGAGCCGGACCCTCAGCTAATCCGACGGCTCCTGCCGGAACCGATGGGCGTCGAGCGCCCCGGGGCCCTCTACCCCCCCTACGATGCTTCAAACCGACTACGCAGCAAGCCGAGACCCTGAAGTTCCCTCCGACGAAGACGAAGGCCCTCCCGAGACCGAGGCTACGCAGCTAGCCAGGCTTCAGGAGGAGGTATCCAGATGGAGGCAGGAAGCCGCCGACAGACTCCGCACTCAAGCCTCCACTGAAACTCCAAGAGGGCCTCCAGACGATGGAGGCCACAACCCCCCAGAAGTAATACAAGTCCAGGAAGAGGCCGAGAATGCATCCTTTGACAATGAATCTCCACTGCACCCTGATCTACAAAGAGTGCCTTTCGACCCCAAGTTCAAGGCCTCGAAGCTGCACAAGTACTCCGGGGGGTCGGACCCCGGGGAGTTCGCCCGCTCGTACGCCCTAGCTATAGAAGCAAGCGGAGGGGTACGAAGCACCATGGCAAAATGCTTCCTACTTGCTCTCGAAGGTGTGGCACTCCGGTGGTTCTGGTCCCTAAAACCAGGATCGATCAAGTCATGGGAACTACTCAAAAAGAAGTTCGTGAGCAACTTCCAAGGCACTTTCGTGGCCCCGATGTCCACGGGAAGTTTGTTCCAAGTAAAGCAGCGGGAAGGAGAAACCCTCCGAGAATACTTTACACGTTTCGCCCACACCAAGTCACAGATCAAGGGTCTCACTACCTCTTCGGTAGTTGATGCTGCCCGAGAAGGGGTGCTGAACCCCGACCTCCTCAGCAAACTCCATCGGAAGCCGGTAACATCCGTAGCACAGCTCATGGCATACTTCGAACAATATGCCAAGGCAGAAGAAGGATGCCTTCGGCGAGCTGAGGCAGCACTACCCACCCTCCGGGAAGTCAAAAGAGAGCCAGAGGCTACCGCTCCGCCACAACCTCCACAAGACAGCCGCCCTAGCGAGTATAGGCGAGGAAAAAAGCATTTCCGTTCGGAAGTGCTAAATATTGCACCTTCAGCTTCGAAGGCACCGGCCAGTTTCCAGCAGGTAAAAAATTTTAAGGCTGGGTCGTCAGTACCTCAAGAAAGGGTGCCTGGAAGGCGCCAGAGTCATTTTTGCTGCGTGCATGGCGATAATAGAAGCCATGACACGAAGGACTGCAAGACGATATTAACCCTTCGGGGTGAATACATTGACCGAAATACCAGGAGGGGTACTTCGGACCGGGTTCCACCTGCGGCACGATCGGAGCCTGTCCAAACTGTGGCCCGAGCCGGTGCCCTCGAAGCCCCTATACGGCTACCGGTGGCCAGTATTATGCCACCACCAAGGCACGAAGATCCGCAAGACCGCGGCAAAAGAGTGGTCCTACCCATCTCCGGAGGGGGGACCCTCGGCAGCATGTCCAAGAGACAGCGCCGTGAGTACGTCCGAGAAGTTGGGCACATTGGGACTTCAAGTTCCGCTGAAGGGATGCCAGAATGGTCCCGTGTACCCATCTCATTCACAACCAGCGATGCAGTAGGGGTGAAGTTTCCCCATGCTGACCCATTAGTCATCTCTGCTGATATAGCAGGGGCTGATGTTCGGAGGATCCTGGTGGACGGTGGGAGCTCCGCAGATATACTCTTCGTTCAAGCCTTCGACCAGATGTGCATACCCCGGAAGCATCTACTCCCTGCAGCCCGGCCACTTCAAGGGTTCTCAGGACCGCCTCTCGATGCCCTCGGCCAAATAGGCCTCGAGGTTGCCTTCGGAGAGGGGCCGCTGGCCCGAGTAGAGGAGGTGATTTTCGACGTGGTGGATGCCCCCTACGCCTACAATGCTATCTTCGGACGAGGGATGTTAAACCAATTCGGGGCCATAGCTCATCACAACTACCTTTGTCTCAAAATGCCCACGCAAGGTGGAGTGCTCACTATTTCAGGAGACCAAGCTATAGCCAGAAGGACAGAATATGGCCACGGGCAGCCATTGGACCCTCGACAAGTGCACAATGTGGCGGAGAGCGCCGAAGAAGTACCAGAAGCCTTGAGCCCCCCGAAGGGATCCTCGCTCAAACCAAGCCCGGAGGGTGATGTCGAGACAAGAATAATTTCAAAAGACGACAAAGAATACCCAATAAAATTCGGCAAGGGGCTATCTCCGGAGATAACAGCCTCATTAGAAGAAGTCGTCAAGAAGAATTTAGACATGTTTGCTTGGACCGACGAAGATATCACGGGGGTCGACCGAAGCATCATCGAGCACAGTCTGCTCGTCAACCCGAAGGCCAAACCAGTGCGCCAGGGGCTCCGGAAGCTATCAACAGAAAGAGCAAGCTTAGCCAAGGCCGAAGTGGAAAAATTATTAAAAGCTGGCATTATCAGGGAAGTGGCCCATACCGAGTGGTTGGCCAACCCTGTCTTTGTAAGGAAGAAGGATTCCAGCAAATGGCGCATGTGTATTGACTTCACATCACTAAATAAAGCATGCCCGCGAGACCCCTACCCAATGCCCCGAATAGATCAATTAATAGATTCCACAGCCGGCTCCGAACTATTAAGCTTCCTCGATGCATACTCCGGGTACCATCAAGTATGGCTGAAGAAAGAAGACGAGGCCAAGACAAGTTTCATAACTCCTTCAGGAGTATTCTGCTATGTAAGAATGCCGTTTGGTTTACGGAATGCCGGAGCCACTTTTTCTCGCTTAATAGCTAAAGCTTTAGGCCATCAGATAGGCCGCAATGTCGAAGCCTACATGGATGATATTGTAATAAAAAGTGCTCAAAAGCATCAGCATAGCATAGACTTAGATGAAACTTTTGAGAGCCTCCGAACATGTGGAGTACGCCTCAATCCCGAAAAATGTATATTCGGGGCACAAGCAGGGAAGCTGCTAGGGTACTTAGTTTCGAGCAGGGGAATCGAAGCCAGTCCAACGCAAATAAGTGCACTGCAAAGAATGGCCCCACCTGAAAATTTGAAGCAAGTACAGAAGCTAGCAGGAAGGCTAGCAGCACTCAGCAGGTTCCTGTCCAGATCGGCAGAGCGAAGCCTCCCAATTTTCAAGGCACTCAAAGGCTCCGAAAGCTTCAGCTGGACGCCGGAGTGCCAAAAGAGCTTCGAAGAGATAAAAGCCTACCTTGGAACATTATCAACCTTAACTGTTCCTCTTCCAGGGGAAACATTGCTTTTATACCTTGCAGCGACAGGGTCAGCAGTAAGCGCAGTACTAGTCCGAGAAGTCGAGCTCAAGGACAAGCTGGTACAAAACCCAGTTTATTTTGTCTCGGAAGCATTATCAGGAGCCAAGATCAGATACTCCGAGCTTGAAAAGTTTGCTTATGCTTTGGTAATGGCCTCACGAAAGCTAAGGCATTATTTCTTGGCGCATAACCTTATTGTCCCCACATCGTATCCCCTTGGAGATATGCTTCGAAACAAAGATTCCACAGGCAGGGTTGGAAAGTGGGCAGTCGAGTTATCACCCTTCGAAATCTCCTTCACAGCAAGGACGGCCGTTAAATCTCAAATTATAGCAGATTTCGTAGCAGAGTGGACTCCATCTGCAGTATGGACTCCGGAAGAACCCTCCGACGGTTTCTGGACAATATTCTCCGACGGGGCCTATCAAGCATCAGGTGCCGGAGCAGGGGCAGTAATCTTTTCACCGTCAGGACAAAAGGCAATGTACTCTGCAAGGCTTAACTTTCGAACCACTAATAACGTCGCCGAGTATGAAGGAATCTTGCTAGGCCTCCGAAAGGCTAAAGCACTCGGAGCTACAAGGATAATGATCAAGACAGATTCCCAAGTCGTCGCGGGACACATTGATAAAAGCTTCCAAGCGAAAAACCCACATCTCGCGCAATACCTTCAAGAAATCCGCAAGGCAGAATCAGCATTCAAAGGGTTTACAGTTCGAAGCATACCGCGAGCAGAAAACCAACTTGCAGATATTCTTGCGAAGGCCGCGGCAGGAGCAGTAGACCTCCCAGAGGGCGCTTTCTATGAAGAATTAGAGCAGCCAACAGCTGACCAAGTACCCTCGTCAGAAGTAATGTGTATTGAAGCTGCGGATTGGCGAACTCCAATAATAACTATGTTGCAGGGCAACAACGACCCTCCGGAAGGCCAAGAAGCTCGAAGAGTGCAAACAAGAGCTCGCAATTACAAACTTATTGGAGAAGTACTATATAAAGCCGGGGTATGCTCACCACTACTTCGATGCATCTCTCAACCTGAAGGACAAGACATACTTCGAGGCATCCACGAGGGGCTGTGTGGAAGTCATCTAGCTCCCAGAGCACTAGCAGGCAAGACGCTTCGGCAAGGTTTTTATTGGCCAACGATCGTCAGAGACGCCGAAGGCTTAGTTCGGACGTGCCAAGGCTGCCAATGGATGGGCCGAAGAAGCCATCGCCCGCCAGCTCAACTCCAAGTTATTGCCCCAGTATGGCCGATGGCTAGATGGGGCATGGACCTCATAGGCCCTTTCCCACCAGCAAAAGGCGGATTGAAATTTGCGGTCGTAGCAATAGAATACTTCTCAAAATGGGTGGAAGCAGAGCCGTTAACAGCCATCACATCAAAGAATGTGCAAAGGTTCTTCTGGCAGAATATTATATGCAGGTTCGGAGTCCCCAGAGAATTGACAGTGGATAATGGGACCCAGTTCGAAGCTGATGCCTTCCAAACATTCTGTGAGGAACTGGGCATTAAGCTATGCTTCGCAGCAGTACGACATCCGCAATCCAACGGAGCCGTCGAGCGAGCCAACGGGAATATTCTCTCCGGGTTAAATCGCCGAATCGTCGGATTAGCCAAAGGCCTATGGGTCGAAGAGCTACCCAAAATTCTATGGTCTATCCGAACCACGCAAACTAGATCAACCGGCTTCACGCCATTCAGGTTGCTCTTCGGAGACGAAGCCATGACCCCTACGGAGCTCAAAGGGGAGTCACTTCGCGTAATTCAACACGAAGACGAAGGTGATCGAGGTGCTTCAATAGACTTGTCGGAAGAAACAAGGCTTCGAGCTGTCGCCAACCTGACGAAGTACCAAGAGCACACAAAGACATGGTATGACCCAAAAGTCAAATTAACTGAGTTAAAACCAGGTCATCTAGTATTACGAAATGTAATAGCTCCGGGGAAGCTAGGAAACAAATGGGAAGGACCATATGTTATCTTACGCTCAGGTCGCCCCGGCTCGTTTAAATTAGCTAATTTAGAAGGAGAAGAGTTGAAACACGCGTGGCATGCGGAGCACCTTAAGAGATATTATGCTTAAGGCTTCCTTGTAATCACTTGTAACACTCCTTTTATAAATAAAGCTAAGGGGTTGAGATTTGTTTTGCCTTTCGAACATCAAACCCTCCGGATGGACGCATTCGGAGGTCGGTGATGCTAGCAAGAGCCAAGCATTTCTCGGAAAAACCCAAGGGGCTTGCTACGAACCATTGGTTCAGTGGCTCCGCCAACCTACGGATTCCAGGCTCCGGCTTGTTAGGATCCGTAGAAGAGTCTAAGGACTTTAAACAAAACAGAATTTCAAGCCTCCGGGTGCGAAGTATCTGTAAAAGAGCCGTAGGTGGCCAACCTACGGATTCCAGGCTCCGGCTTGTTAGGATCCGTAGAAGAGTCTAAGGACTTTAAACAAAACAGAATTTCAAGCCTCCGGGTGCGAAGTATCTGTAAAAGAGCCGTAGGTGGCCAACCTACGGATTCCAGGCTCCGGCTTGTTAGGATCCGTAGAAGAGTCTAAGGACTTTAAACAAAACAGAATTTCAAGCCTCCGGGTGCGAAGTATCTGTAAAAGAGCCGTAGGTGGCCAACCTACGGATTCCAGGCTCCGGCTTGTTAGGATCCGTAGAAGAGTCTAAGGACTTTAAACAAAACAGAATTTCAAGCCTCCGGGTGCGAAGTATCTGTAAAAGAGCCGTAGGTGGCCAACCTACGGATTCCAGGCTCCGGCTTGTTAGGATCCGTAGAAGAGTCTAAGGACTTTAAATTTTTGTCTAACTTATCGAGGGTGACATGTGCATAATTCGAAGCATACAGGTGCTCAAGCAATAATTGTGCCTACCGAACCATTATATAAGATAAAAGCTCCGCCACCCACAAGAGGGGTAGGAGGATAGGAGTCACACAGCATGTTGTCGAAGCATTCCACATTAAAATATTATATTCATACATCAGGAAAAATTGCTATCTAGACCCAAATAAAAACGGAGGCCCTTTCGACCCCTGCGGCTACTTTGCCCTTCGGAGCTTGAAGTCTTTTTAGGCCGGGAACTTCTCTTTTTCTTCGAGGCTCGCAGCTTCTTCTGCTCCTCTTGAAGTTCGGCCCACGTCAAGAGCCTTTCGGAGCCAGCCCTGGCAAGATTTCCAGCTTGGTACTCCGAATCGGACCAGTCAACAGGCTCGGAGGACGAAGACCCCCCTTCCTGTTCTTCCTCTTTAATGTAAGACAAAACATCCCTTCGTACTTCAAGGGTAACTTCCCCCCCGTCTCCGCGAGGAACAGAAAAGCGAGAGCGGCGATAAGGCCTCAAACTCTCAAGAACTGCCCACTCCGTTCGAAGCTCGGCAGTAGTTTCCAAAAGTACGAAGTCAGGGCTCGAAGGGTATGACAGAACCTAAAAAAGAGAAGAACACCCAAGACAAGTACTGTTTATAACTTTCTCATTAATTAAACAAAGTTTACAAGACCACAGGTACACAACAGCCCTAAGCAGCTAGACCTGCGGGTCGGTTGGCGGAGCTGGGACCGAAGGCGCTGGCGAAGTCGGGAGTGGTGGCTTCGCCTGAGCCTGCTTCTGCCGGCGGGCCTCGTCGATCCAAGCCTTAGCAGCAACCTTGTGGTCCGCCTTCCATACTGATCGGAAAGCTTCCCACGCCGAAGCCACCTCCGGAGACGGCCGCAGCAGGTCATCATCCGCGAAGCCTCCAGGAGACGAACCACCAACCGGAGCAAGGGGAACCTGAAGAGTTTCGAGGTGGCGAAGAACCCCGATGCCGGCGCACTGTCCGGAGATCTCTCCGTACCGTACCCCGGAATTCTTCATCAGCGACGAAGCTACCTGGATCCTCGTCAGCTTCCGGTCGAGCGGCTCGAAGGTTGCAGCAGAAGTCGAAGGACACATGGTGCCAAAGTACTCTAACGTACCCTGAAGAGCTTCCAAGGTACGATCAGCAGTACTAGAATTCTTTTTATCTGCTGCTTCCAGGCTTGCAACCGTTGCGTCCAACGCGGCCACCCGGAGCATCAAGGAACTCTTCTGAGCCATTACCTGGCTAAGAGCCCCTTGAAGTTCAACCATACGGCCGTTCGAAGCAGCCGCTTCTTGGCGAAGCCTCTCGACCTCCGCACGGAGAACCACTTGTTCAGCTTCGACTTCTTCGGCATGAGAACGGAGGGCTTCAGAGGCTTCATCAGACGCGGCTTTGGCCTTCCGCTCTTCCAAGAGTTCCTCATTCAGCCGAAGAGACCTCCCGGTAGACTCGTCGAGGGCTGTTTGAAGAGCTGTAACCTTCCGGTTAAGTCGGTTAATTTCGACCTCACTGGAAGTCGCTGCCGCTCTAGCAAGGGCGAATTGCTGCAAGGAAAACAAGGTAAGTGCTAAAGAAGCTTTGATCATTAAAATACAACAACTGCGGTGTCTTTTTCATACCTGAAGGGCAGCCCTTTCGAGGGCCGTGTTGAGGCTCGAAGCCCTAACTTCGCTCAAAGCGGAGATCAACTCCGAATTGGCAATATCCTGGCTTTTCTCAGCCAGGGGCTCCAGTAGCCTTCGAAGGCCGCTCCGATGCTCCAAGAAAGGAGCCAGAAGAGGGAGCCAAGACAAGGCCCGGGTGTCGTCCTCGGCGGCCTCGTCCTCTGAGTTGCCGACGGAGGGCGCTGCTTGATCAACCCGGAGGCCCAAGCTGGAGATACTCTTACCCCTCCCCGGCACGAAAGGGGGAGAGGCAAGAACATCTTGACCTTCGGCCGCCGCACCTCCGGCTGGAGCCACGTTGTCGGAGGCGCCGTCAGTAGTCGAGGTCGCCACGGCCGGAGCCAATTCCGTCCCAGGGAGCACATCGTCCGCTCCGAAGGATACGTTCTCTGTCACCGGGCTCGGAGCCCCCAGAGGGGCCGGAGGGTCCACCCGGGTGACTGTCTCCGAGGAAGTAGGGACGTTGGGCACCACCGAGGCCTCGATACCCGAAGAGGTACCTGTTTCAATTATCAAGGTTAATTAACATATTCTGCAGATAGCAAGCGAATGCCGATGAAAAAAGAAAGGAGTTCTGGGAAAATACCTCCAAGAGCCGTTTGAGGAAGGATCGCCGGATCCTCCAGGACTTCGTACATCCGGAGGATGTTGTCGAAGTCATCCCCCGAAGTCCTGACCTCGGTCTCGTCCGACGGGGCCACAACCTCCGCTGAAACCCCTTCGGGGGCAGGCAAGCCGGAGGGAGAGTTTGACTCTACTTGCACGTTGACAGGCGCAGGAGTCAGAAGGGTGACGTCAACATCCTCCCTGTCGGGGAGGGTTGTGGGAACCTCCCCCATGTCTTCGTCGATCAGAAGGTAATCCTCGAAGGCCTTCGCTGTGGCGCCTCCGGAGTCTTCTGTCTCTTCAGGAGTGGGGCTCCGCTCGTCCGGCGACGAAGAAGACGAAGCAGGCGTCAAGTGAGAAGGCTGCTTCACCGCCTTCTTCTGAGCGGGTTGCTTGCCAGCCTTTTTAGAGGGCTCGGCCGCTGCTTTCCTCTTGCGAGCCGCCGCTCCAGCCGGGGCGAAGTCGGGAAGCGGCGGGGGCTCCATGCCGAGGGCTCTCCACACCCTGTTCGAGCGCTCCCAACTCCCTACCAGTTCCAGCCTCTTCTGCCTCTCGGCTACCGAAGGGGCTCCGAGAATTCGCTCGGTAGCCCGGACTATGTCGTCCGGAGATAAGGCCAGAGGCGCCGCTGAAAAGGAAAAGGTATAAGAAGCATAAGTATAATTAATGTGTTCATATAAAATGACGCCGCAGGAGAAGGACGTACCTATGTTCCGGAGGTCCCCCTCCGAAGCTCGCGGGATGGAAATTGGCCAACTGGCCCCGAGGGGTGAGATCCGAAGGCCTACGAACTCTTCGGCCAGGTCTCGCATGCTCATCCGACGAGCCACAGAAGCCAGCAACCCTAGCCTCGTCGTGAGCAAGCTAGGGTTCGGGGAGATGTCCGCTTCTTTCCGGAACCAAATTTCTTGAAGAGGGCCCGAAAGGGGGGAGTCTTCTCCTACTTCGGCGTAAAACCACCGAAGTATCCAATTTGTATACCATCGATCGTTTATGGCCTTCGCAGGGAAATGAAGAGCGTGCTCCCGCCGTAGCTGAAAATTGACACTGCCGAAAGCCACTGTCACCTTCGAGTCTCCGGGCCCATCTTGAGGCTTCGGCTGGCAGATAGCTTCGTGGGTTGCTGCGAAGATTTCGGAGCGCCCTTCACATCCTTCCGCCCGAAGAGCCCACTCAAAGACGGCCAAGCGGACGATTGCGTTGGGGGACAACTGAGGCAGAGTAATGTGGAACATGTCTAGTACCTCTGCTAAGAAATCCACGGCTGGTAGCCCCAGGCCAGCTTCGAAGAATGCCTCGAAGACTACCACTTCTCCTCGCCGAGGCCGTGGAGTCGACTCTGTCCCGGGAACACGAGTCCTCATTCCGGCTCCCAACTTCCCATCTACCGCCTCCTCGATGGATTCCGCTGTGCTCACTGACTGACCAATAACGAAGCTCTGGGCCATCTTCTTCTTGGAAGGCGGACGGAGCGCCCGAGGGTTCTTGGGCCAACCGCCGCCCGGGCCCCCCGCCATTGCCGTGGCTGCTGATGCCGCCCATGCCTGCCGCTGCGCCATAGTGCTGGCCGCCAAAGGAGTGGTGTGGCTGGTTCTCGCCATTGCGCTCAAGTGCTCGAAGGGGCAGAAGGTTGAGGGGAAAGGTGAATTGCAAGAACGGTGAATGCGGTAAAAAACTTCCAGTAATCCCTTTCTCCCCCTTTTATAACCACACAACCTATACTGCTCTTCGAGAAGTTTCACTCTGCAGGTTCGGTTTCCGTCGCTGGCAAGGTGGGGTTGGAAAGTGAAACGGCGTGCAACCGCTGAAGAAATCGACCGTTACTTCTTTTTACAGAGGGTAACGGCTACTTGCGCCGTAACGGTCATATTGACGGCACCCCACGACGTCCACACTTCGTAACCGCCTGCACGACGTCCACACTTCGTAACCGCCTGCACGACGTCCACACTTCGTAACCGCCCGCACGACGTTCGCGCTCCGTAACTGCTCTCGTAGCACTCATGCTCCGAAGCCATGCTGCTCCAGGGAGTTTTCCTCACTATGCCAAAATTCGGAGGCGAACGTTTTAAAATATTGGGCTTAATATTCTGGGCTAAATCATAGTATCTTCGCATTCCCTTTAAGTCTCCGAAACTAAAAATGTTCCTGTCGTATACTGCCTTCTTTCTAAAAAAATAGGTTATCTACAGAAAGGCGTATTCGAGGGGCTACTGTTGGGGGAAATTACTTCATTTCCACGACTTAAAGGTTAACCCTCCGAAGGCTCTAAGAAGATCCCGAAGATGGTCGGCTAATGCCCGAAGATACGTCAGCACGATCGAAGGGTGCCACGACGCGAAGTCTCGGAGGACCCTCCGAAAGGAGAAAGGAGGATTCGAAGCAGGAAGACGTGACTGATTGGATGCCCTGCTTATCCATCTACTCTGCAGCACTTTACCGTGTATAACCTTGTTTATAATACTGAAGGTCATTTGTAATATAAGGGTAAATAGGTCTGTTCCTTTAGCCTTTCTCCCTATAAATACCCCCCTTTGTACCTTGTAAGGAGGATCCAGAACCAGTGGTTCAAACACATACATTCGGACCTCTTGAGTTGTTATCCTTACGGAGGCTCAAGTTTGTCCTAAAGACACAAACCTCTTGTTTGTTTGTTCTTAACTACTAAGAACCTGTTGGTGTAACTTTTACACCAACAATTATGTTCCTATATTTAAATTTGAATATTTGTATTTGCATTTAAAAATTTGAATATTTGTATTTACATTTAAAATTTTGAATATTTAAATTTTAATATTTAAATACGATAGATGATTATGTTCCTTTATTTAAATTTTAATATTTGTATTTGCATTTAAAATTTTGAATATTTAAATACGATAGATTTTTATGTTTCTATATTTAAATTTGAATATTTTTATTTGCATTTAAAATTTTGAATATTTAAATATGATATATGATTATGTTCTTATATTTAAAGTTGAATATTTGTATTTATATTTAAAAATTTGAATACTTAAATACAATAGATGATTATGTTCCTATATTTGAATTTGAATATTTGTATTTATATTTAAAATTTTAAATATAGTCATTCATTATTAAAAAATAAATAATTTATTATGTATTGTGTTCTTGTCAAATACATGTGTATAGTATGTAAAGAAATGATGAAAAATAAAAATAAGAGATCTGTTTTGAGAGCTGCGGCTGGAGTTAAACTCAAAAAATAAGCTTCTCAAAAATAAAGGAACCTCTCAAATCAAAAGTAACGGCACAGATTTGCCAGGGCTAGTGTTGAAGTTGCTCTTATATCAACTTATTATACTTGCTCTTGCTAACAAATAAATGCATGCAGCTCCAGCCTCCAGGTACCGTGCATGGCGTGCATATACGAAGCAGCCCAACAATGCAAGTAATGGATCGAGGGGGATTTGCCGCTCAACCAGGGCAAAACTGACGTGCCGGCCGGCCGGCGCGTGAAAACGAGTGGAGACTGGAGAAGACGATACATTGTACTACTACGTCTATTACCGGTGCAGTGGGTCGAATCGTCGTAGCTAAAAATACAGTGCACGTGTGACACGGCACAAGTCCGTCTCCGCCCGGAATGTAATGCAGCTTTCTCGATTTATTACGTGCTTCTCTCTCGGTGATTCGATCATATCGACCATTATATTCGAGCTAGCCAGCCAGCCGCGAGAAACATGAGTTTTGACTTTTCGTCAGTCTTTTCAACGCTACTACCGTGTTCTGTTGTGTTGTTTTCGTGATTATAGTAATCTAGTGTTTAATTAAAAGTAGAAATAACCTTGACTGTGTTGAGGTCTAATCTGGCTTGAACTCAAGATAAACTATTAATCCCCCCAAAAACACTGGGAACTTCCGTAAGTTTTCATCAAAATCCAAATCCTTAACTTCCATCGGCTAAACATTTGACCGACAGAAGTTAACTTTTTCTGTTTTTTTTGCTTTTTCCTGTACAATACAATATTTTAAATATCCAAACAAATTTGATATTTCAAATTCACAATAGAACACATTGCAAACATCCTCAATAGAATTTTATATTTTAGATTTCACATTTACAATAGAACACATCATATACAAAATTTCATATATCACATCTCAAATTCACAACAGAACACAATATTGCAAACATCCTCAACACAACACATCTCCAGATTTGACAGCGCGCGGGGCGAGCGGAGGCGATGACCGGCCTAGCGGTGTTGTGGCGGTGACCGGCGTGGGGGTGGCGGGGAGGGCGTGGAGGCGGAGGCAGCGACGGAGAGGCGGAGGCGACGGGGAGGCGCGTGGAGGTGCAGGCGGAGGTCGTGCGGAGGTGGCGGCGGGGACGGGAGGGCGAAAAAAGGGTTTAGGTCATGGGTCGAGCGTGCGTGTGGTATTTATATTAGGGTTAACTTCCGTCGGCCCAAAACTAGGCCGATAGAAGTTATTTGGCGAAAGGGCACGCGTGACTACGGATTTTTTTGGGCGCACGCGGGTACGGATTTTTTTGGGCGCGCGTGGGTGCGAATTATTTTCTTCCATCGGTCGGCTCGATCTAGCTGACAGAAATTAGTTTTCTTCCGTCGACATTTTGAAAAACCGATGGAAATTATTCTAGTCGACGAAATATTTCAGTTTTTTTTAGTGATCTATGGGTGAAAAGCAATGGTAAGTAAAAAATATACTCAATACGGCATACTGATATGTGCAGATAATACAGTGTATTAGATACAAATAACAATACAATACGCATGGGTTGTTGTCATCTTTAGCGAAGACAACAGCGACAAATTAAATACCAATTAGCCGCTTTGCACTAAGAGCATTCACAATATAAAGTGCTATAGAACTAGTATTAGATAGATATATAGGCAAAGTTATTTCTTAGACATATCAAGGTGAAATTAAATAAAACAATAGAAGTTGTCCCAACTAGTTACCGAGGTAAGATTTTAGTGGTGTCATCCAAGTCCAACCGGTGGTCACACATGCTCTATGTTTTAGTGTTTTTATTGCTAGAAACACCTCGGGCGAAGAGGAGAAACGTTTTGGTTGACAGGGTGACTAATATTTTTACTCTCACCTAAACATCAAAACGACTATTACTTGTACACCAGAGGGAGTATAGTACTAGAGGTGATACCCTTAGCAAAATAAAAAATATAAAAAATGCATGATCCACCAAGTGAACAACTAGCAAAAATAATAGTATTTATACTTAAAACACATATCTTACTTAGGAACTAGTACTAAAGAAAAAAATTCTCTTAAACACCCTCTTATTTCAACATTGTGGATACTTTTTACGAGAAAAGGCAGATTAAATGCGAAAACGGAAAGATGAGTTTATGAGCATGATCACAACACGCCGTTTTTATATGACGTTCATAAACACATTTAAAGCATTCTCGATCGATCATGGCACGAGTTCATTAGAAAAACCACATTTATAAAAAAAAATGCGAGCTAGGAATATGACCCTAATGACTGCACTGCATCGTCCCAGGTCAAAATCAACCACGCACTATACCCTGCACTACGTAGAATTAAAGCTCTAGCAACACCAAATGGCCAAATGTTTGCGTGCACTAGCTCTACGACACCGGCCCCAACGGCAACGAGGTTGCAAATATGGTTTGCTGGGCAAATCTCCTTTGGCAGAGCGAACGAGCTAGCTAGAGCAGATTAAAGATCCAATCACTCTGCCCAAGGAGACATGGCCCAGTAATCCACAACTTGCATGCATTGCACTGCACTGCAGGATCCTACGCCTGGAACTCTGTTTACTTGGCTCGTTGCCTCTGCTAATGAGTTCGAAGGAACCATTGGTTATTTATATCCATCGCAGAATGACCACTGCCTGCAGGCTGCAGGTTTAACTCCCATGGTGCTCAGCTCGAGCATATCCGCTTATGCTTTCTCCTTGCTGCAGCTTGCCTGAGCACACTGTGGTAGCATATCCTGGCATCTTCCTCGTGTTTCATGTATGTTTTTTTTTGTTCAGCAGCGGCAAAATCAGAGCTAAAATGAAATGAGATGTGTGACGCGCCTCGAAATTTAAGCATGCAAAAACAAAACTAGAAATCAGCACTGTTCATTCCAAATTAATAATGGGTTTGTCCGGCCTGTTTTGCTCCGCCAGCCCAACAGCAAGTGCACACGAAGCAGCCGGTTAGGGTTCTTCTAAGTAAGTGCAGGTTTAGCTGGCATCTCGAGCCCGACCAGCTGCTCATCTTCATCGCATTGCATTAATTTAATTTACAGGGTTTTCAGGGTGCGTCGGCTAATGCTTCGAAAGAGAACGCGATGCTAATGACTAATAAACGCTACGCGGCATTTCGTGGACGCCTGCAGCAGCATAAACGGGGTGAAAAAGCCTGTCGCCGCTGTGCGCGGAAGAACCGGATACCTGTTGGATTCTACTCCAAAGTCCAAACGAGTCAGCTTGCAACGGCATCAAATGGGAAGATCCATGGGGATGTTCCTGGACAAAGCATAACAGCATCAGGCCTCCCGGCCACTGCACATTTTCAGTAATCAGTTTGTGAAAGCTCACTACAATGGCAGGCACATGATGTATTTCACGACAGAATGCTCAATTTACTGCAATGCAAGTCTAGAATACCACATTAGCTCGCATGAAATAATCAAATGCAATATTTTGCTTCTGTATCCAGAGGTTACTTGGTCATCTCTATTGCAAAATGTATCATCCTTAACTGTAGATACATACATACCTACCTCTTTTAACAGTCAGGCTCCTCTCATTAACTAGCAACAGTGACAGGGAATAACAAAAGCAAAAGAGATTTATACCATTGGGATGAGATGGCAATAGCACTAGGGCCATTCTGTGTTATATGGTTCATCTCAAAAAGAGAGAGAGGAAAATGGAAAAGGCAGGTCTAGAGGAATACCTCCTGAAAGCATTGTACTGATTTGGAAGCATATCCAGCAGCATATCCAGATTTCTCCTGCCAATCTCTGCACTATATATATATATTAGCAATGGCCACATACTGCTCAAGGCAAGAACAAGAGCTTACTCGAAAGGAAAGATTGGAGAGCAATCTACTACAGATCAATTCAATGGCATTTCTGAAGAGAAGGTCAGTGGTGCCTACTCTACTCTATGGAGTGTTCAGGGTGAGAATCACAGTGCAGTTCTCCTCTGGCATGGAGCTGAGGCCAATGTAGCAGACAGGCAGGCACTATGCCAAAGGAGAATTGCCCTGCCATTCAGCATGCCCTGATTTTACAGACTGAGATCCTGTAGGGTTACAGTTGATCACCATAGCCTTGATCTTGGACATTGGATTATCAGCGGACTAGATGAGCCGTGCTACAGTGATCGCCACGGTACCAAAAATTCTCCTGTAGTAAATTTTGTTGTTGTATCTAGAGCGTTTTACTGTAAGCTACTGTAGCGTAAGACATATGTTACCGCTCTCACGGAGAGCAAATGGCATTTATAATTCCTGCACGGCTGCACATTTCTGTGTGCAGGTTAACGGTGGTACCCATTTTTAGGGAGAAAATTACACATTTGCCTCAAAGTTTGAGGGTCATTGCTAATTTACCTCAAAGTTAGAAACCTTTGCGGAAATGCCCCAAACTTCTTAAGTTGGATTGCAGATTTATCCCACTTTAATTTTTCTTCGGATTTTAATTGTTTTCTCTATTTTCTATCGTGTGAAATACCTATTATACCCTTTGGTCTATTATGCTCCTGTACACAGCATCCCTCCCCGCCGGCGGCAGCCACGCACCCCTCCGCCGGCCACACGCACGCTGTGGCTCCTGTCCTACGGCCCTCGAGCATTGGCTGCTGATTCTGAGTGATACTCATTTAGCGATGTCTGCGCCCGATCTGGAGAGGCACATGCAGCTAGGCTTGCTAGGAGAAAGAAACTAGACAACAAATGACAATAAAATTTTGTATTTTTCACATGCAGTTGGCAATGATTCCTATAACTCAAACCTCTAATTACATATACACTTTACAAACTTTTTGTATTTTCCACTCCGCAGAAGTTACAAACTTACAATTACTTTTAGGAATTTTTGCTCTTATGCCACAAAGTTGAGTGATATTTACTTTTTTGCCATGTCTTATGTGTTTGACAACTGGACTCAAAGGCCACATGTCATACACTCATATGAGACAAAAGAACAAATTTCACCAAAAAAACTTATATATGACATGAATGCAAATCTCCCTTACTTTTATGTAGGGCCACACATAAGTTGGTCTAGAGCAAACACAACACCCTTTTTTTATGTCTAGAGCAATGAACAAAGGAAATCTAAGTGTATTCAATGGCTACTTGATGGATCACATAATGTGCCTTTTAAACAACTATGCTACTGCACTTCTATGTCTTTAGTGATGAGTTTATAGGACTCCTGTCGGCTGTCACTAAAAATGGATCATTAGTGACAGACATTATTAAGGCCTATTACTAAAAAACAGTTTAAAATTCAGCAGTTCAAGATCTCTCATCAGTTACAAACATCATTGATGCTCGTTACCGTCATTAGATCTTTAGTGATGGTTGTAAACACATATGTCACTAAAATCATATTAGTGACGTGTGTTATTTATCCACTACTATAGCTATGTTATTGAAGGTCATTTCTACGATAGTGATTAGGGTTGGATAACGAGTCAACTCGACTCATTATGTTGTTGAGCTAGCTCGGCTTGACTTATTAACATAATGAGCAGAAAATTGGTTTGACTCGCTTTAGCTCACGAGCTAGCTCTTTAAAAATTGATTAAATAATAAACATTCAAATAAATCACATATAAAACATAAAAATATGAAATCAATAGATTATATAAGTTTCTAAAATTAAAATATCCATAGTTTTCTTATTATTTTTATGATTTTACCAAACCATCACTCATGTTATTTGTTCTATATCTTCATACAATAATTCTACAGGCCATAGTAGCATTAGTGGATTGGTGAGCTTGTGAGTATCTCGCGAGAGAGCCAGAAGCTCATTATATTAATAAGCTAAAATACCCGCACAATTCATTAAAAAAATAGAAAAAACCAAATTGGTCACGGGTTTAACAAGCTAACGCGTTGAACTATTGATAACATTCTCGACATATTTTTGTTTTTTGTTTTGACTCGATTATTCCCAGCTCATTTGATTCCAACAAAAGACATGAGCACCAACGACGTCGATGCCGATTACCGAGTGGCTGTCCGGCGGTCTCCCCCTACTTCCTCGTCGTCTTCCCCAAAGCCGTCGAGGAGAAAGCCTGAAACAAGCCGCGACGACCGTGCAAACGTGAAACACATATCTACCTGATTGAGCAGCACAAGCACACGGTTTCAGTGGACTCACATGAAAACCAATACCATGCCCAGTTGCCTCAGAGACCATACAACAATAGGAAGATCTAAACTGATCTGGCCAAACCCTTCAGTTATAGCAATAATCTCTACGTACCATAGTTGTTGCTAATACTACTAACAATTCAGTCACGGGAAAGACGGTAACACAAGCTCACACAAGTCAAAAAAAACCTGCAAGTCTCAACTGGAGCAGCAGCCACCCTTCTTCACTGCCGACACATCATCCTTTATATTGATCTTTTCACCCTTGCCAGGCCCTGAAGCTGCATCTTCACCTGCTTCGACTGCCCTCTTGCTCACAATGCGGTAGATCTGAGTCAAGACCTCCGCAAATGCATTCTCAACGTTGGTGGACTCGAGCGCAGAGGTCTCCATGAAATAGAGGGATTCTCTCTCTGCGAATGCCTTCCCTTCATCAGTTTGAACTGCTACAAGATGGCGCAGATCGGACTTGTTGCCAACTAGCATAACAACTATGTTTGGGTCGGTATGGTCCCTCAATTCCTTCAACCAGCGCTCAACATTCTCAAAGGTTGAGTGCCGGGTGACATCATAGACAAGCAATGCTCCAACAGCACCTCTGTAGTATGCACTAGTAATAGCACGGTATCTGCAGCAAGAACAGATGTTTTATGAGTGAAGGCAGAAGCAAACTTAAAAGGCAACATTCTGATTTGCAGGACAATTCAGTGCTAAAACTACTAAAACAATGAGTCAGAAAGTAGTTTAGCATGGTTGGGTGCCTAACAGCAGAGGCTAGGAATGTAATCCATTTCTATTAAATAAAAAAGGAAAATAGTTTAGCAAGAAAATGACAGTAGTGGGGAGTGGCAGGTCATCAATCAGTAGTGGCACTTGGCAAAATATTATCCTTACTACATACTATGCAATTTTAGGTCATGGAATGCATCCAATGCTAGTCAGTCAAATATACCAAAGTTTTCAACAGAACAATAGGAACATCCCCGAAACTAATTGACTGGTGGCTTCAGGAAAAACATCGACATTTTAAATTCCTCTAACTGTTGTTCACTTGTTGATGAATTATTAAATGCATTTTTCTATTACTGCATGCAATCAAATTGATGTTCCAAGCACTTGTCTAATCCTGAAGCATTATGTTTATCCATTAAAATACTCCAAGTTATATCAGAATTCAGCAGTCCTATAATAATCACTATCAGATTGTCTACCACATAAAGCATGTTCTCCAGAGTCCAGATCCATCACTACTTTCAATTTAATAAAAATTACAATTCTCATGTCCAACAAAAATCTCCTACCCTCCAAAGGAAACTACCATATGTCATCACATCTATTTGCAGTGCTTCACTGCAGTTGCAGAATGTTTTAAAGGCACAGATCAGCATACTCCCTCATAAGACACAGCCAACACATCATCAAGACAGAGGAGCTACACTATCATCCCCCTTTCCTGATTCGATAGATTAATCTTCCATTGTTATGGATCACATCAAACATACTTGGAATAAGTTCCTTGATCAGCATCCAATGTTTGTGCAAGTCTTGCAGCTTTATTAGTTTTAGGTGCTTGAGTTCATGCTGCACCCTGGTAGCCACTTATATGGTGATCTAGACAGTTTATGCGGTAGTCCTAATGCTATTTGTTATTAGAGTGGAAAAATTGTGGTAATGAGTAGCTATAGACAGATAACAATGAAACATAAATTATTACCTGACTATCATGCTTAATGATAGGAGTGGAAACACTGAAATAAAGTAATGGGCAACTTAGGAAAAATCACTCAGGGGCTCAAACCCTAAGCAAAGGCAAGTTCTCTATCTAAAACTGAAAGAAGTAAACCAAGCTAACAACTCATAGAAAACAAGAGTCTGTTATTCGTTAATCGCTATGATTGCCTAAAGGAACAAAATGCATGGATAGACTTCACCCATAAAATACGTGTGAGTTCTAAAATCAGTCAACAAACATGTTTGCAATGCACTAATCCAGTAGCCTGCAAATTTCCCAGGGTGCAGTACATGAATTATTAAGCATGAAAAAAATTATGATCGTAGGAAAGTTAAAATGGTAACAGAAGATCAATAGTCAAACAGATGCATCAGGTACATATTTTTAGCATTACAACCATTAATCCACAATTCAATATTCTAACCGAACAAAAAGATGGACCTAGTGCCTATTTTTAGCATTTAACAACCGTTAGTGCATGGCTGATGGTTCAATAGGTTCAATATAATAACCAGACGAACAAAAGTTCCCTCCAAATATTAGGATTCCTGGTCACAAGGAGTCAAGGAGTTCTTTTACTCTTTTAGTTGGGAAAAGAAAACCGTATGTCTGAATAAATCCACGCATGCATCAAAAGCATAACCTACTGCTCTTCCCTCTGCACAATAACTATTCATGGTTAAGAGAAACAGTGCAAAAAGCCAGCACGACCTCACTCTAGATTTTGGACAGAATTATCCGCACTGGCATTCGAGGGTCTAAATACATAGGTGATCTAGATGTCATCACTGAAACCTTCTATGAAACATAAGAGCATCCTCATTATTTCAAAAATTAAAATCCTGAAGAGTACTATCATGCTAGGACACAGGCTATCATACATTCATACTGGACTCCAGAATTGGCAGGCAGACAGAGAGTCTAACCCAACTCTGCTTAAGGATCTCATTTCCATGACTAGATCACAAACAACACGAGCAATCAAGCATGCAAGTCTAGCAAAAAGAAATACTCAGACCATTACAATAAATACTACCTGAAAGCCTGAGAATATAAGCTGTTAAGCATTAACTGATCAAATCATTTCCATTTCCGGGATCAAACCCAGCCTCAACAAAGATCTACCTCAAATCCTGCACTGGCTAGACGCATCAGCGCGCAGCACAATTCGGCAGCGAGATCCCAGGCCGCAAAAACCTCACCGTCAATGTTCCGGTGAGCGTACTCCATCGGGAACAGGGATAGCCATCGAAGCGAGCACAGATCTAATCCATCAATCTACCGCCGCGCAGATAGATAGATAGAGAGGGAGGGAGAGATCAGAGAGGTAGAGAGTAAGCCGTACCGTTCCTGGCCGGCGGTGTCCCAAATCTGAGCCTTGACGACCTTGCCGTCGACCTGGAGGGAGCGGGTGGCGAACTCGACGCCGATGGTGGACTTGGACTCGAGGCTGAACTCGTTGCGGGTGAAGCGGGAGAGCAGGTTGGACTTGCCGACGCCGGAGTCGCCGATGAGGACCACCTTGAAGAGGTAGTCGTAGTCGTCCTCCGCCCGATACCCCGCCGCCATTGCTTCTCGACGCTGCGGCGATCTGGTCTCCGGGGGAGAGGCGAGGGGGGAAAGGTGGGGGAGGCGGGTGCAGTAGTGGTGGTGTAAAGGCAGGAGGCGGAGGCGGAGGCGGACGAGGCGGGGGGGAAAGGGGAAGAAGAGTTGGAGGGGAGCACGGCAGAGGCCAGCGGGTGCAGTGCGCGTGGAGTGCGGCGGACGAGGGGTTTTGGTCGGGCCGGGCCCACGTTTTGCGTGTTTTTACTGCGCTGGTGACGACTTTTTGACTGTGGATTGATATTTGTTTTGCAGTTACCGAATCAAAAATAAATGGTTTGGATTTTTAGATTCATATTGTAAATATCGTAGCAATAGAATCTAGAAGATGAATTAGAATCTAAAAGACGAAAAACACCAACTATTCTGACTAGCTAGCTACTGAGAATACAGAGAAACTGATGTTTTCCAGCTTCTGAATTTTTATTTATTTTCAGATTCTGTAGCTATTGATTCTCACAACTTGAGTCGAAATCTAGATCGTTTATTTCAGCTTTAAATTCTAGAAATAACTACAGCTCCTACAAACTCCCAAACAGTCCGTTTAGATTTCGTAGGAACGTGATTGCTATAATTTTCAGCCTCTATGCCTACAAAGGTCTATAATACATGAGGAACGTTGTTAATATGTTGTTATAAAAAGACATTAAAAAATCTATAAAAAGGGATGCCAATTTTGGTTGCACACTCATGGGTACGTGATCTGATTAATATATATTTAGATTTAGATTTATGTTAGTATCGAATCGAGTTTGAAACTAATGGTACTCATAGATTTACTCGAATAATGTTTTTTCATAAAATCTGGTCTAACACCTCAATCCAATATGTCTCACCAACCGTTACAACGACACTAGGGATGAAAACATAATGAAAACGGACGAAAATGAGTGCTACCGTATCTGTTTTCGTATTTTTCACGGAAACGAAAACGAATACGAATATCCCAAAAGCGGATACCATCGGAAACAAATACGGACCGAATAAAGAGCGGATACGAATACGGAACCGAATATCTATCGAAATTATAAAAAACCTTAATATATAAAATATATGATAAACAAATAAATATGTTCAATTTACACACGTATTAATAAATGATAAATACATATAATAAAGTAAAAACAATGTTTATTTTAGTTGTAATGAATATATATTATTTATTTTTATAAAATAATTATATATTAATTTAAATTAAAATGTTTAATATTTTATGAATATAATATAGTTTAAAATTTATATAATGTGGAAAAGTAAAAACTATTATTCTATGTTTTGCAGTAAAAAATTGTGAAAACGGAAATTTTTCGTTTTTGTTATGTGGAATATTCCGTTTCCGTATCCGTTTCTGCTAGAAATCGTCGTTATGTTTTCGTTTGCGCTTAAAAAATTCTGTTTTCATTTCCGTTTCGGGATTTTCCGTATCCGTTTCCACATAATCTTTTCCGTTTCCGTTTTTCCCATAACGGTCCGTTTTCATCCCTAAATGACATCTTGATCCGTACGTCGCTCTAAACGCGTAATCCGTGTAATATCATGCACACTCCATTTTAATTATGTAAACAATACATGTGGACTGACAATAAACTGTTTACTATGTAGACAACTATTCCAGTCACACCAAATTTATTGGCACGTGCTGCTGATGTGCATGATATTTTTGAATATCAATAAAAAATGTTCGGAAAAATAAAAAAAACAGGAAACATTTATCCCCGCGAAATATTTCAATTTTCTCCGTTGCCATTGGTGGCATAAGTGCGTCATCGCTGGTTCGTCCTCGGAATACTGACGACGATTTTACACTCCGCCGCACAGCTTCTTGATTGATTTTATTTATAACCGTGAATCGTACCAGTACCTGTGACACTGTATGAGGATCCGGCGACACCGGTAGGACGATAGCCCGATTAGTCCAATAAAAAAATCGAGATACGAGGATCGATACTACGGTATATATATAAATATGTTAATTTGCTAAACAATAACAATATAAAACAGATAACAGTATTTAAGTTTAAAAGTTTCAAACAGTGTAAATTTATGATAACGGTGCATTACGTGACTTAAGGATACGAGGCACAAGGCCAAATATTGGATTACACGCAATGGCGAAGCTAGAGCAAAATTAGAAGATGTGCATTTCTCTTACGAGTGCATAAACATGTGTTATGGGGTACATATATGGTAAAAAATGATCAGATCTTTTGTTTTTCAAATTTTTAGGGGGTGCACCTGCCAAGATGAACATAGCTTCATCCCCGATTACACGTATCGTCTCTCCATGTTGAGGTTCAATTGTCTTCTGAAATCATAACTTCAAACTCACGCTCATCCAGCAGAATTATTCTTCTAAGTAATTTAACATGCCTCCACTGAGGAGTTTTCCTCAATCTTTCATCAACATTACCGGTATCAACTTGTACACTACCTCTTTGAACACTAGGGGATTGTGAAGGAAAGTTTCCACTTCCACTAGCCATACGAAATTTCCTACGGACTACAATAAAATGTAAATCATTGAAGGCTTGAAGCAATAGACACGTGAACACATCTAGTAGGAGAATGAAGAAGAAACTTACGGGTGCTTCAGTGCTTGAGTTCTCAGTTCTTCACTTCCGGTCTTCCCCCTTCCCCCTTTTGGTGGCTTGTATGGCGGGCTGGCAGCGGCAAAGCTGGCGAGGGCGTGAGGCGACAGTGTTCGCCGGCAACAAAGCTACGGCAGGCTGGTGGCACCGCAACGGCAAACTGGTGCGCTGGTGGCGGTTGCTATGTAGGAAGCTGACGACGAAGCTAAAGACTGAAGAGGAATCCAAAGAAAACAAGGATTTTTAGTATATAGGCCTAGGCCAACTTACCGGAAAGTATCGCTCGAGTATTGAGAATTTATTTATTTATTTTTTAATCAATTAATTTGAGAGAAATTTTACAGTCTATGAGGAGGTACTAGGAGGTACCACATTTTTTTAGTGTTAATTTTGGTACCTCCTATCATACGAGGTACCAGGAGGTACCAAAATTAACACTGAAAAATGTGGTACCTCTTGGTACCTCCTCATAGACTGTAAAATAGCCCTTAATTTGATACTTCCCGATATGCGTATTAGGACGTATCGGTGTATCCCGCAGTATCAGATACCAGTGTGGGGCTGTTTTTGACGTATCGGTGATACGCACGCTTGATCACGCATAGAACATGCCCAATTGAGAATAATGCAATTTCTTGGCTGATTCATTGCCAAAACTGATTGGATCTGGAATATAACAAGTCGCATCGATCCAATCTTTAGGGACCAGCCTGCGTATGTCGATTTGGAATAGGATGTGACATCATCTTCGAATGGGCAGCCAGGTCACGGTCGTAAATCGTAATGGCAGGTAGCTCACACCTCACTCACAGTATACCAGCTTTGCTTGGTCGCTATGCTCGCGCCTTATACGGAAAAAGCTCCTGCTTGATTGCTATCTCGAGGTGAGTTCTAGCCCCAGCAGGATCAAGATCCGTTCTAAAGTTGCGCATAATTGCGGAGAATTATTGCCAACAAAGCGATAATCTAGCTAGACGTAGTAATTAAGAATGGCCAGCAACATGGTCACTGATTAAACACTAAACCTTTCAGAGAAGTGGTACTGCCTTTTGGGTGTTGTTCATCAATTTGCTGTGATTTAAGTGGCATGTCACTACTAAAGTCCTCATCTTAGTGCATAATGTACCTGATCTATCCCCATCGAGGAAATCTTAAATGCAATCCTCGCTTGATGCAAGATTTCTCTAATTCTCTCCTAGTCCAAAACTCCAAAGAAATTAGAGACATGGCATGATGTGATGGAGTCATGGAGAGATGTTTCATATATGCTTGCTTGGTTGGTAGAGTGTGAGAGAGGGATCAGATGTACTTGTTGCAAGAGGTGTGTGAGAGAGAGGAGACACCAATAAAGAAAGGGGGAGATGAGCTAGTAGTGGCCCCCCTCAGCACTGCTCAATGGATCAATCATGGGACACAGATCAGCTATGGTTGCTTGCAGCTACCCAAGATTCAGATGGAGGATTCCAATTCCAAACTATCCTTTTTTCCCTTCAACCACTGCACAATCTGCAATTCTGCGTCTGCGTAATCTTGACCAATCTCCTGCAACAACACAGCTTTCGACTACATGATCAGCTCGTGATCTAGATGGCTAGCTAGCCGTTCTGCTATGGATCTCTGATCACATCCTTCTTGATGCAACCATCCGTTTGATCGATCGATCGATCCTAGCTAGCTGCAGAAGTGCAGAGCCTGAAATGGCGTCGTCGTCTTCTCCCCCGGAGATCGTGAGCTTCTCGTCCGACGAATCGTCGCCTACTATGGACGGCGAACTCGTGGTGCAGCTGCTGTCGCGAGACGTCTCTGACGGGCTCCTCGGCAAGTTCGCCGACACCAGCGAGTTCGACTTCGAGTACGACAGGAGCGGCCTCTGGTCGCCGCTGGTGCTGAGGCCGGAGGTGCTCCTGCTCGCGCAGACGCCGGCGGGACGGCGCCGCCGCCACTGCCGCCGCCGGTGGAAGCGGAGGAAGGTGAGTACCAGACAAAGAAAACTCGCGTTTCTGCCACAAGTCCTAACTCCTACGTGCGCGCGTGGTGAATTGGCAATGGAACAGAGATCAATCTGTTCATGATTCGCGACGCATCTTTGATCTCTTTGTGATGCAGGTACTCTCCTGCCGCTTCTGCTTCTGATGACATATTGACATATCCAACCTCTGCATTGCACTGGGATATTTCACCTGAAAATGGAGTTGGCGATTTGCCGATTTGGCGCCATGTCTTCCTCTCAAGTGCAGGAGTGCAGGACTAGTGCCTGCCTGCTTGGCTGCTTGTTCATCATGTAGAAGGAAACCAGCAAGTTGTTTTATCTATGAAATGTAAGTATGCAACTGAGGGGGGAAAAGGGCAAATTCAGGAGGGTGTTCATGCATGTAGGGCCAAAACTAAAAAACTGGACACTACAACAGTGTGGTACCTGATGCTCTGTAATTACAATTACCATTGATTTTTTCAAGAGCTTTCACTGTTGTTCCATGTGAAATTGATTGGTGTGTCTGGATGTAGTACTGATCTTGAAAGATAATCTGTGGCCGAACTACTTGTCTCTATCATGCGTACCCCGTGTTTCACGCAGGTATATATCTAGTATCTAGATGTAAAATAACAAGGGCAAAACGAGCAACAAAATCCAGTAAAAAAAGAAACTTTGCAAAGGTCTACATGCTACAAGTACTTGCTCTGACAAAATTCAGTCTCATCAGGAGGCAGGACTCATTAGTAATTTCTCTGTCAGACAAAACCGTGTATACCGAAAAGTAGATATGAAAAATAGTTTTGAAAGTTTTAGAATAGATTTGAACCTGAAACAATCACGAGGAACAAAAGAAAGACCAGATGAATTATTGAAATTTGAAACAAAAAAATGAGGTCCCACCGAGATTTGAACTCGGGTTACTGGATTCAGAGTCCAATGTCCTAACCGCTAGACCATGGGACCTTTTGTGATCGATGCTCAAATATTTTTATATTAATTTTCATCTGTCCAATGCCGGTGGCCGGAGTAGATATGGGCATATGGCGACGCACATGACGGCGGGGCACGCCTTTGGTCTTCCCCGCCTCTGTCCAGGACGAAGGGATCTGGGTTCTCGGCGGCGTTTGCCTTCGTCAGGACTGCCCATCACCTGCTCGACGAAATGTGGAGGTTACAATCGTGCGGTGTCTTGGTTGGCCATCATGCCGGTACATACGCTCTCTCTGCTCTTTATTCTTCATTTTCGATTTACGATGCTTGTTTTTTTTTTCTGGAATCCATGGCCACTCGTCTCTCGCCGTATCACGTCACGTCTGCGTGCCATCAAATAGGCGATGAACAGTCAGATGGTTTGTGTACGAGATTCTGATTAGTTTCGCACAGGAGGGATCGACCGCTTGTTGATTATGCATACGCACTGATAGGAAGCCATTACAACTATTACAGTTTTGCTTAAAAAAGAGTTAAATTGGGCAACGTTTAGGTTGGCCTCGGTTATTTTGTCCCAGCAAAAGAGACGACGCGTTGTGGGTGGCAGCCTATGAACGGTGCAAGTTATTAGGAAACAGGCCATCACTTGCTGTCACAAAAAGAAAAACAAACCAGTGAGATTTCTCTGTGTAGATCTGAATTGTCCATGAAATGGTCTCATGTCCAGGTTACAGCTATTTCAGGCCATGGCACTCAGTTGGACTTTGCTGACCGGTTGGTCAACCAAATGGTAGGTGTGGAATCGAGCTGAGGCGAATCAGGTTCAGCGAGCAACCGCAGCCGCCGAAGTAGTATTTCATGTTTTGAACTGGAGCATGAGAAAGAGAACCTTTTTTAAAATAAAATTTTAAAAAAGCAAATTTCAAATCTGATAGTCGAATTCAAAAAATTATAAAAATAGACTTCTGTCGGCACTTGATCGACCGAAGGTGGCCACATCAGCCTCGTTCGGTATTTGAAGTGCCGAACGTGGCTAATGTGGAGTCACGTTAGCACCGCAACGGCTACTTGGCTACGGTACTTTAAGTGCCGAACGAGGTTGACATGGTCAAATTCGTTGATGTAGCGTCTAGACACGTTCCACACTGTGTCAGCGAATTTTGTCACATCAGCCTCGTTCGAATATGGCTGACGTGGTCTCGTTTGGTTGTTGATAGTGACGGAGTTAGAGAAAAACTGAAAAGAGTGCATCACTCCACGGGGTCATCGTATTAGACTCAATGATACACAAAGAGTGAAAAATTACTAATAATAAATGATTTTTTTTGAAAGGGGAACCCCTCCGAACAAGATGGCTCTGCCCCCTTGTTGTTGAAGTGCCAAACTGATGTGGCTCTATTCAGTCAATCAAGTGCCAATTATTTTTATAATTTTTTAAATTCGACTAGATTTGAAATTTGTTCTTTTAAATATTATTTTTAAAAAAATCGGAGAAAGAGGGACAAACTACAGAATAGCAGTGACACACGGACACCTTCAGTGGAGCGACCGGCAGCGGCGGGCGGACGGCGGGCAGAGGCATGCGGCTTCCAGCGGGGCGGGCGGGCGGCGGCGCGCTGCCCAGATCTGGCGGGCAGAAGGGAGCTAGCCAACAGGCCGAGCGGCCAGCGCCCGAACCCCGAGCGGGCGCCGGCGGGCGTAGGGCGGGCGGGCGGTGGACGCACGGCGCAGAGGCGGCGGCTCTGGCGACTGGTGTGGTGGTGCCTGGGCGTGGCTCGTCTCGTCGGCTCTTCGAGCCGAGCCACAGTGATCCCGAGCCGGCTCGCGAGCGGCGAGAGTCGATCTCAGCTTCCAGCTTTCCTGGTACTTCCCACTCAATCGAGTAGTGTTGTTCTCTAGTAACAAAAAGTCAATTTCCCCAATAGACAGAATTTCTAGCAACTCTTATGCATTTAGCAGAAAGGTAAGTCCATTCAACTCTTGGTAAGACTAGGTGGTGTATGGTTGCATGAACTAAAGGTCTGTGTCATATTTTATGTTTAGACATTATTTCAAAGGACTAAACATGAACTGATTATAAAATGATTCTAGAATTAGAGGATTATTTGCGAGACAAATTTATTAAACCTAATTAATCCATGATTAACAAATGTTTACTGCATCATTACATTAAACTATGGTGTAATTAGGCTCTCATTAGATTCGTCTCGCAAATAATTCACCGATTATGAATGAGTTTTATAAATAGTCTACATTTAATACTTCAAAATAATATCTAAACATTTGATGTGACATGACTAAATTTTGGACTAGAGGAACAAACACCCCCTTAGTGTTGCCGTTAACTGTGTAGGTGACATGCTCTAGATAAGAAGATAGACTAGTACGTCAAACATATATGTGAAGAAGATGCTAGTTATTAATTTGACAATGATATTGCAGAATTAGTTGGTGATACCTATTTCTTGTCAGCTTGTGTTCAAACGTCAAACGTGTGATATACGCTGCTCAAGGTCGATCTCAGGGTCTAATTATCTGCCACTTCGTGGATATCTGAATTCTACACCTACTGAGGGAAATTACAAAAAGAAACTGAGGGAACATATTTCGAAATACAAGAAACATATTTGCTCGCAATAAAAGAAATTTTGGCATCTCAGCTAGGTTTTAGCATCTTACCATTAATTTTGTGTACAATACTTTACTGTCATAATTGTAAATTGTTCCTTCAATTATATATATATATATATATATATATATTATGGTGGCCATTTTTTAGAAGACTTCTTAAGAAAATATGTTAAGTAAAAATTATGAAAATGCAGAGATTCCGAAACGACCTACTTTCTGCTGGTCAATGAAGAAAACGTCTGCTTCATTTCCTTCTGGTATATGTATCATTCGCTATGCTATTGTGTGGCCACAGAGTGCATTAGATCTCATCCCAACTTTTCTACAATATCCTCTGCATCTTTCTGTTTGAAAGGAAGCTGGGATGGGGATCTAGGATCATAAACCATGAAATGGAAAGATCCAATTCCCATATGGTATGATGTTCTCATCCTTATTTTTTCCTTACCATAGAAGCGATTTTTTTTCTGAAACTACAGCCTTTTCATCCTTGGATAGTCAGCAACAACGATTCGAGTTCAGTGAATTTTCGAGCCATGCGTCCTTCACAGATCTTCATCGTCGTTTTCACTCTCCTTATAAATTTCTCCTGTTCCAGTCTTACCAGTCCTACGATGAGCGTGCCCTTTGCTTTGAACGCTGAGCTAAGCACTGTATGGCATAATAACCCAACCCTCCTCCACAATAAGTATCCAGATGATAATTTCCTGATGCGCATCATCCTCCCTCGTATCACCGCAATTCCAAGTGTGGAATACCTTTCTGACAGTGTTCCTTCATTTGGTTGCGGGTTCTTCTGTGCAGGACCTGCAACCACCTGTGATGCTTACATTTTTTCTGTCTTCTTTGTCAACGCCTTCATCGCCACCACCGCCATTGATGGTGTTGTGGAGCTGCAGTCTCCTGAGGTAATCTGGGTTGCCAACCGCAATCGCCCAGTTGGAGAGAATGCTACTGTCCAGCTTACTGAACTTGGGGACTTAGTGCTCTATGATGCAGATGGGACACTTGTTTGGTCCACCAATACCACGGGCAAGTCTGTTGTTGGCATGAACCTTACGGGGTCAGGAAATCTGGTGCTGTTAGACCGTGCAAATGTGGAGGTCTGGAGATCCTTCGATCACCCAACTGACACACTTGCCGTTTCGCAGATGCTACACTTGGGGCAGAAGCTTATAGCACACACTTCAGTTACAAACTGGGCTGAAGGAAAATTGTACCTCACCGTCCTCGCTGATGGCATGCATGCGTTTGCAGGTATTGATACCCCTCTGGAATACTATAAGAGCCCCACCGGTGGAAGTGTTGCAACAAACAAGGCAGCCTACATTGCACTCAATAATGATAGCCTGGAGGTGTTCACTTCTTTCCGGGAGATTGAGGCGCTTGATTATCACATCCAGTTGCATGCGAATTCATCTGGGTTGGAGTTTGCAAGGCTAGATTGGGATGGGCACATGAGACTATATCGCTGGGAAAATGATAGCTGGGTGAGTTCAGATATTTTTGATATATCTGATCCTTGTTCTTATCCTCTAGCTTGTGGAGAGTATGGTATTTGCTCGCATGGACAGTGCAGCTGTCCAGGTGTAGCCCTCGAGCAAACAGGATTGTTTGAGCTGGTTGATGCCAGGGAAGTTAATCGTGGCTGCTTTCTAACATCCTCATTGTCTTGTGGATCAGCAGGGAAGACTAGTTTTCTTGCTGTTCCCAACGTCACCCAGTTCAATATTGTCTACAATTGGACAACAGATGAAGAGCATTGCAAACTATCATGCTTGAATGATTGTTCTTGCCGGGCTTCATTTTTCCAGCACAAGGACACTTCTTCTGGTTTTTGTTTTCTTGCATCTGACATATTCTCGCTGAAAAGTGTTACTGCACAAAGTTATTCAAGTAATTTTAGTTCGCTTGCTTTTGTGAAAATACAGGATTCTACACACAAATCCCTGTTATCTAAAGAGAAAAGAGCCATTGTCTTGGTTGCTGGTTCTTTGAGTTTTGTTACTTCAGTTATTGTTGCAGTGTTTATAGTTCTGAGAAGAAACAGAGCAGAACCATTAGAAGATGAATATAATATCGATTGCTTTCCAGGGCTACCCACAAGATTTTCTTTTATGGATTTGAAATCAGCAACGGGAGATTTCTCAAGAAAGATTGGGGCAGGAGGATCTGGTTCTGTTTTTGAAGGTCAAATCGGTGATAAACATGTTGCTGTCAAGAGATTGGATGGCATAAATCAGGGGAAAAGGGAATTCTTAGCAGAGGTTGAGACTATTGGAAGCATTAACCACATACACCTGGTGAGCCTAATTGGATTTTGTGCTGAAAGAACTCATCGGCTTCTTGTTTATGAGTACATGCCTAATGGATCTTTGGATAAATGGATTTTTCAAAATCACCACGCAGCCCCGCTTGATTGGAAAACCAGATTGAAGATTATCACTGATGTGGCGAAGGGACTGGCTTATCTCCACAGTGATTGTCGGCAAACAATTGCTCATCTGGACATCAAGCCACAAAATATCCTTTTGGATGAGATGTTCACTGCTAAGATATCTGACTTTGGACTTGCCAAGCTAATTGACCGCGAGCAAAGCAGTGTCATGACTAGATTAAGAGGCACAGTGGGTTACTTAGCCCCTGAGTGGTTGACATCTGTGATCACTGAAAAGGTTGATGTGTATAGCTTTGGTGTTGTTATAATGGAAATTTTATGTGGTCGAAGGAATTTGGATTATTCGCAGCCTGAAGAAAGCCGTCACCTCATCAGCATACTGCAAGAAAGTGCTAAAAATAACCAGTTGTTGGACCTTATTGATCCAGGCTGCATTGATATGGGATTATATTTGGATGATGTTTTCAGAATGATGAACTTAGCAATGTGGTGCTTGCAAGTTGATAACAATAGAAGGCCTTCCATGTCCATGGTGGTCAAAACCCTGGATGGCACAATGGATGTTGAAACTGAACTTGATTTTGACCTTATACACCTGACGGTAGCAAGCCGACCAGCAGGAAGGAACACCATGACTTTGCAAATAGACTCCGTCCTTTCAGGGCCAAGGTGAAATACAAGCACAAGAATTTCTTCAGAAGAAATCAAGCTAAAGGTTTGAACATGTAATTCAATTGTCCTATACTTCGGCATTTAAGGAAACAGATGTGATTTGGTGATACTCAAAATTTATGTTATCCAATGTATCAGCCTTGCATACTTATGATGGAAAGCATCTGTACTTCCAAATTTATGTTCAGCTTTACATGGGTCAAATTATATTTTCAAAGTAAATCAAGGAGACTACTTTCGTTTGACAGTTTAAGTCTAGGGGGGACATTTGGTTGTCCGTATGAGGCTCGGTCAAGCTCATGTGATGCAATATGATGCAAGATGTGTTTATTTGGTTGTTTGTACGAGTGTATGAGCCCGGCTCACCGGATGCAAAAGCTGCACCTCATCTTGGTTCCATAGAAACGAGAATGAAATCCGTTTTTGGCTGGTCTGGTTTGTTGGATGTAGGTAATTAAGTAACTAATAATGTTATTAACACATGATTAGTATATATTAAATAACAATAATATATTTTAAATAATATTAAAGACTATAATATGGATTGATAATTATAACAAAATAGTTATACATAATAAATATCACCTCGTTGATTCGCTTTTGTATTCACATACAAACAACCAAACATCATCTCACACAATGTATTCACATAAATGCAACCAAACAAATATATATCGCATATATTGAGACTGTCTGAACTAAACCAGACTCACGGATACGAATTAGGCCAGCCAAATTTAGGCTACCAAACGCCCCAAAAGTGAAGCAAGTAATAAGCAAAACCAGCAGGATTCATCTGCTTGCTTTCTCTTCCATTTCATTTTTGTTGAGTTGCAGGATTGCATCTATCATAATACTTGTCAACTGTCACCGAACACTTGACAATTCTAACAATCCATATCCAGAAAATGTGTGCCAAAGTCCATGCCATCTGCAAAAAAATTTTTGAGGCAATTCAGGCTTCACATTCTGGTACAGAAGAACAGAGCCGACATTACTGGCTTGTAATTGTAGCCCAGCCAACATTCAGCATGAAGCCCAGTAATTCGTCCCACATTGTTGGTTTGTAGCCCACCAACTTCAGCTAGCTACCCTTTCCAAGTTTTCATTTAAAACAGAAGATAAAGATCAATGAAGCTAAGTTTATAACGATTAGACAGAGGTGTATAAGGATCAGCTTTTTCCTGTTCCTGCTTTACGACGCCATCCAAAGCAAAGATACACTGTGTACTAGTAGTACAACCGTAGGAGTAATTTAAAAGCGAGCCGCTGTAACATTCACGGGGAGGGAGTGAGGGAGTGACAGTGTCACTGTGCCGTTGGCTGGCTGGTCCAAACAAACATTCTACGGGCAGTGGCGCAGGCATGAAAAGACGTTCACCCAACATGCGAGCGTGGTGTAGTCTGTAGACATCTTGCTGCCGCAGCATGCGGCCACTCCGGCCAGTCACAGCTCACAAGGCGACTAGCTAAAGAAGAAGAAAAAGAAAATCGTAAGGCGAATAAGACAGGCAGTAAACGCGAGAAAGATCCCCACACAAATCCCGAGGCGGCGAGGCCCACTCTGCCTGCCTGCGCGCCCTCGGCCCTCCTGTGCCTGTACGTGACGAAACGGGCGCTGGCGCTGGCCGCTGCGGCGCCGAGTCATCACGCGGATCGCCCGCGTCGCGCTTGCTTTTTTCCTGGGCGCGGTCGGTGGCGCGATGGATGGGTGGATCGTTCGCCGAAGTCCGTGCCCGCCCCGTCGTCCGTCCGTCCGTTCGCGCGTGCGTGGGCGCGCCCTGGCTGCTTTTTCCCCTTCCTCCGACGCGCGCTCCAGTGCCGTGCCGTGCCGTGTGCTGGCCTCCCGGCGCCCACGGCTCCACCCCGCCGTCTCGCGTGCGCGCACGGGGCGCGGGGCGCGAATCCGAGGTGAAAAAAAATGGACGCGCGCCCGGGCGAGCAGAGCGGGGCATCGGGCGACGTGGTGGGTACTATGGCCGCCGGCCCGCCGCCGCCTCCCCAGCGCGCGCGCGCGCTCGGCTCCTCCGCTGTCGGCGCGCCTCGTCGTGCCCCTGCTCCCTCCCTCCCCCGCGGTGGGCATCGCCGCGCCGCGTGCGCTCGTCCCTACGCACGCTATGTGCGTTCGGTCGTGCCGTCGGTTACGCCATGACGTGCAACGATGGTACTCCGATCCATAGTACCGCGCGTTGGAATTTTCTTTTAGCCATGGACGATTCAGAGGTGATCGAGCTGCATGCTTGCTGCATGGCCCGTGATCGATCTCCTTCAAAGACCGGTACGTTTCTGTGGCGCAGCCCGTCATTTCCGTCCATGGACCAAAGCTAGAAATCAAGACAAATTTAATAGTACTCCACTAAAGAGGAGAAGAGAAGAGGCTGAAAAGCAACATTGATTCTTATCACCGTTGATTACCTTAGCTCTCGCCACCAACACTCACATGGGCGTGCCTCCTTTTTATATATACACCCCAACTCGGACCGGTTTTGGTTGGTCCCAATAGCAAATAGCTGCATGCATGCATGCATGCTGCCACTTTTACCAAGTTAATTTCTCCACTATCTACCATACATTATACATAACAAGCTAATCTAAGTAGCATCAATATCATAGTCGGATCGATGCGATCATGCGAGGGAACAGTTGCCCTTTAAAGTAAACCGTACTGATGCGTGTACGTCGTCCAATGGCACTCAACTAAGTATAATTAACCACGGCCCCAAATTGTTTAGCCCAAATCTGGCACTACTATACCTCCCCTCAATTAATTAAGCAGCTGCCGGTCGATCGATCGATCGATCTCTCCAAACATGTAGAGACAAGAGGCGATTGCCAGCCCACGAAGCCTTGCCCCAGAAACGGAGCAACAAGGCGAGGATGCGAGTTGGTGGCTGCCCCCTCTCTGGCTCTCAGCTGACAGCCCGGCATGCGTACGTCGCATGGTGCATGCACGTCTAGCCGCAGCTGCAAGCTCACTGTCATGTCCAAATATGCCACTAGACTAGTAGACTAGTACGTATAGCTAGCTTGCGTGCATTAAAATTGGCCACGATACATATCAAGAATATATATATCGTCTTGGCATAGCTAGCTAGCTAGCTGCTGGCCTGGCACGTCCATGAATTATAACATGCATGCGTGCTGCGTTTGACCGGCCGGCCGGCCGTCCGCATAATATCGCTACCTCGTCGTCGTGCTGCGGCCTGCCTGCATGTCTGCCTCGTGCATGTGCGCGGGCTAGCTTGCTGCGTCGATGGATGGATCGCCTTAACATGTGGGGGGGGAGCGAGGGGAGAAATGATGTAGTGCGCAGTGTACTGCTCGCTAGCTACCTCCTCTCTGCTCGTGC
The DNA here is from genome assembly GCA_019279435.1 of Zizania palustris. Classification (NCBI taxonomy): domain Eukaryota; kingdom Viridiplantae; phylum Streptophyta; class Magnoliopsida; order Poales; family Poaceae; genus Zizania; species Zizania palustris. The sequence goes on along the minus strand of JAAALK010000283.1, from coordinate 56,516,845 downwards.
AGGCTTAGGTTGTTTTATCATCGGGGTCTTGATAACACATCCGGAGATTCGATGCTGCAATATAATGCAATGTTGCGCGCATTGCGTGTGTTTTGGAAACAGATATATCGAGTCGATTGTTTTTTTTGGCAACTGGTCAGTGCCATTTTCACGCAGTCTGGCTAGTGCTTGACTTTGCTTTTAAGGGCAAGCGATGTTAGTTCATTGTTCAGGCATAAAAAAGTTTATCTGAAACTAATTTTCTGACCACTTTTCTGTACTTGTCTCTCCTCCTTTCCTCTCGGATGGAAACACAGGTCAAATGCGCATCTCGCAGGAGAATCTTCGTCACGTACGTACGTCAAGCTGGTTAGAATTCAGATGAACCAACAACGTATGAAACCTTGTAAACCATCTCAAGTTTGATCAAAACAGCTCTTCTTTTTCCACGCATCCACTAGTAAGAGTTTCGACTTTCGAGGATGAGTCTACAACTCTCTCTCTCTCTCTCATGGCTCGTGTCATGCAGGCACGCAAGCATGCATGCTCACAGTGGTCGCTGGTCAGGCAGGAGTGGAGGTGGAGGGATCGCTGCCTGTCCTCTCTTTTGCGCCATCTCCCTCGTGATCTGTTCCCCTGCGCCTCTGCAGATGAATCCGATGGCAATGGCATGCAGGCGCAGTACGAGCTAGAGCTAGCAGAAAAGAGGAGCGGCCTGTGGCCGCCATGCACGAGAGACAAGCTCGCCCCCAGCTGGGCCATGACTACTCATGAGATCGATAGCTAGAGAGAGAGAGAGAGAGCAATGCGAACTGCAAATTGCAAATGCAGACGGTGGAAAAGGAAAGGGCAACGGGGATGTTCATTCCATGGGTTGGAATCCGAAGGAGGCACACTAGCGGCCGGGGCATGGACCATCGTGGTCGGGCCGAGCTAGAAAACGAAGGCTCAGTACGTACTACGTACGGTGAAATTAATCCGTATTCCGTGCTAGCTGGTACCACATACACGAGCGAGCTCGTCGTTCCCCAGCTGCACCAGCTGATTCGCCTGTTACGACGTTTCCATCTTGATCGTGAAGTGGTCGATCGAATCAGGACTCCTTTTTGGCTCGTCACGATCATGATTTCATTGGTTTGTAGTGATCACACAACTGAACGTGGAATGGTTGGCCAGCGTACATACAGGATATGTACGGACTACGGAGCCGTTGTAATTGTTTGCTCGTGTTAGATGGCGACCTGGTGTCCTGACCACATTGCTGACCATTATTTTCTCTAGTATAATTAGATTTTTCAAAAACACAGATAATCAAGTTTATTTTCAATTTAAATTCTTAATGTAGTTTTGTAGTGACGGGCTAGATGCGGTTGGCTTAAAAAAATACACAAATACCAATTTAGCCACACGTAAAAAAAACTAGGGTGAATTTAAGGGGCATGTTTCATTTCTCAGCACCCGATGAAGCTTGACAAATGGACATAAATCTCCAGGCGGCCGGCGCCTGTGGCTGCATAAACTTGCCATATGCAATATACTAATACGAGTGAATACCAAAACAGGAGTGTTTATCAACCGAATGCATCAACATTTTTGTCCGTATGAGCAAGCTTGCTACTTGTTGAATGCATCAACATTTTTGTCCGTATGAGCAAGCTTGCTACTTGTTGAATGCATCAACATTTTTGTCCGTATGAGCAAGCTTGCTACTTGTTGAATGCATCAACATTTTTGTCCGTATGAGCAAGCTTGCTACTTGTTGAATGCATCAACATTTTTTTTCTCATTTTTTGTCAGGGCTGAGGGCTGCACCTGCACAAGTGCACAACGTCACGCGGCACCAAAGTCAATGCTACGGGCCGCAGTGCCACCACGGGTTTCTGCTCCAAGTCCCAACAGAAACTACTACGAGTACACTACACGCGAAGCAGAGTAGTAGGAGTATACTGTATACTACTAGTACCTACCGGAGTACTACACGCATCGAGCCACTCGGTTGCAGGCTTGCAGCCGGCGGCGTGTGCATGCGGCGTCGCGTCCCCCACCCCAGAAATCACGCGCAGCTAGGACGCCCAGAAAAAGGACGCGCGCGCGCGCCCTAGGCAGCATTACTAGGGCGATCACAAGGCGCCGAGCCGCCGATCGGATCCCCCCAGGAAAGCTGGGCGCGCGGAGGAAAAGCGGCCAAAGCCACCGTCACGGCTGCGGCGCTAGCATTTCTAGCGTGCAATGGAAGGCTAGAAATTTATTTTTATATATAATGGAAGGCTCTGTAAACAGTTTAACTTTCTATAATTTTGAAGTTTCGCTAGAGATTTATTTCTATGATTTCATAAAAAATATATTATTTATAAAAATAATTCTCGCACACACGTGATGGATCCTGCGTCGTGTGTGTTCGAGCCGAGGTGAGCCGGAGCCGGAGCCGGAGCCGAGGGAGGAGGCCACGCCGCATGATTGCGTCCTGAGCCGCGGTGGGCCCCGATGCCACTTTTGTTTGACCACGGGGCCGTGATGACTACTGGGCGGGCCCGCGTTTCAGAGGGCGCGAGCCGTGGATAGTGAAATGACGCCGCTGCCCCTGGCAGTTTTTCCCACTCATCCAAGCGCCGTTACATAGGAGGAGCGGCAGCTGCGTTCAGATTGCCACTTCCACGGTTCCACCTCCTGCTCCTCCTCCTGCCTCTTCTTCCTCTCGAGAAATTATTAAACAATCGAACGAAGCGAGGGGAGCAGCGGCCGCGAGAGAAATTCCCGTCCTCCCCCGAGCAGATCCGGCGGCGGCGGCGGCAGCGGAGGCTGAGGCCGGCAGAGGCGGATGACGAACGGGGCTGGGGGCGGCGGCGGCAGCGGCGGCGTCGGGTTGGGGGGGACGAGGGTGCCGACGTGGAGGGAGCGTGAGAACAACCGGCGGAGGGAGCGGCGGCGCCGGGCGATCGCGGCCAAGATCTACGCCGGGCTCAGGGCGTACGGCAACTACAACCTGCCCAAGCACTGCGACAACAACGAGGTGCTCAAGGCGCTCTGCAACGAGGCCGGGTGGACCGTCGAGCTCGACGGCACGACCTACCGCAAGGTAATCCGATCTCTTCCGGCCGCCATTCTCTCGTGGCTCCGCTTCGTCTCGCCGGCCGATCTTGGCGTCATCCTGTAGCTCCGCGCCAAAGTGAGGGAGGGTGGCGGGAGTGACCATTTGGTTGCTTCTCACCTCATCCACAGGAACAGGAGTAATCCTCTACGCGAGTGCGATCTGCGTATCTGCATCTTCCCTTTTCTCTGGCTGGCGTCTTTATGCACGCTCCATTTTGCTTGGATTTGAGCTGGTTTCATGTCAACTCAGGGAGATATATATGAGCTCTACGACTCTGTTCAGGAATGGGGAACACAATGCGATGATTTTGCAACCGTTTTTTTTCTCGATTGCTACTAGTATTTTCAATTGTCTTCGGAAAGAGAATTCATTAATTGTGACTGTGTGAGGCATGTTTTTCACTGCAAAGCACATCAATTGTAGACAAATTTACCTATATTGGAGTTGCATCTAGTTTTGCATGCTTTTGACTAACGTTTGTCTTCATATTGTTGGTACTGAACAGCTTGATGACTTATTTTAAAATTTAATTAATGTAATCCATTTGTACTCAAAAGAGTCAAAGAAGTTAAAATCTTATATTCATTGATCTAACTAAGCCTCTGAGGCTATATAGAGTTTCTTTGAACTTCTGTATGCCATGCTTTTTTGTACAAACAACAAAATGATTGATTAGACACTTATCATGTTATAGTTCTGAATTTCCAAGTTTCTATTCAATTTTTTTGGGGTTAGAGATGCATACATTATGGACAAATTCCTTCCTGAGAAGAGCAACAATATTTCTGCTCACACAACTGTTGTCCAGTCCATTTAAATTTTCTTGGGATGGATGAAATTATGAAGACATGTGTTAACTGTTAAATGTTTTATCTGTTCATGTTCCAGGGATGTAAACCTCCTCCAGCAGAGCATCCTGATCCAATTTCAATTGGAAGATCTGCTTCACCAAGCCCTTGCTCTTCATATCAACCGAGTCCACGGGCTTCGTACAACCCGAGCCCTGCATCGTCCTCCTTTCCAAGCTCTGGATCCTCCTCTCATATCACTCTTGGTGGAAATAACTTGATTGGTGGTGTGGAAGGAAGCTCCCTCATCCCATGGCTGAAGACACTTTCGTCGAGTTCATCGTTCGCCTCCTCCTCCAAGTTCCCTCAGCTTCACCATCTCTATTTCAATGGAGGTTCCATTAGTGCACCAGTGACACCTCCATCCAGCTCCCCTACTCGCACGCCTCGCATGAGGACTGATTGGGAGAACCCAAGTGTTCAGCCACCATGGGCTGGGGCAAACTACACGTCTCTTCCCAACTCCACGCCACCGAGCCCCGGCCACCAGATTGCACCAGATCCTGCATGGCTCGCAGGATTTCAGATATCATCTGCCGGTCCGTCGTCACCGACGTACAATCTTGTTTCGCCAAACCCATTCGGGATTTTCAAAGAGGCTGTTGCCAGCACTTCAAGAGTGTGCACCCCTGGACAGAGTGGAACATGTTCACCTGTGATGGGAGGCATGGCAGAAGCTCATCACGATGTTCAGATGGCCGATGGCGTGCAGGATGATTTCGCCTTCGGGAGCAGCAGCAATGGCAACAACGAATCACCTGGACTGGTGAAGGCATGGGAGGGGGAGCGGATACATGAAGAGTGTGCCTCCGACGAGCTGGAGCTCACGCTTGGGACCTCAAAGACTCGTGCAGATCCCTCCTGATCATCATCATGCTACAAGAGTGCCACTTGCTCAACCTGGCTTTAGTTCCATAGTCATTTGGGTGGTGCTCTTCTGTTTCTTGAGTAGTTCAGTGTTTGTAGAAAGAGAGAAGGGGATTCAGAGATCACATCGTGGTCGTCTGCAGATGATACCCATCCTCTTTCAGTATCTGAACTTTGTTTTAGCTTATGCAACTTGTTAACTTATTTCTTTTATTCACTTCACTTTCTTTCTTTCTTTTTTTGTTCCTGAGGTGATAAGAACATATGGGAAGGGAAAGGAATGTTCGCACGAAACCCTAGGCAAGATTAAGCAAATGGTGGAGACCATTCATCAAGTCTTGTTGCATTCATGTGCTCTGTTAAACAAGTTTTAGGTGTCCTTTCTATGACTGTTCGTGTCTCTGTACTTCTGTCGGAAGTGTGTACATTGTCCGTGGATCATTCATTTGATTCTGCTGTGCCTTTGCTGATTAAAGTAACTAGTTTTACGGATTCATGTTCCTTTCTTAGGATACCTCTGTCCAAGTTGACGTCTACATTGTGTTGCTGTCACTGTTCTTTCTACCTGCATCTCAAATTCCAGAGGTAATTAAGCACCACACAAGAGGTCAGTGTCTGAAACAGTAAAAACTAATATCTGACTGTCTGAATCTGTTTGGATTTGTTCTCTACAAGGTATTTCGTTGATATGTGGCACTCCTGTGTGCATCAAACTGGTGAAAGGTGAATCGGGATAAGTGAGGGTACATGCATAGTGACACACTGAATAATTATGGAGTTACGGCCGATTCGTTCTGTTTGCAAACAGTACCTTGACGTTTCTTGTCTTGCAAAACCAGTGCAGCAGTACGAGAAGATTTGTGGCAACACAGTGCTCAGCTAGATGATACTGACACAAATTTTGCAGTACATGTCTGCTCCAAATGTGCAGACGTAAGGGGTCGCAAAACCGCGGTAATGGTTTTTGATCTGGCCGCTGGTTGCCGGTTACCGGCCAGTTAATTTGAATTTGTCTTTTTTTTGAAATTCTGAAATCAGATCCCCTAAATAGTAGCTGGATTAAGATATTTTTTTGGTGAATGTTTTATTTTTTCGAAATATTGAAATTTGACAATGTCACGAGTAACTAAAGATCAGTGAAATTGAAAAAAAAAACAAGAACGGGTTACCTCAGAGACACAAGCGAGCACTTATTTGGTAGGCCACGATTCTAGCTCATTTCGCGTAGATGAGCCAAGATTTTAAACAAAAATCTTGGTCCATTCATGTGGAATGGTTCGAGATTTCGACGTGCCAGGGTTGATAGTGCTATCTCCATCGACGGTGTAGGTTTTTGGGCTTTTCAGTGGAAACTGGGAAGAGTCCAGCCAGTTGAGCTGAATTTTCAGATCAGTTGGGCCGAAGCCGAAGCAGTAAACAGCCCAAACCAAATCCCATTCTATCTACATTTCCATCTCAAACCGCATCCATGGCACGTCGGATTTGCACACGCAGAACACTACGTGCAATTCTCTAAAACAAGATGGGAATTTACCAACTGTAAACCTAAGGCAGCAGATTTTGTATCCATCCTCAAAGGCATTCTCGTGTTGCAAAATGATTCGGTTTCATTTCTGTATGATATGACACATTTTTTATGTGTGAAGCAGCAAATGCCTTTTTGTTTCTGTAGAATGGTTGATAATCTTTGGTAGTGTACGTCTTCCTCTTGTTCCAGTAGCATTCCTTGCTTATTTGCAGTGGAATTTTTCTGATACATGGAATCGACACCCGGTCTAGAAGGCCGGCAGAGACATGAATTGACATGGGGTGTGGCTACCACAGATCAAGAAGAACATTTTTCTTAGCACATTATTCTCCATGACAAGTCCTCATGACCGATTTCCAGCTTCAGACATAAAAATCCACTGCAAATCTTGGGAATATCATCAGATGTGTATTGTGATCTCAGATCCAGGATCACAAGCAGAGCACGTGCTTCAGTTCTTATTGTTCCGAGAAGGGAACCAAAAAGCCAATGGCAACATTGTCCACAAAACCCGGTGCTACTGCCTTTTTCTTCTCCTTCTTGACAGAAGCCTGTGGCATGCAGACTGCTAATAAACAGACAGTTGAGATTTCAGAAGCTATCAATTTGATTGCTGGGGCTCCAAAACCTTTGCGTGATGCTCGATCTGCAGTGTGCTAATCAATCAGCTCTACAAGGGAATTGCAATTTGCAAACAAACAAGGACAAGAAAGAAATTGGGTGCGTGGGGGGCAGCATGCACTAGGTTCTCGTGTAACTCCTGTGCAAAACTTTTTCGCGACGATTAACTGAACCAGCAGCTGCGTGCTGAGCTCAAGGAATAAAGACACAAGAATATAGTACGCTCGTACAATATTTTCATGTTTTGGAGCACAAAATGGATGCCAAATGCTGTACTTAACCCAGCAACTTAATCGTACAAGAAGTGGCTGCGAGGGACATTACAACAGATACACTAGGTTATAATCGATTAAAAGTACTTTGGATTGATCTTCTGGTACTAGTATTTTGTCATTGAACGACAAAAAATGCAGTTAAAGCTCATTGTACACAGACAGTCCAGGATGCAGCAGCAATCAGCACAGACGACTGCGTAAACGGAAGGAGGGCACGACGACATCGGAAGAGAAGAGATGCTTTTGGCCAGCTCCTCAATTGGACACAAACAATGCAACCTACAATGAACAAAGGCCGGCCGGCCTCATCCCAGAGCATATGTGCAGGCAGCAGCATTTGGAACATGACCTTGTCAGTTGTCAACTTCGATCTGCTGGTTGTAATTGCAACGGAGGATGGAGTCATGGGCAACACAAATTAAAGGGAAGGTGTTTCCATGAGCCCACTCCCCATCCACTAGGCCACTACATCTATATATATGCTTGCAGTTTGCTGCACCGATTGTGTTTTGTAGGGCCGTCGTTCGATTTCAGCTAAAATTTGGCTAGAGCTAGCTTGCTGGTGTATACTCCAAACATTTTGGTATTATATTATGGAAATTTGGCCATGGAATTAGAAGCTTATATACCATGCCAGTATTAATTGGTCAAGGAAATGGAGTCTCGATTGGTAAAGCTAGTCATGTACCTGTCTTTTGCAACTAACGGAATGTAATAAAGTGGGAGAGAGGGGAGTGAACTAAACTCACATTTTGCCATAGAGACTTTAGGTCCAGTTTCACATATATATCATATATATATATCCTCTGTTATTGTTAGGATCTTTGAAAACGGCATTGTACGTGCAGTGTTGCAAATATCGTGGTTCCATTATATTATAGGTTATTCTTTTGAATTATGAAGAAAACCATGATGTACTACCTCGCATTGTCCAACTCCAAATTCAGTCCGAACTGTAAAAATCGTCCATTTTATACAATCATCGATCTCTCCGGCTGATCGGCATATGGACTGCAACGAACAATGCTACAATAATAATGAAGGCAAGGTAAGCAACGAACGTACGCATGGAATATTGGGTGATGCTAGCTAGGGCCTCTCAAGCCTTAATTATATATTAGGACTAGAAGGAGGAGCTCCCGGCATCGAGATTAGAGTAAGTGTATTGGATATACATATTTTTCAACATCAGCTAGCCGAGCCTAGCTCTTCAATTCGCTGAAAATTTCACTATTTGTGGCTAGTTTTCGTCACTGTACATAGCTAGCGCAAATGAGTTCTCTGCTTAATTAACATCTATCAGTTTGATTGCCACTGTACACCTTCATGCATGGTAGTATTGTCACGGAGCTGTCCGGTTGGAGCATGCATGCACCTCGATCTAGCTAGCTAGGGAGTGTTTGGATCCAATATTATTACAAGTTTGATGTGGAGTTAAATGGACAATTTATAAAGTTAACAATTAATGAGTTTGCATATCTATGTTTGAGTGATTCTGAGATTTATTAATGATAATATTTTTTCATTATATTGTAGTTCAATGCTAAGTCAAAATCTTGAATATTTTTGCTGCAACTTAGATCATCAAACAACCACACACATATATCTTATTATATATTACCAAAGTGTGACAAGATATGTCACATCATGCATGCACTTGATAGTTGATACTAAACTGCAATTACAATATAGTTTATTTACTAAAAAGCCGGCATATTCATGCATGAAGGCGCACTTAAGAGCTAGCCGTCATGCATAACAAGTGGGGTTCGTTTATTCTAGCCGACCTTTTCAAGCTAGGGCCGGGAATTTATATGGCGCAGCTACATATGCATGCATTGGTAATTAAGCTAGCACGTATACATAGGCGATTAGGCGGTAAACCCACGCTAAACTTAGAGTTGAACATGAGCATGCATGCAGTACGTACGCGTACGTAGTAGTGGTGCAATTAGCTATAGATGATATCAAGCTAAGTAGGCCTTCTCCCTCCTGTGCCGGTTGGCCGCTGGCAGTTGAAGTACATTGCGGCCACCGGGGTGCCGAGATTGAAACGGCGTGCAAAACTGCGCAGGTTGAAGTTTTGACGCACTTGTGGAGCAAACACTGTCCCCCGCCCAAGCTGCTGATACAACACCATCACAATGCGGTGAATGCCCATCGTGGGGCTTGGGCTCTCATATGTTACAATCTCCCGGCCTGCATGCATTTTCATTATATTAATTATATTCATCGGTCGTATGTAGTTAGATCATTAATTTTCCGTGTGGTGGTATAGTACTGTAGTTAGTATGAGGGGAATATATATCAACTAAATTCAAAATACACCATCAACAACAATATAATGTAAACCCACCCTTGTTTTTAGTATGAAACCAAAGTTTACTTCGAGAAAACTTCATCTTCAAAATCATTTTTACGTTGATGCGTACGTGCGAAAAAAAAGGGTAATGAGTTGAAGCTCTTGCACTAGTGTCCAGTGAAGTGTGTACTGTTTTCTTTTTTGAGTGATTTTACGGTTCTTGGGTAACTACCGATCGAGGCACAATTTTTATAATTAATTTTAGTACCAAAGTTACTAAGAGATAATAAAAGTAATACTAAAACTTGGGATACATCCTCGATGACCATAAACTTTCTATTTCTTTTTCCTTTTTCTGGTGGGGAATGTTTTGTTTTTCATTGATCCTATTTTATGCAAGAGTTTTATTTTGGAACTAGATTAGAGTTGAACCTGCCGTTAACATTTATGTGATTTTACAATGCTTTAAGAAATATTATATTTTTCAGTATTAATTTTGATATTTTTGGTACCCGTGCCTCAGCTCCTCAATAACAAATTTCTCTAACATTTCATACACGACAACAGCATTAGAGAACTATTTTGCACTATTTCAATGCATATTACGAGTAGCTAGCTATCTTTAGATCTACTTATGTACTTTGCGGTATAAAATAAAATATTTTCCCAAATATAATAATATATAGAAGTTAAAAAAATTGACGAAATTTCTTACTTTAGGACCTAAAAATAAAATTTGATCAAACTTGTCATATGTGAATTTTAAATCAATGCACACAATGCAACACACTATGTGTATATCACACAACACATGCATATATATATATAATCTGCTTCTTTAGGTAACATATGTTATGCTAGCTATAATTATATTAGTTGATATCCAAATTAATTAAGAGATCAGATTTAAATGAGGGGAATGACTATTTTATATAAAAAATATAATTTCATCATATTTAATTTGAAGGGACATGCATGCCATGCATATATATGAAATTAATGGACATTAGCTCAAATATAAGAGTTTAGGAGGGAGGCATATGCATGAATGCAGTATCTGTATTTGCTTGAAGCCCTCAATAAGATATGCTTCTACTCACCAAAACTATCATTAGTTGTTGCCGGGATATCAGTCACCATCCTGCATGTCATCATGAAAATTTGCTAGTTAGATTACTAATCAACGTGACACATACATACAGCGGTAGAATATTATTACAACATTTACAAGAGAGTTAGAGTTGAATTGACTTACCAATGCAGGTATTCCCTCAGGGTTGGGTTGCTGGGATTAGGCGCATCAGGATCCACCATAACCTAATTGATTTGCAATTAACACAAACACATGGTCAACATGTTAGGGGATTAAAATAAACCTGAGTATTTTTGGTCTGGGCTGAAAATGCCTAATTAATTTAGGTTAGTAGTAATCTTGCTCAATTAGCTCAACCAGGCAGCTAGATAGCACGGAGGCGAACACTGCACATTGCTGTGAGCGATCGAGGCATCGAGCTGAGCTAGGCCAAGGTTTATCTTGGCTGGGTGTGGAGCTAGCTGTCTCGTTTGCTTGGTCTCTCCAACATCAGGAGTTCATGCGCGATGATGTCGCCTAATTAATCATATCTGTCCCTAAAACTAAGAAAAGTAGCTGATGCCATGGCCATATACATGGCCTACCACCAGCAATGAGTACTCTTTGGACCGGGTGCGAAGTAATGTAATGGGCTTACTAGGGTATAGGCCAAACGAAAATCATCGCCACCAATCTCAACTCTAGGTTTCGCTTTGACTGCCGACGAGCGAAAATCCATGCCATTAAACACAGGCCTCCCATCAAACATCACAGTTAGAGGAACTGAGCTAGAGAACTGGTCTAACACATCTCCAACTATGTGTCCCCTCGTCAAGGAGTCATTTGCCATGATGTATTTGAGTGTGGAATCGTCGGATCGGATCGAGAGCTAGTATACAAACAGCTAGCTAGCTGCTACCAATGCTACCAGGCCTTTCCAATGGCTTGAAGAAATTATAGGTTTTGCCGCTATTTATAGTGTGGCCTGTATGATGCTATCTCATACATTGCGCACACATGTGATTCCCGTTTTTTATCAACTTCAACAGCACTGAATCTACTTTCTACAAGATGCTCTCTTCTACTTGTTTGATAGGCCAGATTATAAACATTATTCTCGCTCACTTTGCTATTTTTCAGCATGGCAAATGTCTGGGAATAAACATATCTATGTCATATCGGCTGCATGTATACAATTATATCTGTAGCATCTTTAGTGCATCGCATTCCATGTGCACAGTGTGTTTGGGCAATTTGGCTCTTTTCACTTCCCCATGGATTGGGGCCGGGGCAGCTGGCCGGCTGGTGTACGTGCAGTGGCGGATTGCGGCAGTGTGTCGATCAACTTGAACGCCCAATATTAATATACTATCTTCAGGGGATATAAATAAATAGATAACTTACGAAAATTTTGGGGGAAATATGTGCTTTCGATTTTTTGTATTTTTATATCTTTCTATATAACATATTTTTCACATCAGTTCCATTTAATAATTGGCTATGTATGCTAAGCTATTTGCTGTCACGCTGACAGCGGCGGATCAAGGGGGCGCCCCCAACGCACCTGGAGCACTAGGTATGTACTGTATATTATATTATATATATATAGTATATTTTTTACATTTCTTTATAAATCCTTATATAATTTTAATATGTTTGCTATAATTATGATTTTATATTTAATATTTATTTAAAATAGTAAATAATTTATATATATCTGTATATATATTATTTGTGGCGGAATTTAGCCCCCCAATCTTTTTCTGGATCCACGTACTATTGGTCACGCATGCATGGTTTCTAAAGAAAAACTATATTTTCGCATATGAGTATACGTGTAGGCGGTTAATTGATCTCGGTTGATAATGTGTTAAGTTTTGAGCGATTTTACTGTAGAGTACCGATAACATAATTTTAGTATTAATTTTAGCATCTCTTAGTAGGTAAGATAGTGAAAAGTACTAAAATTAACACTAAAAATTATGTTGTTCTTAGGTACCTCATCAACAACGGTAAAATTTCCCTTAAGTTTTTGATTTGATGATATACATAAATATATAATTAACTATTATTATTTTATACTATATGTTAAAATTATAGTATATTTAGTTGGGATTCATTGAAACGCAAGGACCAATGCTATAGAAATTAATTGGAGTTGTGAAAGGGATGTGAGTTAGTTGATACTAATTTTCTTCAGAACTCCATTGTTAAGGTCGGGTCCGTGTGGCCTATTTTTTTTAAAAAAAAGAAATTAATTGGAGTTTGTAGAACGTTGGAAGTATTCAAGCATCACATAGTCATGCATGTCACTTACAAATTAAGGTGCATGTGCTCATGTGCATAACCTCATGGAATCTATTCTCAGCAGTAGTCTTACAAAGATGTGCTTGATGACCACCACACGTGGAAGAGATGGATGTTTGTTAATAGCACTACCTATAGAACAACTTATGAGAAAATTCCCTACTACTAATATAAGTTTTCATTACATCACTTTCACGCCCTTGAATTTTTACCATCTCTGCATATTCCCATTCCATCACTACTGGACTATGAGTTGATTGTTACTTTCTTGAATGGCAGAGAGTGAGAAGGGAGATGAGTGAATTATAATAGTGCATTGTGTATGTTCTGGCTAATTAACATTCTTTTGTCTGCCAAATATTTTAAATCATATCATTTATGATAAGCTTTTTTTGTTCATGCCGTTGCTAGGATTCGGACCTATAAACCTCTACCTCCATGTGTTGCTTACTTACTATATATCTCAAAATTCCTACTAGAATAGCCTAGGCTATTTTTTTTATTTTTCATCCTAAAACTTGTAATGTATATTTGACATTCTAGATGTCTTCAAATAAAAGTGTTATCTACTACAAAGTTATAGATCTTGTTGATCTCTATAACTTTAATATATAGCATATCTTCATTCAACATCATTTAGAAAATCAAAAAATCTCATATGTGCATGTTACAAGCCTATAGGATGTCTGTCAAAAAATTAAGGATAGGTCTTTAGTTAAGGGCGTTCTATATATCTATCACTAATAATTAGTCTAGAATTTAGCAACTTAGGATCCCTCGTTAGTATCATACATCTTAAAGGTTTGTCACTAAGACCAACTCCAGCAGGATTACCCATCTCTTAACCCAAATTAGGGCAAAATCATGTGGGACCCACCAATTTCAGTATTGGGCCGAAGCCCCGTTCCCAACAGTGTTTCGCTTCTGCCTCCCCATCTGGCTGGCTGCGCTGGCGGCGGTTGGTTCCCGCACCTGGGCGGAAGAAGAAGGCGGAGCGAGCGAGCGGAAGAAGAAGGCGGGCGTGCGGGCGGAAGAAGAAGGCGGGCGCGCGTGGGCGGAATCACCAGCAGCCCTCCTCCGTTCTTCTCACACTGAAGGTATGTCTCGATGCCCTCTGTGCCCTCCGTTCCCTCCATTTTTCTCCGTTTCTCTGCTACGGCGCGTCACCATAGAGCTGTGTTGGATGCAGGGTCTGGTTGAGGATGGCATGGCTTCGAAAGCTTCGGCGTGAATGCAGGGTAGGGACTTCCAGAGCGTACGACGACGTATTGTTGGCGACCACCATTGCTCGTATCGACACAGAGGAAGAAGAAAACAAACCTAACCTGCGTCGAGGTTCAATTGTAGGACGTCGGACCATTGCACGAGATAGATACAGTGGGTATTGCCGTTTGATGGAGGACTATTTCGTTTCTAACTCTGTCTATGGTGAAAACTTGTTTCGCCGCCGGTTAGTGTCCAAATATTTGCCCAAATTGTTACCTTTCATTGTGCTTATCTTATTATGGTTTCATTGTCTTCACAGGTTCCGAATGACAAAGAAAATGTTTGAAGATATTAAGGATGCATGTGAGCAAGCAAACCCATACTTTAAATGGAGACAAAATGCTGCAGGAATTTGGGGCTTGGCTCCAGTGCAGAAGGTAACTGCTGCTTTGCGCATGCTTGCATACGGAGGTTCAGCTGATAGTCTAGATGAGTACCTTCGGATGGGAGAAAGCACCATAATTGTGAGTGTCAACCAGTTTACACGGACCATTGTTGAGCTATACGGTCCTAGGTACTTAAGGCAAACAACTAGAGATGAAATACAAACCTTGTTGCAAGTTGCTGAAGCACGTGGATTTCCAGGGATGTTGGGTTCGATTGATTAGGGGTTGGCCTCCGGCGCTTGGCACCAGCGCTCTCACCGTCGACCTCCCGGCCGATGAAGCCGGCAAATCCTGGACGCGGTGAAGCGGTCAGAAGACGGCGCGGTCGAACAGGGGCGGCACCCGTGCGGGAGAAGCAGGAAGAGGAGGGAAAGGCGAGGGGGAGCTCGAACCAGACGCGAGGAAGACGATCGGAGCGATGCGGTGAAGCGGTCAGAAGACGGTGCGGTCGAACAGGGGCGGCACCCGTGCGGAAGAAGCAGGAAGAGGAGGGAAAGGCGAGGAGGAGTTCGAACCAGACGCGAGGAAGATGATCGGAGCGGAGCGTTGGCGACCGGCGAGCGGGGAGCGGAGCGTACGAGAAGATCTCCGCAGGGAGACCGTTGGCAAGCAGAGAAGATGGGGGAGATAGAGAAGCTCGTAGAAAAGGGAGACCGTAGGGAGGATGCGGTTTTTGGGGGAGATGATGGGAGATCTGCTGGAGGAGAGAATAGTAGCAAATCTCCTATAATTTGGGATAAAGGGTTGGATGGGGGATCTGCTGGAGTTGGTCTAAAACACATCTCAACTCACTCATAAAATATCTTTTAGTGACACACACTTTAGCTTTTAGTAAAACTACATCATAAAAGACCATTATCGTGGTAGTGGTAGACTCCAATAATGATATTGTTTGTTTAAAAATATTGGGGATTTTAACTGGCCAAAACATAAACCATGTCAAAACTGGACCAATTTTGAAAAGCAATGTTAGAATTCATTAATAAATTTGATCAAATTTGAAGGGAAGCTACCTTGGGGAGGCAGCTCTGACCAGAATAATAAGCATGCATGCATCCTCTTCCCTTCAAATCTGGCTTATATATAGACCAAATTTCCTAACCTAAATTCAAGGGGAATGTACCAATAAAATTGAAATTCCGGAGGTTTAGATAATTCCGCCGCCCTCTGTAAAATTTGCCCTAATGAAATATTTTTCCATGGTGGGTTATTACAAGCCTACCTATTTAGTAAAATATAGGCATCAAGGCATGGAGTACTAAATTAAAGTAGCCTAAGTACGTAGGGACACATGAGAAATATTCTAAATAAATATTGAGAAGCCACATCTCCTTAAATATATTCAAATATGATGCCCCATAAGATATATGTATAAAAGATTTTTTTAAAATAATATTTTTAAAAAAAATTCAAATCTGTATTGCTGTTTTAAAAAATTGCAAAACTAGGTGGCGGTCGGCCGACTCGTGCCACATCAGCAGGAGTGCCGACTCCTGCTTACGTGGCATTTTGTGGCCTGCAACGGCTAGTTTGGGGTCCAGTTGGCCATTGAACGACCGACTAGACCCAGTCGGCCGATCAAAATCCGATTAAACTATCTGGTTGCAGGCCGCAAAATGCCACGTAGGTAGGAGTCGGCCCTTGGTTGGCCGACTCGACCCCAAGTCGGCTCCAGGTCAGCCGACCGCCACCTAGTTTTGCAATTTTTTAAAATAGCAATACAGATTTGATTTTTTTTTTAAAAAAATTATTTTAAAAAAATTGTATAAAAGGGGAACGACTCTTTTGACGTCGTACCACCGACTTCCCTCTGCAATCGTAATTTGTGCCGTCTGGTGCGGATCTGACTGTGCGGAGCTCCCTCCCGCGCTACGAAGTTAAAAAAAAAATTATTTTAAAAAAAATGTATAAAAGGGGAACGACTCTTTTGACGTCGTACCACCGACTGCCCTCTGCAATCGTAATTTGCGCCGTCTGGTGCGGAGCTCCCTCCCGCGCTACGAAGGTGGGTCCCATCACCTTCGAACCCTCTTCTAAGTCTCCCTCTGGCACTTGTCGGATCAAAATCCGACGGTGCGGAAAGATCAATTGCTTCGGCGAAGAGTATCTCATTTGGTATAAATGTAGGTTACCGTGATATCAAATTAATAAAAGTAAATCATATATACAATTAATTGATCCTAAGACGGCTAGACATATCTAAAATATTGTGCATATATATGCTCCACACACCGTACAACTTGGCAGCACATTTCAAAAGTTATACCATACTAATTAAAATATCATCTAGCAGAAAAAGTTTTGCTTTACGGTTTAAATTTTGATTATTTTATTTCCGCTTGTTCCTGAAATCGACATGACCTCGCCCAAAAGAACGATACGATGGAACCCTATAGCTCCATATGATTGGTTCTCTTTTTAAGTCGCGTTTGTACTTTTATGTTTATACATTCAATAGCATACCTTGGCCGGATATATATCCAGAGCTCCACAGACAGCAAACCATGTTAATTTGCATGCAAGTTTATCACATATAGCTAGCTCTTGCATATATATGTACCATGTTACTAGCTAGTAATTAATTGCCCCAAACCAAACACTTCGATATGATGCTAACTGATCGACCACATTACCTGAATGATCGAATATTGCATCAGTACTTTTGTTCCCAAGCAATGCAACCGATCCATGCTTAACTTGTATATATATATATATATATATATATATATATATATATATATATATATATGCAATAAACAAGCCTAATGTTAACGCTATATATGTAAAAATTAACAAATAAAGATCGAAGTGAATCATTTATATTCTTGCAATGCAGACGCTCGACAGAGCATAAACGCAAGGTGCAGTGCATACTATCATCATGCATGCTTTTAAAGGCATTATATTACGCCACATATGCATGCATGCATGCATGCAATATTTTATCGGCGCATCTCTTGATTATATGTCTCGCTCTGTGTGTGACACAATTCTAATTCTTCTATCTATATCGATCTATCGTTACAGAATAATCTCAATAATCACCTCCACTAGATCGCTACTAAATGTACGTAATAATAACTCGATCCCGTTTCTATTCTTCCGTAACGTCGTAACGATATGACACCATTATTATCATATCGATCGATCCCTTGCTATTTGCTACTTAATCAGCTAGCTTGCTTGCGTCTGAGCTACGACCTCCTTAATTGATGGATTATATTGGTCTCCGTTGATTTATTTAATTAGCGCCAATGTAGTTTCGGTTTTTCCAGGCAATATTATATTTTCAAAGGAATGCA
Source organism: Zizania palustris (assembly GCA_019279435.1). NCBI lineage: Eukaryota > Viridiplantae > Streptophyta > Magnoliopsida > Poales > Poaceae > Zizania > Zizania palustris. The sequence continues at coordinate 56,499,001 of JAAALK010000283.1, read as the reverse complement.
TGGTACGTAGTAGGCTAGTAGCATTCAGGCATTAATAGAAAGATATATAATCAGTGCGGACAATTAAGTTCAATTAATTTCTCATTCCAAGAAATAAACCGAAATGGCTGTGTTGAGATATATTGTTGGTCAAATTAACTCATATATATATTCTCCATAGCTCGGGTTGACCTTTGTGTGTGTGTGTGTACGTGTGTGTTACTATCGTTGATCGATCCTTTCGTCTAATCTGTCGAGGTAATTGATCGAACGACATAAAGAATTTATTCTAGCCCACATTATGGTCTGATTCGTCACATGCTTTATATTATTCCATTTTTATCCGAAACCACGAGCTCTTATTTCATTGCAAAAGTTGACAAGGAAGGGCGTGAGGTGTACAGTCAAAGCAGCTGGAAGAAACGAACTCCACACTATCACATGCAGGGAGAAGAGCTCTTCTTGTTTTTTTTTTTTAAAATCTAGCAATACAAGCTTTGCCTTTCGTAGCAGAAACAAAAGAGTGATTTAAATATGAGAAAAGTTTCAGTTATTACCTGACCACCGTACGTACCGGTAGACAGTATATGTTAGTTGTTTGCTAGTGGTTTAGATGGTGTTTGGATACCCAAACTAAATTTTAGTTTTTGTCACATCGAATGTTTAGATACTATTTTGAAGCATTAAGTGTAGACTATTTATAAAACACATCCATAATCAGTAGATTATTCGCGAGACGAATCTAATGAGTTTAATTGCGTCATGATTTGACAATATGATGCTACAGTAAACATTTGCTAATTATAGATTAATTAGGTTTAATAAATTTGTCTCGCAAATTATTCTCTGATTCTGCAATTATTTTTATAATTAGTTCATGTTTAGTGTGACAAATTGATAGTCAAACACCCGATATGATACGAACTAAATTTTAGTCGACGGAACCAAACACCCCTTTAGTCTTTGGTGCATGAAAAGGTACAAGACTTTATAACCATATATGGATCCAACCACATGCTAGATATATACATCATATATTTCTAGAAGAAACGATGTACTACTATACGTACGTGTTGCTGGTCGTAGCCACAAGTCCTGCTAAGTGATAAGAGTAGGGTGATGAACTTAACAACCGGTGCAGTGGTCTTATTCATTCATAGGGAGAAAGAAAAGAGTTTTGTGAATTGAAACCACCGAACCTATATATAGAAGTCAGCTGGCTAGCTAGCTTGGAATATTGTGAAAAGATTTTTTTTATTATTATTCCAGAGTCCAATAACAGGCCGGGCTGGAAAGATTGTGAAAAATCTCTATTACAGACTGGAGTAAAAAAATTCTAGGTTTATGTCTCTCTAATAAGGATAATAGTGTTGTGGCATGCTTGTGTCTCAAACTTTAATGCAAATTAAATGAGTTTATATGGTTTAAACTTTGTCGCTCTTTCCTTAGGAAGAGCTTCTACTCCTTATATACTACCATAGGACACATGTATACTCTAACATACCACTTGCTACGTACGTTATCATTATTTCTAGCCTGTTTACCGCACTGTTCTGTCACATTGCTGATCTTATTACCCTAGTATATCTTCTTCAATCAGATATTGGCGGGCTCAATTTTCGGAATGGCGTTGCAGGGGCGGATAGCAGAGCTAGGGTTTCGACCGGCGAGGTTTGGGGTGACGGCGCGGCGGGGAAGAAGATACTAACTAGGCGGGGCCACTGGTCAGCGGATGTGGGCGGTGACAAAGCGGGGGCCACAGGGCAGTGGGAGGAGATCTACGGACGCAAGCGCGAGACTTCGGCGTCGACAGGTGGGGTCCGACGTCAGTGAGGGAAGAGAGAGGGATGGCGCGGGCGGGAGAGAGGGTAGGGACTGACAGGGGGCTCCACACGTCAGTGAGCGCTGGTGTGGGTTGGGCCGGGCTGGAGAGAGAAAAGAGGGAGGTGGCCCACAGGGATTTAAAATTCTTTTCTGATTAAAAATAATTGCAGAAATTTATTTATAAAATATGAGTTATCTGCAAACATTCTAAAAATTTGTCAAAATTCTCAAAAATATATCTTAGTCTTAGGAACATTATATAATTTTCTCAGATCATGATTTGAATTATTTCTCCATGTTTTTATTTATTTGGATATTTTCAACTTATTCAAAAATAAAAAATAATTCGTTTTCTAGAAAAATAAATATTCCCAATGTTTTATTTAGCTGCCTCTTTTTGGTTCAAACTTTATTAAATGACTTTATCAAAAAAATTGTTTACTTTATTTTGATTCTTAAGATTTCTAATTATTTCAACCATTTTATTATTCAAACATAATTTATTCATTTAAGGTTTTTATTTCTCCAATTTATTTAATTTAGAAAAATTAGGGTGTTACACCTTGGAGGGGGCCTCGAATGGGGGCCTTAGAGGGGATCTTGGAAGGGGCCTCGACACTCATGTGCCTCCACACTTTAGCTTCAGATCTTATGGCTTCTAGAATTAAACTTCACATTAACCTTTAGATACCTGCTTCGCTCAGGATGAAGGGGTCTTGGGCTTACTCTTTGGCTTCGACGCTCCAGAGGGCTCCAGCCTTACGAAGGCTTCGAAGATATTGTCATTTGGCTCTTGCTTAGGGTAAAGCTATTTCCCCCAACAGTCATCTCTCTTTCTAGCGCTACAATTTAAACTGTGACATTGTTTGAGACGTTTTGTAGGTTGAAGAGTGAATACATTGTTTGAGACGCTTTATAGGTTAAAGAAATTCTTTGAGATATTTTTTAGAATGAAGACTTTGTCCGAGACACTTTATAAGTTAGCACAAGATTAAATCATTTAGAGATGAATATTGAGATGCTTGGTATGTATATCATTGTCATCCTAATAATATTAATTATTTGAATGAAAAATATGTAAATCATTTATGCTTCCTCCGAAAAAATGTAAATAATTTAGGCTCATTCGGAAAAATAGACAATTCCTTATTGCTATTATAAAATACTATTAAATTATTTAGACTTCTTTAAAAATAGACATCATAGGTATTATTCTATAAAAAATACTAGACGAAAACAAGATTGCTTTTGCTTGGATGAAAACTAGCCGAGGGATTTTTTTTAAAAAAATCAAATATGGTACATATTTTTGAAAAAAATACAAAATTATCTTTCTATCAGCAGTTCAATCGTCGATCTGGAACAACCGACCCTACATCCAGCGGCGTATATATCATATCAGTGGTTTATCAGCTTAAATCGGCACATCTAGGCTAAATTGGGCTAAATTGATAGATTAACTAATTATAATGTCATATAATATTTTTCAATTAACCCACTTAGCTCACTTGGTAAAGAACACGACTATTAGCCCTCGAGTCTTGATTTTGAGTCCCTAGAGGCAAATCTTGTAGTTTTTTTTCTCGATACCGCAGCGCAGCCTAGATCAATATACCATTTGCCGATCTAGACGTCCTAGAGATTGGCAAATGAATCACTGATAGGACATGTATGTCGCCCTAGATCGGCAAACGGGGCCGATCGGCGATTGAACAGGAGACTAATTTTGTAATTTTTCAAATCCGTGCAACAGATCTGAAATTTGTTTAGATATATTATTTAAAAAAAATCACGAGGCGAGGAGATGGCTGTAGGCTCGGCCAACTTGTCCGGTTTGGCCTGTTAGATAGATGGGCCGGGCTGCATAGTTGAAACGAAAAAACAACAGGATTGTAGGAAGGAGGTAAAAGAGATGGGGAAGAGGCTAGCTAGCGGCCGGCCCTTTAGCAAACATTTTATTTATTTGGTGAATTTGAATTACAATTCAATTTGAATTTTTTCAAAATGATTTCAGTAAATGCATTAAACTTTATTGGAACACCACAGGACAGCAAATCCGGTGATGTGATGAGCCGGAACCGTAAACTACATAATATGTAACACAACTACTACACTGCGAGTACTCATGAGGTGCATGCGGGCATTAGTAGTACCATGTAACAATATACTCTCTCCGTTGAGGAAATTAACACAATCTCTAACCTTAAATTTCAACTATTTGTATTTTGTAAAATACACCATCAATTATTATGAAATTATCGTCATATACCAAGATATTTCAAATACAAAACTGACGGTACCACACTTGTGTGATACTAAAAGGCTCTACTAGGATGAACTATATATATAACTTATAAGCAACAACAAAATTGGAAATGTATAGCTTATATTTGTGATGAATTCAGTAGTTCTTTGGTCACTTTCTACTTTCCAGCATCGACGACCTAATTAATTTAGATCACTAAAAATATGAATTTAAAAAATTTACCGTAAAATTATTTTATATTGTTTTGATTCACGTACATCTGCCGGCTTATAAGCTGCATATAGAAATTATAATATTGTCTTTTTCTAAATTCATAAACCTTTGTATTTTTCAACCGAGCGAATACTTATTACAACTATATATGTTTCTTCTCCAAGGGAACGGCAACCATGAATTAACAAAAGAGGAAGTTATTTTATTGAAAGCTGTAGTTCTCATGAATTGAACTAGATTACATGCATGCATCTCTCATCACTCATCAGCAAGCAGTCATGGAAAGAAACAACAAGTTCTAGATAGCAGGCCACACGCAAGCTAGCCTGTATACATAAAGCATATATATATAGAGACCAATTCGATGGCTAAACAACAATCAACACATCTTATTAATCTTACATATCGCCAGCAACTTAACCACGAGAAGAGAAAAGCAAGCAAGCAAGCAAACGAAACCACCGAACGATATGACCTCTACTAGCGAGCACCACCGGACGATCGACGAGCTGAGAGAGACGTCGTCGTGGCGTGCATCACATCAAATTTAATGACAAACACACAGACTTCATAATTTATTTAACCACCATTACTACGAGACTAGCAGACCGACTAGCTAGCTTTAGTGATGGAGCTAGTGGTCGGCTAAGCTAGCTAGTAGTGGCAGGCGAGGTTGGCCTTCTTGAACATGGCGGCCTGCTCGATGGCGGCGGCCTTGGAGGTGAGCCCGATGAGGATGCTGTCCTGGACGTGCTGCGTGGTGTAGGCGAACTTGGCCTTCTTGGCGGCGACGGAGTTGATGTAGGCGGCGGCGCCCTCCCGGAGCAGGTCGCCGTAGCAGTCGCTGCGCTTGTTGCACAGCGCGTCTTTCAGAGTCTGCAGCTTCCCGCCGAAGAAGCTGCCGCACACGTCGCCGAACGAACCCACGATGCTTCCCAGCGACCCGATGCACGAGATTATCTGGTCTGGGTGGTTCTTCCAGTAGCTGCATCATATCCACACGCTCGTCGTCAGAACATGGATATCAGATTGATGGATACGTTAATTGCCGTTTTTTCGACTGGATTAATTGCACCGCGTTCATATTAAGAAACTGATAGTGCAGCATGTAATTAACTTCGTTGTTATTATGTGAATGCATCATGCACGTGTGCGCACGTACTATGTCTACTGTATGTGTCGTTTTTTTCTCTCAGTTTCTTACTCGCAGGTCCCGGTGAAGCCGGTCGACGGTGTCGGAGTCGGTGAGTAGCCGCCGCCGCCGCCACCGCCGCCGCCACTGCCGCCGCCATACCCGCCTCCACCACCGCCGCTACCTCCTCCGTAGCCACCGCCGCTGCCACCACCTCCGTAGCCGCCGCCACCACCTCCATACCCGCCGCCGCCGTCTGCAAGAATTAATGCTAGTGCATTTAGACATATATATTGTCCCACACTCCCACACAGTAAAAAAAAAAAGATTGAACTGAGGGTTCTATGTACAGTACACACAACATGAGCGAGGCTGCCTGCACTTACACTTCTTTTCAGAAACGTGATCTGCATGCAAGCTCCTGGTGGCTGAGCTCTGGGAGGCGATGCCAACCAGGAGAGCAGTGACCAGAAGGATCTTGCAGCCCATCTTGCTCTAGGACTGTGAGCTAGCTCTCGTAAAGAAGCCTGGGCTGAGCTGAGCAGTGAGCAGTGGGTGATTGCTTTGGGACACTGCTCCTGCAGGCATATATATACAGGTGAGGCTGCACCTACCATTGTTAAATAATCTCGTTCTTGCCACGGGACAAGGGCAGTTCGCTGGCCTCCATTGAATGCCTCCGTTGATCCATTCATCCATCCAGCTCAGTTGCACTACACTGGTTTAATTAGATATCACAATCCTGTGTTTAAATTAATCAAAGTATCATCAGAGTTCAGAATTAGTACATACTACACCCCATGCATGCATGGTCAGCTTGGCGCATGCAGTACAACACCTGAATTTACAGCATGAGATGGAGAACTAATATCGTCATAAATAAATCTCAAGTGTACTGTTACTGCTAGCTAGTTGGAGGCCGGCTTTGGTGATCAGTAGGATTGCATAGATGCATGCTAGTTTGCAGTACACTGCAGCTGCATGCAGAGTGTGCATAAGTGCAGATGGATAGCTAGTTTCCTATGGCAATGGACATGCATGGCATGGCGCTATCAGCACTAAACTGCTGTCGTCCCGACGGATCGAGAAGGATTAAATTGGATTCGGCGCTTGCCACCTACTCGCTGTGCCTACTTAATCAGATTGCATTGGAGCATGCCCTTAATTAGCTGGCCCTTTAATTTGCCACATACGTATACGGGAAGCAGCAGTTGCGACGTCGCATATGGAGTCACAGTGGAGTTCATGTACACGTATTATTGTATAGTAGTTGTATTTTTGATTCGACGTATGGAATGAATAATGGTAAGTTGCAAAGGTCGATCCAGCGTCTTTTTTTAAGATACCATCAGTTAACTAAATTGTACATGTTGATTTGCTCGAAGATTTAGAAAGAGGATTTTTTTCTCTGTTACCTATGCATATATACATGCATACATGTTAGTAACGCGGCAAGCTAAGGCTGCAAATTAACCTGCCATTGCTAGCTACTTGTACACTTCGAACTTCTTTTGCAGAATTTAATGAGATAGAATGGAACCCGCCGCCATTTTTGTTTTTTTTTTATTGGAAAGGGGAACTAATGTTGCTTGGTTTCGCTGCTATATTAACTGCAATACAGTATTGGTTTCAGGTTAATCATCGTTGACAAGAAAGAACTGGTTGCATTTTGACTTTTTTGACTTTGCACAAGTGATTAACGAAGCATATATAACAGGAAAACATGATTAAATATGCGTTTGTACTACTCAACAAGACAACAGCAACGACGAAATCATCCAAACCATTTATTTTATTTGGTTTACAATTAATTCGCAACAGCAGAGGGCGGCCCTGTTCTCGTGCAATCGTGCATACATTTGCCACTAGCTACCAATTTCACCCGAGAGATCTTCATGCATGTATGACTAAAACACCTTGTTTGTTTCGGCTCGTAGCAGTTAGAGATTCTCAGTAGTTAGTTAGTTTGATTAGTTAGATAGTTTGATTATTTAGATTCTAGTTCATTTCTAAATTATACAGTTACTGATTCTTACAATACGAGTCTATAATTTAGACCGTTTATTTGAGCTTCATATTGTAGATAAGTAGGTACGGAAAAGTTGAAACAAATAGATCCTAAAATAGGGGGTGAAGCTAGTTATTACTAGACAAATGCTACTATATCACCGTCAGCAAAAGACTGATTATAGCGACGTCTAACAGCAATCGAATTTAGTGGCGGCACATAAATACTAGTCATGCAACATTTAACACACGGATGTCAATTGAATCGATGTGAAGGGGACACATCGTCCCCGGCCTGCTCGCTGCTCTCGGCACTCGCATCGTAACTCACAAGAGATCGTCCTCTCTAGCACTACAGAATTCTCACCTGTGAATGAAGAATGGATGAGTTAACTGTCATTAGCTAGGCAGCGATGTGCAGAATATATATAATCATATGTGATTTTGCATTGGGTCGATCATGTCGTCCATGCATGCATAATGCATGCATGGCGACGCTGAAAAGATATATTTTGGTAGACGTGTGTTCAACGAAGAAGTGAATAAAAGCGCCATAATTTACTCCTAACAAATTTCATGTGCAAATGAAAACACTCGGAAATTTTGCCGCGAAGCTGCAGTAAATAAAAGAAAAGATCTATCATCGGAAGCTTTGGCCGCACGTAGTACTATTCCTTCGTACTGCTTCTAGTAGCTTACACTTATTAATTCGACAAGAACAGTTGCTCTAATTGACACCAATCCCACTAGTAATTAATGGAGCACAACGGAAGGCCGAAAAGAATCTGCTGGAGACTGGAGTGTACTTGCCAAAGGAAGATTTGCTTGAGACAGATGCCAATGCCATGTGATCTTCCTACCCTGCAGTATAGTCGACCAAACAGTTTAATTTGGAGGGCCACACTTGTATTAATTCTTTCCGCTAGCAATCAACTGCGGCCAGCGGATGGCTTTATATTACATGAGTGAGTAGTTGTACACTTGTACTGCATGCCTCTCATTTCCGATTTCTTATCATATAGTTTTGAGTTGTAACTCTTTTGACTTAAGCCTCGGTTAGTTTTAATATAAACGAGCGATTCTCTCCTTTTCTTTTGAAAAAATTATGAAGAGAATTTAAAAAAATGTAAATTTTATAGTACATTGGACATATTATATTATGAATCGTTCGTTTATTTTGGTTTGATGGTTAAGAGATAATAGGTCACCCATCGACTTTCTAATTATGTGTCGATTACTAAGTATTTTTAATTGTAGTTTATTCTTAATCCTAACTAAAATCAGCGATCTAGATTAATTTAAAGTATTACTCCGTAGGAGATAAATATTGTTCCGTGACATATTTTTTAAAAAATCAATTAGATGATTTTGTTGTTTTTTCTTCAAAATATGAGCTTTTTATTTATGAGGGGTAGCTTTTATATTTAACATAAGCAAATATTGAAGAAAAGATAACAGGTTTAAAAAGGATTATATAAGTAATAAGAGGGAGTGTATACAATATTGGTGCTTCAAGTAACGATGAGTGTAGAGCCAAGCATCATTAATATATCCACATGGCCCTCTTGATCTCTGTTTATTTGTTAGTCTTGTGAATGAGTCATCACACATTATGACAAGATCCTGATAAACATCTTTTTTTTTTTGCAATGACAGAGCGAGGTTGAATCAGCATGCATGCAGCATCGAATCGAATTAACTTCGGTTTGCAAGGCACGTATATAATGAGGAGCTGAGTATCAGGGCCGTTTTAATGGACTAAAACTAATTATTAGTTAGCTAATAATTAATTATTAGTTCACATGTATTTGGATATTTTATACTAATACCTGGAAAAAAAAAGTAAAATGCATCTATTAGCTCACATTAGTTGACTCGTAAACTAATAATTAGTTTAGTAATTAATTAGTTGGGTTGTGCTGCTAACAATTCGGTGACGGAAGAGTAGTAGTTGGATGATTTGCTGACCCCGGCCGGAGATCATATCCTTCCCCTCCCCTTCCTCCGTGTCATGCATCTACCGCTTTGGCCTACGTACGCACACTCAGCTCGTTGCTAGCGATGATCGATATGATGCCATCTTCTAGCTAGCTAGCTTCTTCCGTCTCGTTACGTAACAAGTTTGTAATATATGGAAAGTTGATGAAAAACTGCATGCGCTTCCGGGCGGCGATCGATGTGCTTGCAATTAGCTTGTCGGTGACGGTGACTCGGTGAGTTGTGGCCGTACGCACCTCATGCCATTTGGTGGAAGCTAGCTGTAGGTGCCTCGTGTGTCACAAGTCGGAAGGCATCCGCCTGTCTCCTCGCAGCGTCGGCCCAAGTTTTGGACGGAATTCTACGGCACTCTGGCCGTGGCCGACTCTGCTTTTTGGCTGGGCTTCCAACTGCCGCATTGCGTTCTATCATTCGGCATAGGAAAACCCTGTACATTCGTTCCAACAGGCCGATCGAGGACCAACTTTTCATTAATTCTACATATTGAAGCCTTTTTCCTGCTATTAGCTAGCTAGTCAGCTGATGGTTGAATTTTTAATGGCCGGCCCTCGGCATGGCCCAATCCTGGCCCTGTCCCCGTCCCTGGGTTCGATACTTCGATGTGCAAGTTACACCTTGCATACTTGCATTGTACGACTACCATATTCATATGCCATGTACTGACCTCGCTAACAAGCTCTTGGAGGTGTGTTACCTTTCGAACAATCTCCATCGATCTCGTGATATGCACTCGCCGATCTTCCTTAACTGCACGTACGGTGGCACATACTATACATACACGTACTATATATATACGTTGTTGGCAATTGCTAGCTTAGCCTGGTAATCAATCGAATAATGTATATGTGAATGACAATACAATGGCACACGTGTGACACGCTCTGCATCACTTCGCCATCCAAATAAATAAATGCTGTACGCACTGATGATGGTGCACTGCACGAACGTACGAGATATCTCGCAAGGATCAAATTCGCCGTGCAGTGCATGCATGTCGTCGTGGTCGTCGTTCCTGTGCTACATCGAGACCCCAGCTGGGACAATATATGAGAAAAAGTCATTTCGAGCGCTAGCTAGCTAAAGCCACCCTAAAGCACACGGCGCCCAACAATGCACACCCTAAAGCCATACATGCACTTGAACGATCATTGTTTGGTTACATTTCTTGGTAGCCAACTCGAATATTAGCACTAAGAGCTAGCCGTCTCTAATTCATCGGCCCTAGATTCATATAAGAATACATACAAAGAATATTTCAGCAAACCCCAAATAATGTCATCATTTATTGGAAATTTTGTATTTTAATTATTTTCTTTCTTAGATGATATTATATTCCGTTATTTAGAAACCAATACTCCTAACCATGACTTCTTATATAGTATAAACCCATGGTAAATTTTTTATACCACTTTTTTCTCTCTCTGTCTCTCTCATTCAATCCATTTCCATGACTATCGACATAGTGTCTTATTTAAGATATGATTTATTCATTTTTTATTCTCGCTCTTCTTTAATTTACTTGCTATATTATTTTTTATGTGACAACCTAATAAATATTTAAGAAATCATCCTACATGGAGGACTAAGACGCCATTTGGATGCTTGGGTATTAATTAAAACTATTAAATGTATGTTAATTATAAAATTAAGTACATAAATGAGTGTTAATTCGCGAGACGAATCTATTAAACCTAATTAGTTAATGATTTGACGACGTGGTTCTGTGGTAAAAATGTTTTAATAATAGATTAATTAGCCTTAATAGATTCGTCTCACGAATTATCCTAGGGTCCTTCATTGGATGGAAGATCCTTGGCCTAGATTTAATGTGTGCATTTGAGCACAATACCTCTTTGAGCATAGGATACGTTGTCTTTATAATTAGCTGATGTTTAATTTTTCTAATTAGCATCCAAACCACCGATGTGATAAAAGGTTAAACTCATCCAAACACATCCTAAGAAGAAGACTGCTCTAAACCAAACAATCTCGAGGTGAAAAGGAGACATGCAAACCGAACAAGCTCGACGTGAAAAAGAGACAAAGCTAGTGTCTGTGCATGAATGGAGACAGTCCAGGACATGTCGCTGTGGTCATCTGCAGGGAATTGAATTCACCTCCCATGCGCTGCGCCATGCCGCCTGCTCACCGTACGTCTGGTCCCTACGTGTACTGCTTGCGCGCATGATGCATGCATGCCATTGAGCTGAGCATGCAGTCAATTACGTCCGGATCACAGCAAAATTAAAGCTAGCTAGCTAGCAAAGCACGAGATCGACAAGGGCATGCGCAACGAACTCTCGAGAGATGAATGAAGCAAAGCGCGCGTATGGTCGATAGATCGATCGACACATATCATTGATGGACACGTACGTACGATCGATCGATCGACGTACGTGGAGCCATCTCGATCGGCAAAAGATGTGAAGCGGACGTCCTCTTGACGACGACGACGACGACGACAGCATGCATATATAGGACGGATCCAATGATTCATAAGAGGACAAGGTAGCTAGCCCTCTCCCGTGGTACCTGTACTTGTGCAAGCACGTACAGGGACACGAGATCTATCGACCATCATCATGGGAATGAAACAGGGGGGAAATTGGAAGTGATATGGTGGCATGCATGGGCACCACTGCACATGCATGTAACTGATGCAAACCCTGGCCCTAAGTGTGATGATGGAAATGGTATGGTAAGGAATCAAAGAGCGTCGTAGCCCTCGAGTCCTTGACGACATATAGATTTGGATCTTTTGGCTCTGATTTTCCTCGGTATATTTTGGGCTTAGAAGAATAAAGAGTGTTGTTTCTCGCTCGCTCGCTCGATGCCTAACACGGGAGTAGCAGTGAGAGGTTCGTGCAGAGTGGTGGTGGTCGTACTGCCGCCGACACGGACCGCTGTCGCGTAGACCGGCCTGTCGAAACGTGCCGTTTATTGTGACCTGACCGCGTACGGCCCTTGGTGTCTTCAGTAGTTCTGCCTGCACTGCAGGCCACCGTGCATGGGCCGGGCTGGATTACTCCAACGCCGACGACGACCAAATTCAGCGTGTTCGCAGCACCCTGTATACATGTGGTGCTGATAAATTTTTCTAGTTGCTGGCAGTTTAGAATTCAACGGTGTTCAGCGTCTCCAACTAGTTCTCCATATTACTTTCTAAAGCTAAGGCTTACCAAATCACGGTAAAATTATTCTCCAAGTTTCAGTGTTTGGTTTGAGGGCAAATACAGATGTGATATGACTATTTAGATATTTAGAGATGAGATGATACCTGTCTCCATGGTTCAAAAAAGAACTATACCTATAAATCAAAATTATAAATCTCAACACAAGATAGCTATTATTATCGGTGTTAGAAAAATATTGATCGATAGCTGACCAACCACCGAGTCGGGATTAATCGGTTAATCAAGGCATTAACTAAATTAATCGGTTGGATATTAAATATTAGAGTTATATTTAATATACTATTTTGAGAAATTTTATAGTTCTTGAGGAGGTACCACGTTTTTCAATGTTAATTTTGGTACCTCCAAGTACATAAGGTACACGGAGGTACCAAAATTAACACTGAAAAATGTGGCATCTCCTCCAGGACCATAAAATCACTTTAGTATTTTAGTCAAATTGTAGCCTTGAGTATATAAACTCCCTCTCTCCCCCTTTCCTCCAACCTTGAAACCTCCCCGCCACAACTAAGCTCTTCAGTCTTCCCTTTCTCTACAAGACTGAGTTCTCTCCTCCTCGCACATCTGCTCTATCCTCCTCAACCTCACGCGTGTCGCCCGCCCTCTCTTCCCATCACCCTGCACTGGTTGGCCCTTTGCACTGCCAACATCATGCGTTGGTCAGCCCTTTGCATCGTCACTGCTCCGCGGCGCACAACACAACCACCCGATGCACGATACAGATGGGAGGGTGCGGTGGCTACGTGGATCTAGTGGCAGCGAGGCGCAGATCCGGTGGCGACTGCACGTATCCGACGATAGGGCAGCGAATCTGGTGACGAGGGCATGGATCTGATAATCGGCAATTAATCGGTCAACTGATTAAAGTGCCAATTTTGTTGTAAATTAACTGCTATGTTGCTGAGTATAAGTTAATTGGCCGATTAATTAGATATTCGGTCGATTTTTTTAATAGTGATTATTATTGACCACATATGCATCCTGAAATTATGATTAAAAACCTGGCTACAATCTTCTTCGGAATAGAAAACATGGCGTGATTTGGGGTAGCACACAGCTAGGAGGACAGCCCATAGCCATAGGCGCGCTTAATGGTGCTCGACGTCTACAATAATATGGTTGGCCCCGCTTGCTTTGACGATGTCCAACACTAAAATCTCGTAGCAAGGTACTGCCTATACATCGTGCAATATTATGCATGCATGTGACAATCACAATAATTAATGTATTGTGCAGTCGATTGACACTCGTTTTTGACTTGATGCAGCTAGCTAGCTAATAGTGTGCCTTTCAGCTTTTTTATTTATCGATCGAATTGAACGTGTGTTCATCAGTCCGAACAGTTGGAACATTATATTTCTCTACATATATGCATGCGATCCACATTACACCTCTCATGTCATTTATCTTTCCTAGGCCGGTTAGTTAGCTACCAATAGGATCTCCCACGTATTCATTAATGTCCTCATCGATCACTTAATTGGCACCTTAATTCAATTCCTGGATGGCTGGATACGTGATATCTTTGTTCATGTTTGCAATTAGGGGTCGAACCGTCTGGATTAATTCAATTAGGTGCTAAACAGTAAACACATCCAACACATATAGTTTAATTAATCTCAAAGGTCAATTTCAGACTTAACACACCCTCTCGCGCAACATAAACTGGGTTTGGAAAATTTCACAACAAAAACCACCTAAATTTACCATTAATCGTAGCCCCTCACACGCGGAGCCTCCTCTATGAATCAGTGTTAACCTGATAGTCGTGGATGAGTCGCGCTCTCTGTTTGAGAGGGTTGTGGTTCCAGCGTAAAGACAATAATCGCCCTTGGATTGGCCTACCCCTCCCTTGTAACAGTAGAGATGAGCAACTCTTTCAATCCAGCATATTCTTCACCATCGGTAATGGGGACTCTATAAGCTTTTGGAATGATGCTTGGGTCTCTCCTTGCCCCTTCAGTCTTCTGGCCTTTGAGCTCTATTCCATTTGCACCAAAAAGAAGCAGTCTGTTCGGCAAGCCCTCTGTAGAAACTCTTGGTTGTATTTGTTGGACCGGAAACGGCGACCAGAGGGGGGGTGAATGGGAGCTTTTAGAATTTCTGGCTAAAAACTAGCCTTCGGTTTCAGTTTTGTCTTCTGCGGAACAGGCTTCGAACACTACCTTCGAAGGTCTGGTTCGGAGGTACTTCGACACCTTCGAACACAGGCTTTGGAGGAGAAAAAGTTCGAAGCCAAGAAGACTTCGCTCCACTTACAACCCTTGAAAATCTACTCTGCTTAGTCAGTGCAGGCTCCGCACACAGGGTGCTTCGAGCAGGCTTCGCACTTCACCCTTCGCAAGAGTGGACAGCCCTCAGAGGACTTCGACCAAGTACTTGACAGCAGCAACTGGTGCTGAGCTTCGTACACGAAGGTCTACACGCACACAAACAGACTACACTAGGGGCTTCGACACAAGAAGCAAAACGGGCAACAATCAGAGCTTCGCTAGTAAGCAGCGAGGTCACGCCTCCTATTACACAGAGCGAACGCACACTGACAAAACACACCTCGCACAAAAACAGGCTTCGCCTCAACAGGCTTCGGTGCACTACAACAGGCGAGGTATGTAACGCGAGCTCAAGCAAAAAGCACAAAGAAGCAGGGCTTCGCCGCTTGAACAAGGAACACAAAAATGAACTCTCTGGATGTATTACAATCGAAGTATGAGGCTACAGGAGCTCAACAGTAAATGCTCAAAGTGTTAAATGTTACCTACCGAGCCCCCATATTTATAGCCCACAGTTCACCCAAAGGAAATGACTACTTTACCCCTAGGGTTTACAAAAGATTTGACTCTACAGAACTAAGGGGTACAAAAGGTAGTCCACCTTTATTTTGGAGGCTTCTCTGTCAGCTTTGCAGAGGGGACAGTGTCAGCCTTTTACAGAACAGACAGTGTCAGCCTTTGCAGTCATTGATTTTCTGCAGCCTCCCATCGCACACGAGGGTGTGGTAGCTTCGGTGAGAAGCCTGAAGCCAAATGACCTTCGCTCCACCGAAGTCAGTCTTCGATACAGTGACGGTTTTGAGCCGAAGCCGTCAAAGCTCTTGAGCCTTCGCACCAACACCTCCGGAGTGGACCACCACGGCTTCGCAGCTTCACCCAGCTCGAACTCCGTCAGTCCGTGTACCAAAGCCATGCAGGTCGAAGTACCTCAAGTCATCCTCACTCCGAAGCCCCACCTTCGGAGTACCACCCTTCGAAGTCCCTCCTTCGTCCAAGGCCTCCGCATGAAGCATTCCATGAGCACTTCGTCGCAGTGTCTCTCCCCGAGCACACTCCTCGACGAGCCTCACCCAGACCATGCCTTCGATGCACCTCGACTTCTGAGACCTTTGTCGGGTACCTTCGAATGTCTCCCTCCGGAGCACACTTCAAACACCTTGCCTCCGCAGAGGACTTGATCCAACCAACTCCGAAGTCACTCCATTCGGAGTACCTTCGAAGTGCCTCACCTCCGAGGACTTTGTCTCGGAGTACTTTCAGTCGGAGCCACACTCCGCACTCTCTGCCTTCACCTGGCACGCCTCGACCCGAGGACCGAGCCGGACCACCTTCGTAGCCACCGTGACGGAGCTCCCCGCTCCCCTGGCATCAGGCCTCCCGCTTGACCCAGGTTCACCTGCTGCGAACCTTGTCCGTCGCCTCCGAAGTCCCTGCGCACCACAGACAAGCAGACAAGTGTATCCAGTACTCCGGAGACCTCTCCGGGTTAGCAACCTCCGGTACACACTCCGGTGTACCGCCCAAAGTACTGACGCCTTCGGTACGAACCCAATCATCGCGTACTGTCGGACCCCTCCGACGAGCACACTCCGCTGCACAGCTGCAGCAAGCAAACACCGAAGATACTTCGGTGAAGCCACCTCCGAACACCCTTCGGAGGTACAACCTCCGAACCCCCTTCGGAGGTACCCTTCGAACAGAGGGTAAAAGCCTGTCAATCACTCATCACAAGCACCGAAACCAACCCTTGGTTTCTCAATCTCCCCCTTGATGAGTGCATTGACAACCAAATCCAAGTCCAAGAAAAATTAAAAATTTTCAGCACACAAGTGACCATAAAAACTCAGAAAAGAGCCAAATCATGTCACTTGACAAAAGAATTGTCCTCCCCCTTTCTCACAAGAGTGAAAAGCCCCTTCGGCAATAAAAACTCCCCGTGAGTTAAATTGTCCCCCCTTTGGCAGCAAAGAGCCTTTATGTCAAATTTTCTCCCCCTTTGGAAATTATGCCCCCTTGCGGCAGAGAACGTAGCAAGTCTCTTCAAAATTTCTCCCCCTTTGGCAATGCAAGCATCAAGGAGCATGAAAAAGATGCAAAGCTTTGAAATGATCAGAATTGCAAAGACATATAAAGCAAAAATATGCCAACAGTAACACCAATGATCATGGGCTCAGCTCATATTAATTTTCTCTAAAAGTATGATGAAGCATGAGATATGATCATTTTTGAAATAAAAGCATCACCACTTAGTCAAGGAAACTAGACAAGTAAAAGCAAGGAATGCGCAAAGCTAGTCAATTTCTACTCTAGACAGACAAGTCTAGTTCAAATGGAGCTTGAAAAGCAAACTTGATAAGCAATGAATTTTTGTTGTTCTTATCTTAGTGCCAGGGGTTATTTGTTTGTCCACCTTATACTTTCCAATCCGGCCAAGCCTTGGCATGAAAGCCATAAGAAGCTTAAGGCAAAGATTTTGGTATACACTACACTATTCCAGTTCAGACCGATGTGCAATGGTAAGCAGTCTAGAATAGAGTAGTGCGACAAACAAACCCACCTGGATCTTTTCACTTAAAGCAGGCAAATCATGGAGTTTTTCATTTTAACCAAGTGAACCAATTGTTTGGCATTTATGAGTATCCATGAAGATGAGAACAATTTTTCAAGTTGCAATTTTGAGCATCCAATGAACAGTGTCTTGCTATCAAGCAGATAAAAGATAGCTAAAGCAGTCCTGCCTAAACATGCTAGATTCAAGACTAAGCAGTGAGCACGATTTGATTTTGAAAATAAAACATCATGCACATGAATGTTCCAGATGAATTAACAAGAGCTGAGCTGACATGATTTCATGAATTATAAGTAGGCATATAAGAGCAAAATATGTAAATGCAATTGAGCACACAATTAGCAGAGGCATATTGTCGCGCCCCGATTTAATAAATCAGGACTTTATTGAAATTCCATAGAAAATCAATAAAACAAGACGTTCATCACACGACCACGTACAAGACGAGCAATCATTCACGGTTCGTAGACCGCATTAATACAAAAGTGAATGAAAGTGAAGAGAAACTAATAAAATCAAGGGTCCTAGATGAACGCCTCCTTCCAGTCTCGCCTTGACTGGGTCGCTACTCCAGACCTTCATCCTCCTCGTAGTAGACGGGCTCTGATGGTGTAAGTCAACGGGGTGAGTACAGATGTACTCAGCAAGCCACCGAATGCAAATATAATGCAAGATAATACCAAGGGAGATAGTGGCTAGTTTTGCGGAAGCAGCATATTTGTAAAGCATTAAATGTGAGCAATTTATTAGTACGGAAAAGTAAACATGTGAATGCATCATCATCTTCTAACTCGAGGAGTACGTTTTACCTCCTCGCACAACAGTCCTTACATGCCATGAATAACTCATCCATTCAAACAATTGTAAACTAACTGCGAGTAGTCACACAACCCGCCCTTGACCGTGGGCTCGGCTTTTCGAAAAGATTAAATTACTCTGATCAGAGATGTACCACTGTACCCACAAGGCACGCACTCATCACTTACACCAAAGTGTAACGAGATGACCCATTTCACGGGAACTCGTGCCAAAACCTTCCATATAGTCCTCCCCGACTCAATAGCACCCTCTTATGGGTTTCATATGGTGTCCCGACGCATCGGAGCCCCACCATACCCCCCCTTGAGCCTCGTCGGTACAAGTCGCCCGCAGGCTAGCCCCTTGCCCCCTCCTCTATGGTGCATCGAGCCGGAGTATTCCATACTTCCAGTTAGGACTTACCCATTAGACTTGTGGTTGGTACGGAAGTGCTTTGCAACAGATCCCGCAGACCGGTCCTTATAGTGCCCCGGGTGCGACAAACCAGTGCCCGAGCTTGCACCCGGAACCCACCATACTTATAACTTAGCCAACTCCAACAGAGTCCA
Organism: Zizania palustris; assembly: GCA_019279435.1. NCBI lineage: Eukaryota > Viridiplantae > Streptophyta > Magnoliopsida > Poales > Poaceae > Zizania > Zizania palustris. The sequence continues at coordinate 56,480,179 of JAAALK010000283.1, read as the reverse complement.
GAGACGAGAATAACGGGGGGAAATCATATACAGAATCCAGCTATCTACGACTCATTCTTTTTATCCTATAGCAGTCGTGCCGGTACATTGGGCACTAGCTAATATTTTTATAGTAGAGTGACAAGGAGTTAAGGCTCAATAAGCATGGCTTGGGTTTGCACACAAGGACGGGGATCTAATAAATATAAGTGTAAGGCTTGAATATTTGACTAATGCAATATTAACCTATGGGTTATAGCGATAATTTATTGAAACGTGGGCTCAATTATGATCAACTGTTTCCACAGAGATGGTCGATGACTTGCCTTGATCCGCGAATGGTGAAGGTGGAACCTCGGGAAAATATTTCGACTCTTCGATGGCAACGTAGCCTTCTCGATACGGAAAAGTAAATAAAACATTCAATAAACAATCCAAAACAAATCAACCATATCAACATACATGTTTTTGTTGGATTTAAGTAAAGGATATAAAGTGTTAAATTTTAGGGAATTGTTACTTAAATATTTAAGATTGATTTCTAATGATATTTCTGAATTTATGACTTGATGTAATTATTTTTCCTAGGGGTTTTTATTTCCACTTTTTAGAGATGAAGCAAAAAGGTATACAATTAACATTAACGTTTTATTGTAGTAAAAAGAGTGAAATTAAGTTATTATGTCTTCTGAAGTTATTATATAAGTTTTTAGGATATTTTCATAAAGTGTTGACTTTTTATTAAATGAATTAATTAAATGTCCTAAAAGGGCTTTTGCAATATTATTTAATAGAATAAAGTGGGCAAAATTAATATTCTATTTTTATTGTATTACAAACAGTGAAATGGAGTCAATATATCATCTGAAATTAATATATAAATTTTTAAGGGTTTTTCTGAATTACTTAAATAAATAATAATTAAATCCTAAAGGGGGCTTTTCTTTATTTAATAAGATTATTATGTGCCAAATAAACATATTGTTTTTATTGCATAAAAGTGTAGATAATAAAAAGAAAAATTTTCCAGAATTGAAATGGTGAAATTTGGAGTTAATTTGAGCAAGATATGAATTTTTGAAGTTTAAACTATTTTTCTGAATTTTATTTCAAACAAAAAAACAATATTATTAAATAAGAATAAAATGTGCAAAATAAACATACTGTTTTTATTGCATAAATGTGTAGAGAATAAAAAGATAGATTTTACAAAATTTGAATGATCGAATTTGGAGCTAAATTGAAGGAGATATGAATTTTTGGGGAGAGTATATAAATGAAGTTTTTAACCAATTTCTTATATTATGTTTGTATTTATTGTAATTGTTATAAAAATATTACAAATTAAAATAAAAAGCCTAGTGTATATTTTTAGCTTCAAGAATTTAATAAAAATTTCCAAACCCAAAATTTGAATTCTTTTTGAGATTCTTAATTCCTCGTTGTTTTAACCATTTTATTATTCATACACGGTCCATATAATTTAATTTTTATTTTCTGCAATTTAAAATAAAATTTATAAAATCTCATAAAAATTTATTTTGTCTTGAGAAACTTAACATAAATTACTCATCTCAAATCCTGAGTTATATATCATGATTTGTATTTATTTTTCTCTTCTTAATTCAATATATAAAATAGTTTTTAAAAAGGCTTTTTAACGAAATTTAAATACGTAGTTGAAATGAGATTTTGACATAATAAATCGAGATAAATATTATTAATTTGATGATAAAGGATCAAGTAAAAATAACGAATAAATTAGATTAAGTAGATTATCAAGGATTAAGGGACGATACGAGAATAACCCATTATATATATTATAATCAAAGCGGGATCATCCGGTTTTGATAATGATATTTTAGGATCAATATTAATTAATAGTTGAAACGTATTGATGAACAAGATGACATAGCGGAATAGAAACAATTATGATGCGATAATTAGACATGGAATAATTTAATTGATAGGAGCAAGTGAATCAAAAGAAAATGTGTTCTCACCGGGAGGGAACAAAAGACGATGATGCGGAGTATCGGCTTGGCGCTATACAACGGATGGCGCACGGGGCGCAGGACGACATGGCTGCGCAGCCGACGTGGATGGTTTTGGAGAGTGTGGCATAGGGAGGAGGAGAGGGTGGTGTGAGGAGAATGAGAGGGTGGCATGGTTTTTATAGGGGGAGAAGGGCTATGGGAGAAATGGAAAGAGGAGTGAGAAATGGAAAGAGGAGGGAGAAATAGAAAGAGAGATAAATGGAAGGAGAAAATAAGGAAAATAGAAGGAGAAGATGGAAAGAGGAAAAAAGGAAGGGGAATGGAGAAATGGAAGGAGGAGGGAAAATAGAAAGGGAGAGAAATGGAAAGAGAAAGGAAGGAAAATAGAGTGAGAAGAAGGAAAGAGGAAAAAAGGAAGAGGAATGGAGAAATGGAAGGAGGGAGTGGAGGTGGCTGTGCGTGCAGCCAAGGGAGGTGCGCAGGAAGAAAAGAAAGCAAGGAGAGAGAAGGAAAGGAAAAAGAAGGAAAGAGGAAAAGGGAAAAAGGAAAGAAAAGAAAAGGAAAGGAGGAAAAAAAATAGGAAAATATTTTTCTGAAAATTCAAAATTGAAATTTTAAGAAAAAGTTAAAAGTTTTTGGAAAGTTTGAAATTTAAAATAAATTTAGAAATCTTGGATTTTAAAGAAATAACGCGTGAATATTTTAACGAATAAACGGCGGTTTGAAAAATCAATTAATTTTGTATTCGCGTCGAAATTAGAAATTTCCGAACATGAACACCAAAACAAGGTTTTTAATTCATTTTTGGGAATATAAAAACAATTTTTAAAGTGATTTTTAATGGGATTTAAACACGCAGTTAAAATGGGATTTTAATTTCGCGACCGAAAATAGAACGTTGATTCCTACGGATTTTTGATTGGGAAAAGATATAGATAGTCGAAAATGATGATTTAAATTATATTGGAAAGAGAGTGATTCAATTATTATTTTTTTATTAAAGTTATTCATTGAAATATTATGGATTACTATTCTAGTTACAAAAATTCTTAATAAAAACCTAAATATATTTGAGGTGGGAGAAATTTATTAGAAATTTCTCTTGCCAAATTTTATTTGGTTTTATATTATTTTTAATTGAAATATCATATATTTTATTCACACAACATTTGTGTTGAAATATATTTTAATAATTAGTGTTAGAGTTTTGCGATAAAATGATATCGATTATATCTTAATTAATTCATTTGCACCAAAAATCCCGAAAAAAATTTTGGGAAAATTACACTAGTCGCGATTTATTTTTAAATGAAATTTTTAAGCTCGTATTTTATATTTCTTATTTATCGATTTATACTGAATCCTTTTCTTGAAATTCATTTATTAATTACTTTATTTTATTTTTAACGCCTGACGAAAATCAGGGCGTTACAATTCTAACCCTCTTAACAAGAATCTCGTCCCGAGATTCGAAAAGGCTAGAAATAGAAGGTTAAGGATAGGCTTCAACTTTTCTTGGATTACTTCTTGAAACTAATGGCTTCAAGACTACATCGGGATTGGGTTTGACTTGGTTAGGACTTTCTTGACGACGTTTCTTGGCTTCCTGGTTGGAGTTGATCACTTTGAGCCGAATGATGGCGTCAAACTTTAAGTACGAGCTTTTGGTAATTTTTTCTCTTTTCGCAACGAATGTCTGATAGGTATATAGGGAAGAGGGAAGTAAAAAAAATAGGAAAGAGTAAGATCAGATCTATAGATAGGACCTTAACCAACCTTATTACTAATGTGATGTGTGTATTGATCAATCATTATACCTCAAGCAAATAAGCTAGTATGATTACATCGCAAGATACGATGTAAAACATACGCCATAAAAAATCAAGCAATTCGTTATGAAACTAACGATATCTAGGGTCTCTATACTTAACATTCTCCTCAAACGATGCTAAGGGATGCTTCTTGGCTCGTGGTCTCTGATCCAATTGCCTTGGCTTCGACGGTGAAGAAAGGGAGATCCTTGTCTGTAGAGCCCTTCAACGAATCCCTCGTGCTCGCGAGAATAGACGAGAATTAAGATTGTCATCTAGATTTTTTTTTGGTCACTAGTAGAAAATGAATTGGGAGAAAGCAATAGAATAATTTTTTTCATAGATACTATTTTTTTAGATTTTTTTTTTGCAAATAAGTCCTAAAGAAGGTCTGTTTGGCTTCCTACAGTCAAGTCGGCTCTGATACCATCTTGTCGCGCCCCGATTTAATAAATCAGGACTTTATTGAAATTCTATCGAAAATCATAAAACAAGACGTTCATCAAGCGAACACGTATAATACGGGCAATCATTCACGGTTCGTAGACCGCATTAATACAAAAGTGAATGAAAGTGAAGAGAAACTAATAAAATCAAGGGTCCTAGATGAACGCCTCCTTCCAGTCTCGCCTTGACTGGGTCGCTACTCCAGACCTTCATCCTCATCGTAGTAGACGGGCTCTGATGGTGTAAGTCAACGGGGTGAGTACAGATGTACTCAGCAAGCCACCGAATGCAAATATAATGCAAGATAATAACAAGGGAGATAGTGGCTAGTTTAGCGGAAGCAGCATATTTGTAAGGCATTTAATGTGAGCAATTTATTGGTACGGAAAAGCAAACATGTGAATGCATCATCATCATCTTCTAACTCGAGGAGTACGTTTTACCTCCTCGCACAACAGTCCTTACATGCCATGAACAACTCATCCATTCAAACAATTGTAAACTAACTGCGAGTAGTCACACAACCTGCCCTTGACCGTGGGCTCGGCTTTTCGAAAAGATTGATTTTACTCTGATCAGAGATGTACCACTGTACCCACAAGGCACGCACTCATCACCTACACCGAAGTGTAACGAGATGACCCATCACACGGGAACTCATGCCAAAACCTTCCATATGGTCTTCCCCGACTCAACAGCACCCTCTTATAGGTTTCGTACCGTGTCTCGCCATGTCGAGTTTCCACAATACCCCCTCTTGAGCCATCGTCGGTACAAGGCGCCCTGAGGGCTAGCCCCTTGCCCCCTCCACTATGGTGCCGTGAGACGGAGTGTTCCACACTTCCAGTTAGGACTTACCCATTAGACTTGTGGTTGGTACGGAAGTGCTTTGCAACAGATCCCGCAGACCGGTCCTTATAGTGCCCCGGGTGCGACATACCAAACCCGAGCTTGCACCCGGAACCCACCATACTTATAACATACCTAACTCCAACAGAGTCCAGAGACAAGAATAACGGGGTATTTCCATATACCAGAATCCATCTATTCTACGACTCATTCTTTATATCCTATAGCAGTTGTGCCGGTACATTGGGCACTAGCTAATATAATATTTGTAGAGTGACAAGGAGTTAAGGCTCAATAAGCATGGCTTGGGTTTGCACACAAGGACGGGGATCTAATAAATATAAGTGTAAGGCTTGATCTTTGACTAATGCAATATTAACCTATGTGTTATAGCGATAAGTTATTAAAATCATGGGCTCAATGATGATCAACTGTTTCCACAAAGGTGGTCGATGACTTGCCTTGCTCAGCAAAGGGTGAAGGAGGAACCTCGGGGTAGAACTCCTGCTCCTCGACGAACTCGTAGTCTTCTCGATACGGAAAATAAACAATACATTCAATAAACAGATAAAATTCACCAAATATTAAACATACACATTTGTAGGTTTTATTATGTGAAGTAATATTTTTAATATGTCAAGGTTTTGTACAAAACAGTAAAGTTTAATATTTTAGAATTTTTCCCAATTTATTTTCTGTATTATTAATTTTAACCCTAAGGGATTTTTATTCATTTATTTATTAATAATATTTTGGGTAACAGAAACATATTGTTTTTATGGCCTTAATGTGTAGAGAATAATATTCTGGTTCTAACAAAATTTGAATGGTGAAATTTGGAGTTAAAATGAGCAAGATATGAATTTTTGAAGTTTAAATCAATTTCTGGAATTTTATTTAAACAGAAAATGGGCTCTGGTCCACGGTGAGCCAGGCCCACGGTGGACCGCGCTACTGTGGTGTGGACCGGATTAACCAGATCCGTTGGATCTTGATCCAGCGGTCGGGCGCGAGGCGAAGGGGTTTAATGAAATCGGACGGCCACGATTAAGTCATACCGAATCGGTACGCGTGGACGCTCGAGATCGATCGGGGGGTTTAAGTTGCGATCAACGGCTGTGAGCGAGCGATACCGCTTTGACCAGATCCAAGGGCTCAGATTAGATCCCACAGGATCTAATCTGTGCCGTCCGATCCGGATCGTGCGGCTCAGAGGGGATCCGGCACGGCACGCGCTAAGGGCTCGAGTACCCTTCGTCTCCGGCGACGGCGAGGCCTCGGGCGCGGTGGCAGCGGCGGCGGCGAGCGCCTACGTGTCTAGCTAAGGCCAAAAATGGACTGCGGAGGTGATGGGGATCACGATGGTACCTTCTGCGGCGAAGATGGGGGCTTGGAGGTGACCGGCGACGAGCGTAGACGGCGAAGAGTGTTCGGGTGCTCGACGGCGACGGTGGTCCTGCGGTGTACTTGGCCAACGGAGGGGTGGCCGGGGACGGGGAGTCGTCGAGGGTCCCTCTGGTGGCGGTGGCTAGGGCGGGGGAGGCCGGGGTCGACGGCGATGTCTCGCCGGAGGTGGAGCAGACCCGAGGCTCGAAAAAGAGGGCGATGGCGCTCTGTTTTCGCTCGGGGAGGGCTCTGCTGGTGTGGCTGAGGGCGGTGGTCGTGGGGGGTTTTTATAGGGGTCGCCGGCGTGAAATGGGAAGGGGACCGGTGGAAATCCGAAAGGATTCCATCCTTGCGCCGGCGAGCTTCCATACTCACGGATAGGTTCCTAAAATAGCGATACCGCGTCGGGATTGGACGGAAGGTGATCACCGGAGGTAGGGAATTATGATCCTGGGCTCGGATCGTCGAGATCGGGTGGCTGGCGACGGGAAAATGGGAGGGGGTCGCCGGGAAAGGAAAGGGGGAGATCCCCTTCCAAGGAGGAAGACGAATCTGACAGGTGGGCTCCACCTGTCAGTGGGCGAACGGAAAAGGAAAGGGGCTGACAGGCGGGGTCGAGCGGTCAGAGGGTGCTAAGAGGCTGACGCGTGGGGCCAGGCGGGGCGCGGGCGGGAGGAGAGAGGGGAGGCGAGCGCCGACAGGCGGGCCCCTCCTGTCAGTGGATGGGTGGCAATGGGCTGGGCCAAGAAGGTCGTTGGAGGGAGTTTCGGGGTTGAGGCCCATTAAGGATTAAAATTGATTTCCGATTTAAAATAATTCCAGTAATTCGAATATTTGATTAAGGGTTGAATCACTGTTGATAAAAATGTGTAAAAATTCCTAAAATTATAGTTTGGTCTCTAGTTCATCTCATAAAATTTTCAAGTCCAGATTTTTAGTATTTCTCCCTGTTTGGCTTTATTTGGGTTCTTTTGGGATTTTCCTTTAATAAAAAACCAAAAATGATTTAAATAATATTTTTCTTTTTATTTTATTCCTTTTAATTTCTGGGGTGTTACAATCCTATCCCCCTTACAGAGAATCTCGTCCTCGAGATTTGGATCAATCCTCGAATAGTTCATGATGCTGTGCCTTGAGTTCATCTTCTTTTTCCCATGTAGCTTCCTCTACTGGATGATTGCTCCACTGCACTTTGCAGAAGCGGATGACTCGACTCCTGGTGGTTCTTTCTTTGACTTCCAATATCTTGACCGGTTTTTCCACGTAGGTCAGATCTTCTTGGACATCCAACTGCTGAAGATCCACTTGCTCCGTGGGGACGCGGAGACACTTCTTGAGTTGAGACACATGAAACACGTCATGCACTCCAGCCAATGAGGGCGGTAATTCCAACTGATAAGCCACTTCACCTTGGCGTCGGACAACGGGAAATGGTCCAACATATCGAGGGGCCAACTTTCCTCTCATGTTAAACCGTTGAGTCCCACGAAGAGGTGTAACCCGAAGGTAGACATGATCTCCTTCTTCAAAGGCTAGGTCTCGACGGCGATTGTCGGCGTAGCTCTTCTGTCGCGATTGGGCTGTCTTGAGTCGGTCTCTGATGATCCGTACCTTCTCTTCAGCTTCACGAAGAATGTCTGTCCCAAATACTTGGGATTCTCCTGTTTGGTCCCAAAGTAGTGGCGTTCTGCATTTACGTCCATATAGGGCCTCAAAAGGAGACATCTGAAGACTGGCTTGATAGCTGTTGTTGTATGAAAATTCTGCGTATGGCAAGCTCTTGTCCCAAGTGGCTCCAAAATCCAAAACACATGCTCGAAGCATATCCTCTAGTATCTGATTTACCCTCTCTGTTTGTCCATCTGTCTGAGGATGGTAGGCGGTACTGAAATTTAATCTCGTGCCCATCTCCTCTTGGAGGTTCTTCCAAAAACGAGAGGTAAACTGACTTCCTCGGTCAGATACTATCTGCTTGGGCACTCCATGAAGACATACAATCCGGGCCATATATAGCTCTGCAAGCTTAGGGCCACTAAAGGTCGTCTTGACGGCTATGAAATGAGCAACTTTCGTAAGCCGATCAATGATCACCCAAATAGAATCATACCCAAGTTGGGTTTTTGGTAATCCGGTGATGAAATCCATTCCGATTTCTTCCCACTTCCATTCCGGCACTTTAAGTGGCTGTAACAATCCTGCAGGTCTCTGATGTTCAGCTTTTACTCTTCTACAGGTGTCGCATTCGGCGACAAACTGGGCAATCTCTCTTTTCATGCTAACCCACCAATAGCGTTCCTTCAGATCCTGGTACATCTTGGTGCTGCCGGGGTGAATGGAGTACAACGTCTCATGGGCTTCTCTTAGGATAAGAGTCTTTATTTCAGGTTTATCCGGCACACATATCCGAGTTCCAAACCATATGGTGCCATTCTCGTCCTCTGAAAATCCGGGGGCTTTTCCTTGTCTCATGTTCTTCTTAATGGCAGCTATATCTGGGTCCTCTAACTGAGCTTCACGGATCTGTTCAAACAAAACAGGTTGGGTCTCCAAGGTGGCTAGGTATGCTCCAGTGGTTAGTCCAAGATTTAATTTTTCCATCTCCTTACATAACAAGGGTGCGTGTTCTTGAATCATCATGGCTGTGCAATATCCCTTGCGACTTAACGCATCTGCTACCACATTTGCTTTTCCTGGGTGGTAGTGTATACCTAAGTCATAGTCCTTGATTAGTTCCAACCATCGTCTTTGCCTCAGATTAAGGTCAGGCTGTGTGAAGATATACTTCAAACTTTTGTGATCCGTAAAGATCTCACAGCGATTTCCAACCAAATAGTGCCTCCATATCTTAAGGGCGTGCACTACGGCGGCTAATTCCAAATCATGGGTCGGATAATTCAACTCATGGGGTCTCAACTGACGGGAGGCATAAGAGATAACCTTCCCATCTTGCATAAGAACACATCCCAATCCTTGGCGAGATGCGTCGCAATAGACATGGAAGTCTTTGCGGATATCCGGTAGGGTCAGTATAGGTGCAGATACCAAACGAGTCTTGAGAGTGCGGAAACTTTCCTCGCATTCAGGAGTCCATTCGAACTTCTCTCCTTTCTGCAACAACTTGGTCATTGGCTTGGCTATCTTAGAAAAATTCTCGATGAATCTTCGGTAATATCCGGCCAATCCCAGAAAACTTCGTATCTCAGATACGTTTGTGGGTGGCAACCAATCCGTAACTGCTTCTACGGTGGCAAGGTCTACTGCGATTCCTTGCGCAGAGATGATGTGTCCGAGGAACATTACTTCTGCCGTCCAAAACTTGCATTTGCTGTACTTGGCATATAATTGGTGTTCCCTTAGCTTTCCTAAGGTTAACCGGAGGTGCGTCTCGTGCTCCTTATGGTCCTTGGAATAGATGAGGATGTCGTCGATGAAAACCACTATAAACTTGTCCAAATATTCCATGAACACTTTATTCATCATATTCATGAAGAATGCAGGGGCGTTGGTCAATCCAAAGGACATAACCGTACACTCATATAATCCATAACGGGTGGTGAAGGCAGTCTTGGGTATATCTTCTTCTCGAATCCTCAACTGATGGTAACCAGACCGCAGGTCGACCTTCGAGAATACCGTAGCTCCTTTGAGCTGGTCGAAGAGATCATCGATCCGAGGCAACGGATACTTATTCTTGATTGTCACCTCATTCAGGGCGCGGTAATCCACACACATACGCTTTGCCTTGTCTTCTTTCTTCTCGACGAAGATGACGGGGGCACCCCACGGTGATGTGCTTGGTCTGATATAGCCTTTCTTCTCAAGATCCTCCAACTGTTGCTTCATCTCAGCTAATTCATTTGCGGCCATCCGGTATGGTCGCTTGTAAATAGGGGTGGTTCCAGGCACCAAGTCAATCCTGAACTCGATGTCCCTCCTGGGTGGCATTCCTGGTAAATCCTCTGGAAACACGTTCGGGTACTCACAGACTATTGGTATTTCTTCCAAGGTAATCTGGTGCAGTCTTGGTCTTCTGGTCTTTAGTCTTGGCATCTGAAATGTGACGGCAGTCCCTTCTTCGCTGGTCACAGTCACTTTTCTCTGGGCACATTCTATCACCCCTTGGTACTTATTTAACCAATCCATTCCTAGAATGAGATCTAGGCCTTGGCATTCTATTAGGATGGGATCGGCCCAAAATATGGTGTCGTGGATATCTATCCATACCTTTGGGCTATATGTTAGGGCTAGAGTTTGTTTTCCTGGGGTGACTATTTGTACGGCTCTGGGTAGATCTTCGGTGTTTAGATTGTTCTTTTCCACAAAATCAGTTGATATGAAGGAGTGCGTAGCTCCAGTGTCAAATAAAACCACTGCAAGTGCTGAATGTACCAAGAACTTACCCATCACTATCTCTGGTGCGGCCTGAGCTTCTTCAGCGGTGACGTGATTGACTCGGGCGCGGATGGCGGGGTTCGCGGCAACTCCTTGGACGCGCTTAGGATGGGGGCAAGCATTGGAGTAATGCCCCTCCTGACGGCAGTTGAAACAAACCACGGGCTTGCCGTGCTTGTCGCGCAGGATCTCTGCCTTCTTGGCCGGGGCAGCTGGGGCGGTCGGTGCGGCTGGAGCGGCACGAGGTTGGCTGGCTCCGGCATTGGCAGCTGGTGACGCCGGGCGATACACAGGCCGGGGGTGGTACTGTGGCGCTGGTGGGGGTGGAGCAAAACGGGGTCTCTGGGCCATACCCTGGTTCTGCCTGAAGGCTATCATCCTCTTCTTCTTCAGGTCAACTTTATTCTGTTGGGTCTCTTGCATAATCGCCTTGTTCACCAACTTTTGGAAGTTGGCGAAATCTCCGGAGATGAGTTGTAGGGACAACTCGTCCTTCAGTCCCCTAAGGAACTTGGCCTGTCTGGCCGCGTCCGTGCGTACCTCCTCTGGTGCGTACCGGGCCAGACGGTTAAACTCATGTAGATACTCAGTGACAGATCTGCTCCCCTGCTGCAGATCTCGGAACTCTTGTTGCTTCTGGGCAACGATGCCGTCGGGGATGTGGGCGGCACGAAAGGCGGCCGAGAACTCCGCCCAAGTGGGGGCGTGGCCCTCGGGCAGAGTCTCGCGGTGGTTGTCCCACCACTCCGCGGCGGGACCATGAAGCTGGTGGGTGGCGAAGGCCACCCTCTCCTGCTCAGTGCAGGTCAGGAGATCGAGCTTCTTCTCGATCGCCCGCAACCAATCCCCAGCCTCCATGGGGTTGGTGGTGCTCGAGAAGGTCGGTGGGCGGACTCGGAGGAACTCCGAGAGCTGTGTCGCGGGAGCGGGAGCTGGTGTGGCGGGTCGGGCAGCTCGGGCTGTTGGTGGAGGCGAAAGAAGTGAGCCTGCTGCTCTTGCATCTGCTGCTGCTGCTGCTGCATCTGGTGCAGGAGGGCTGAGACCAACTGATTTTGAGTGGCCATCATTTCAGCCAAGGTGGGGTGGTTGGCGACCGGGGCTTGCCTCTGCCCGGTGGCTCCCCATTGTGGCAGGTTGCCACTATCCCCTCCGTTCTGAGGAGCGTCTGATCCCTGAGTGTTGGTCATCCTGGAATTTTCAACGTGTACACATTTATTTTGGTGAACTTCTTTATATTTTATTTCAAAAGGATACCGTTCTTCCGGTTACATTTATTTATTCTCTCATTCATGCCTTATATTTTGACATGAATGTTAAAACAAACAAGCAATAAAAATAACAATCAATCGTAATACTACGTCTAAGGCAGCTCGGGGGACGGCTCGATCTCGGGCTCGTGGGAGACGGGCGGGGTCGAGGAACTGGACGGTCCGGCGGGTGGTGCGCTGCGGGAGATCCTCTTGGGCCTCACTGTGGGAGTCTGAATGGGTTTCTTCCTGCGAGGCGGAAGAGGCGCGATCTCTTCAATGTCCTTCTTCAACTCTCTGAGCTACTGACGGAGCTGGGCGTGGACCATGGCGCCCTGGCGTAGAAGCTCGTTCTGACGTCTCAACTCCTCCACCTCAAGGGTCAACAGAGGGTTCTGCTCTAGCTGTCGACGGAGCTCGGCGTTCTCCCTGGTCAGGTTCTCCGAAGTGTGGCGGTAGAAGTCGATGGTGTCGTGCTGGCTGTCTGCGTCGAGGACGGCCTCTGTGTGGAGGTTGTCCATGGCCTCCAAGAGTCTCATTGTGCGAGTGATGGCGGAGCTGCTCTGGGTGAGGGGACTGATGTAGATGCTGCGGTGACTCCCGGGTGTGCGCATGGGCATGAAGCGGTAGACGGTGTCGCGGAGGTGGCAGTCGTAGACCAGTCGAAGCTCGGCGAGGGACTGGAGAGCGGCTCGCTGGCTGGCCACCACGAATGAAGGTCCTCCAACTCCGTGGGTGTAGAAGGGCGGCTGCGTGGAAGAGGGGCGGATTACAACCGTGACCTCGCAGTAGCTCTCGTTCGCATCGGGAAAGATCCCGTGGAACGCAGGCTCATGGGGAAACCCCAAAAAGTCGACGAGCACGCGAAGCTCGCGAATAAATCCGGCCTCATCACGAAGAGTCCCGCTCATGGTATGAACCGGCATCTACAAAAGAGAGAAAAATTTTGTGAAAATCTTAGAAGATGAGAGGATAAGTAATCTTTTGTAAAATATAGTGAATATATATATAAGTCCTAAGGTCAGGTCTGTTTGGCTTCCTACAGTCAAGTCGGCTCTGATACCATCTTGTCGCGCCCCGATTTAATAAATCAGGACTTTATTGAAATTCTATCGAAAATCAATAAAACAAGACGTTCATCAAGCGACCACGTACAATACGGGGAATCATTCATGGTTCGTAGACCGCATTAATACAAAAGTGAATGAAAGTGAAGAGAAACTAATAAAATCAAGGGTCCTAGATGAACGCCTCCTTCCAGTCTCGCCTTGACTGGGTCGCTACTCCAGACCTTCATCCTCCTCGTAGTAGACTGGCTCTGATGGTGTAAGTCAACGGGGTGAGTACAGATGTACTCAGCAAGCCACCGAATGCAAATATAATGCAAGATAATAACAAGGGAGATAGTGGCTAGTTTAGCGGAAGCAGCATATTTGTAAGGCATTTAATGTGAGCAATTTATTGGTACGGAAAAGTAAACATGTGAATGCATCATCATCATCTTCTAACTCGAGGAGTACGTTTTACCTCCTCGCACAACAGTCCTTACATGCCATGAACAACTCATCCATTCAAACAATTGTAAACTAACTGCGAGTAGTCACACAACCCGCCCTTGACCGTGGGCTCGGCTTTTCGAAAAGATTAAATTACTCTGATCAGAGATGTACCACTGTACCCACAAGGCACGCACTCATCACCTACACCGAAGTGTAACGAGATGACCCATCACACGGGAACTCATGCCAAAACCTTCCATATGGTCTTCCCCGACTCAACAGCACCCTCTTATAGGTTTCGTACCGTGTCTCGCCATGTCGAGTTTCCACAATACCCCCTCTTGAGCCATCGTCGGTACAAGGCGCCCTGAGGGCTAGCCCCTTGCCCCCTCCACTATGGTGCCGTGAGACGGAGTGTTCCACACTTCCAGTTAGGACTTACCCATTAGACTTGTGGTTGGTACGGAAGTGCTTTGCAACAGATCCCGCAGACCGGTCCTTATAGTGCCCCGGGTGCGACATACCAAACCCGAGCTTGCACCCAGAACCCACCATACTTATAACATACCTAACTCCAACAGAGTCCAGAGACAAGAATAACGGGGTATTTCCATATACCAGAATCCATCTATTCTACGACTCATTCTTTATATCCTATAGCAGTTGTGCCGGTACATTCGGCACTAGCTAATATAATATTTGTAGAGTGACAAGGAGTTAAGGCTCAATAAGCATGGCTTGGGTTTGCACACAAGGACGGGGATCTAATAAATATAAGTGTAAGGCTTGATCTTTGACTAATGCAATATTAACCTATGTGTTATAGCGATAAGTTATTAAAATCATGGGCTCAATGATGATCAACTGTTTCCACAAAGGTGGTCGATGACTTGCCTTGCTCAGCAAAGGGTGAAGGAGGAACCTCGGGGTAGAACTCCTGCTCCTCGACGAACTCGTAGTCTTCTCGATACGGAAAATAAACAATACATTCAATAAACAGATAAAATTCACCAAATATTAAACATACACATTTGTAGGTTTTATTATGTGAAGTAATATTTTTAATATGTCAAGGTTTTGTACAAAACAGTAAAGTTTAATATTTTAGAATTTTTCCCAATTTATTTTCTGTATTATTAATTTTAACCCTAAGGGATTTTTATTCATTTATTTATTAATAATATTTTGGGTAACAGAAACATACTGTTTTTATGGCCTTAATGTGTAGAGAATAATATTCTGGTTCTAACAAAATTTGAATGGTGAAATTTGGAGTTAAAATGAGCAAGATATGAATTTTTGAAGTTTAAATCAATTTCTGGAATTTTATTTAAACAGAAAATGGGCTCTGGTCCACGGTGAGCCAGGCCCACGGTGGACCGCGCTACTGTGGCGTGGACCGGATTAACCAGATCCGTTGGATCTTGATCCAGCGGTCGGGCGCGAGGCGGAGGGGTTTAATGAAATCGGACGGCCACGATTAAGTCATACCGAATCGGTACGCGTGGACGCTCGAGATCGATCGGGGGGTTTAAGTTGCGATCAACGGCTGTGAGCGAGCGATACCGCTTTGACCAGATCCAAGGGCTCAGATTAGATCCCACAGGATCTAATCTGTGTCGTCCGATCCGGATCGTGCGGCTCAGAGGGGATCCGGCACGACACGCGCTAAGGGCTCGAGTACCCTTCGTCTCCGGCGACGGCGAGGCCTCGGGCGCGGTGGCAGCGGCGGCGGCGAGCGCCTACGTGCCTAGCTAAGGCCAAAAATGGACTGCGGAGGTGATGGGGATCACGATGGTACCTTCTGCGGCGAAGATGGGGGCTTGGAGGTGACCGGCGGCGAGCGTAGACGGCGAAGAGTGTTCGGGTGCTCGACGGCGACGGTGGTCCTGCGGTGTACTTGGCCAACGGAGGGGTGGCCGGGGACGGGGAGTCGTCGAGGGTCCCTCTGGTGGCGGTGGCTAGGGCGGGGGAGGCCGGGGTCGACGGCGATGTCTCGCCGGAGGTGGAGCAGACCCGAGGCTCGAAAAAGAGGGCGATGGCGCTCTGTTTTCGCTCGGGGAGGGCTCTGCTGGTGTGGCTGAGGGCGGTGGTCGTGGGGGGTTTTTATAGGGGTCGCCGGCGTGAAATGGGAAGGGGACCGGTGGAAATCCGAAAGGATTCCATCCTTGCGCCGGCGAGCTTCCATACTCACGGATAGGTTCCTAAAATAGCGATACCGCGTCGGGATTGGACGGAAGGTGATCACCGGAGGTAGGGAATTATGATCCTGGGCTCGGATCGTCGAGATCGGGTGGCTGGCGACGGGAAAATGGGAGGGGGTCGCCGGGAAAGGAAAGGGGGAGATCCCCTTCCAAGGAGGAAGACGAATCTGACAGGTGGGCTCCACCTGTCAGTGGGCGAACGGAAAAGGAAAGGGGCTGACAGGCGGGGTCGAGCGGTCAGAGGGTGCTAAGAGGCTGACGCGTGGGGCCAGGCGGGGCGCGGGCGGGAGGAGAGAGGGGAGGCGAGCGCCGACAGGCGGGCCCCTCCTGTCAGTGGATGGGTGGCAATGGGCTGGGCCAAGAAGGCCGTTGGAGGGAGTTTCGGGGTTGAGGCCCATTAAGGATTAAAATTGATTTCCGATTTAAAATAATTCCAGTAATTCGAATATTTGATTAAGGGTTGAATCACTGTTGATAAAAATGTGTAAAAATTCCTAAAATTATAGTTTGGTCTCTAGTTCATCTCATAAAATTTTCAAGTCCAGATTTTTAGTATTTCTCCCTGTTTGGCTTTATTTGGGTTCTTTTGGGATTTTCCTTTAATAAAAAAACCAAAAATTATTTAAATAATATTTTTCTTTTTATTTTATTCCTTTTAATTTCTGGGGTGTTACAGTTGTCCAAATCTCCCTAGCAGTCCTAAGGTGCTGCACCCTATCGAACTCACTCCGGCTCAAACCGATGAACAGTATATTTCTTGCCTTGGAATTGGCATTATATTGATCCTTCTCTGTTTGAGAGGTGCGAGTCTCAGGGATGGAGTATTGTGATTCCACAATCTCCCAAATTGCATTTCCTTGGCTTAACAAGTAAGCCTCCATGCGCACCTTCCAATATGCGAAGTCTGTCCCATCGAACAGAGGAATTTTACTGCCTCTATCCATGTCGCCAACAGATCACAAAACCGGTTAAGGTCAACTGGTGATCTTAACCCGCTCTGATACCAATTGTTGGACTGGAAACGGCGACCAGAGGGGGGGTGAATGGGAGCTTTTAGAATTTCTGGCTAAAAACTAGCCTTCGGTTTCAGTTCTGTCTTCTGCGGAACAGACTTCGAACACTACCTTCGAAGGTCTGGTTCGGAGGTACTTCGACACCTTCGAACACAGGCTTCGGAGGAGAAAAAGTTCGAAGCCAAGAAGACTTCGCTCCACTTACAACCCTTGAAAATCTACTCTGCTTAGTCAGTGCAGGCTCCGCACACAGGGTGCTTCGAGCAGGCTTCGCACTTCACCCTTCGCAAGAGTGGACAGCCCTCAGAGGAATTCGACCAAGTACTTGACAGCAGCAACTGGTGCTGAGCTTCGTACACGAAGGTCTACACGCACACAAACAGACTACACTAGGGGCTTCGACACAAGAAGCAAAACGGGCAACAATCAGGGCTTCGCTAGTAAGCAGCGAGGTCACGCCTCCTGTTACACAGAGCGAACGCACACTGACAAAACACACCTCGCACAAAAACAGGCTTCGCCTCAACAGGCTTCGGTGCACTACAACAGGCGAGGTATGTAACGCGAGCTCAAGCAAAAAGCACAAAGAAGCAGGGCTTCGCCGCTTGAACAAGGAACACAAAAATGAACTCTCTGGATGTATTACAATCGAAGTATGAGGCTACAGGAGCTCAACAGTAAATGCTCAAAGTGTTAAATGTTACCTACCGAGCCCCCATATTTATAGCCCACAGTTCACCCAAAGGAAATGACTACTTTACCCCTAGGGTTTACAAAAGATTTGACTCTACAGAACTAAGGAGTACAAAAGGTAGTCCACCTTTATTTTGGAGGCTTCTCTGTCAGCTTTGCAGAGGGGACAGTGTCAGCCTTTTACAGAACAGACAGTGTCAGCCTTTGCAGTCATTGATTTTCTGCAGCCTCCCATCGCACGCGAGGGTGCGGTAGCTTCGGTGAGAAGCCTGAAGCCAAATGGCCTTCGCTCCACCGAAGTCAGTCTCCGATACAGTGACGGTTTTGAGCCGAAGCCGTCAAAGCTCTTGAGCCTTCGCACCAACACCTCCGGAGTGGACCACCACGGCTTCGCAGCTTCACCCAGCTCGAACTCCGTCAGTCCGTGTACCGAAGCCATGCAGGC
The DNA here is from genome assembly GCA_019279435.1 of Zizania palustris. Taxonomy (NCBI): domain Eukaryota; kingdom Viridiplantae; phylum Streptophyta; class Magnoliopsida; order Poales; family Poaceae; genus Zizania; species Zizania palustris. Next base: position 56,462,217 of record JAAALK010000283.1, on the reverse strand, counting down.
CGAAGTACCTCAAGTCATCCTCACTCCGAAGCCCCACCTTCGGAGTACCACCCTTCGAAGTCCCTCCTTCGTCCAAGGCCTCCGCATGAAGCATTCCATGAGCACTTCGTCGCAGTGTCTCTCCCCGAGCACACTCCTCGACGAGCCTCACCCAGACCATGCCTTCGATGCACCTCGACTTCTGAGACCTTCGTCGGGTACCTTCGAATGTCTCCCTCCGGAGCACACTTCGAACACCTTGCCTCCGCAGAGGACTTGATCCAACCAACTCCGAAGTCACTCCATTCGGAGTACCTTCGAAGTGCCTCACCTCCGAGGACTTTGTCTCGGAGTACCTTCAGTCGGAGCCACACTCCGCACTCTCTGCCTTCACCTGGCACGCCTCGACCCGAGGACCGACCCGGACCACCTTCGTAGCCACCGTGACGGAGCTCCCCGCTCCCCTGGCATCAGGCCTCCCGCTTGACCCAGGTTCACCTGCTGCGAACCTTGTCCGTCGCCTCCGAAGTCCCTGCGCACCACAGACAAGCAGACAAGTGTATCCAGTACTCCGGAGACCTCTCCGGGTTAGCAACCTCCGGTACACACTCCGGTGTACCGCCCAAAGTACCGACGCCTTCGGTACGAACCCAATCATCGCGTACTGTCGGACCCCTCCGACGAGCACACTCCGCTGCACAGCTGCAGCAAGCAAACACCGAAGATACTTCGGTGAAGCCACCTCCGAACACCCTTCGGAGGTACAACCTCCGAACCCCCTTCGGAGGTACCCTTCGAACAGAGGGTAAAAGCCTGTCAATCACTCATCACAAGCACCGAAACCAACCCTTGGTTTCTCAGTATTGGATCAGAAGTTTTTATACCATGTGCCATCTCCGTCAGATGGTTCATATTGCGACGTTGATCTCCCAAGTGGAGCTCTCCCAATCGCTACCAGACCTTCTATCTTGGAAATGGACAAAGGATGGAGAATACTCGGCCAAGTTGGCATAGGAAATCCAGTTCTGCGGGTCCATCAATGCTTTGTACCATCGTAACCTTTGGAAAGCACAACCTAGACCGAAATGTAAATTCTTTGTTTGGACTCTGTTAAAAAAGAGAATTCTCATAGCACACAATCTCCTTAGGCGCGGATGGCAGTGCAATCCGATCTATCTCTTGTGCCTCCTTGAGCTCGAGTCTCCGAATCATCTAGCATGCAAATGTGTTTTCACTGTCCAGGTATGGGACAGGATCCGGTTGCGGTTCAACCTCCCTAGTAGTTCCACTGACCTCTCCAACTGCCTCAACCTGCAAGATTGGTGGCAAAGGGTGGCAAACTCCATCCCTTCCCAGCTTAGAAAGATCTTCAATGGTCTTCTTATTTATACTTGGTGGAATATTTGGAAAGAGAGAAATCGCCGAATCTTCCAAAATTCCTTTAGTCCGGCGCAGATTGTAGTTAATTTGATTGTGGGTGACCTCGATGCTATGCTCTTTTCTCTAACTCCCCCCATGTAACCCCCTCTGCTTTCTCCCCCATTTGTCACTTTGGTCTACTGTTATAGACTTAGCTAGACCCACTTGTCATCTATACAAGTAGCAAATGATCAAACTGCACAAGCTTTTTAGTGACAAAACCTGAAATCTCCTGAACGAAAATGATATATAACATACATGTGTCTTGCTATGATCAATTGGTTGTATTGGATTTACTATTACATAGGTGTCTTCTTCCCCTCTTTAATTCAAAGAGGGGAAAGCTTATGTAGTTCTAAAGTAATGCGACGAGTTCTATAAAACTCTTGTCGAAAGTGCTATGAACAATAAATAGTATATATAGAATCCAACATTTGTAGTGGCCGTGTGAAGATAACTAGTAATATTATGATAGGTAATAATTATATAAAGAATCATCATAAATAATCTATGTTGGAGCGTAATCACCAGTCATCAACTCATCATATCTATAATGATTGTGACGCAGTGGAAAAAAAATACATTCTTTATCAATTCGAGCAAATAACTTGTCGATCGATGTAAAACCTGGCAACACGTACAACAGGTACAAGTGTGCAGCCGTCATCTCCAGAAAGGCATATCAAATCGCAAACCAGCTGCAAATTGCAATCCCTACATCACCTGAGCGATCGATGTTAATTCGTCAGCAAATATTTCCTCCTAGATCGTTGCAACGGTCCTCTCCAAATTTTATCCGTTGCGTGCATGCATCGCAGTCGTGATGTTCTTCTTAACCGGTAAATCCACTTGGAATTATTAAGCTAGAAATTACCAATGGAGAATTGGAGGTCATCAGATTGATAGATGCATCTAGAGAGAGAGATGGAGCGTTGCTGATGACGACGACGACAACGACGTCGTGAGAGAGGAGAGCAGCGAGAAAGCTAGCGAGCGTCCGTTGAGACGTCGGCGTCACGCGCGCTCCCCCCACCTACCACTACTAAAACGCCCCATGTCCTCTTCCTCTCGCCAGCCAGCTCGCTTCGAACACCTCCGGGACAAGGTCGGTCTACCTCCCGCTTCAGTGCGTTCGATCGCGCTGCACATTTGCACAGTTGCACGAGTTACTGTTTTCATCTCGATCGCCATTGCTGCCAATGGCGGAGTACTCCGAGCTCGCGGCGTGCAGCCCGGCGTCGTCGTCGTCCTCGACGCCGGCGTCGCCCGGCGGAGGGGTGGCAGCGGCGAGGAGCGGCGGCGGGGAGAAACGCGGGAGGGGCGGCGCCGCCAAAGCGGCCGGGGGAAGCAGGCACCCGACGTACCGCGGCGTGAGGATGCGAGCGTGGGGGAAGTGGGTGTCGGAGATCAGGGAGCCCCGCAAGACGTCGCGCATCTGGCTCGGGACGTTCCCGACCCCCGAGATGGCGGCGCGCGCGCACGACGCCGCGGCTCTCGTCGTCAAGGGCCCCGCCGCGGTGCTCAACTTTCCGGACGCAGCAGCGTCACTGCCGCGCCCGGCCTCCGCGGCCCCGCGCGACGTGCAAGCCGCCGCCGCGCTCGCCGCGTCCATGGACCACCCCGCGGGCTCGGGCGCGGGCGCGTCCACGTCCGCGGCGTCGACTACGCCATCAATGCTGCAGCCGGCGTCGCCAGCGCCAGCGCCCGCGCCCGCGCCCGCGCACGCGCACGCGCTCGGCCAGGACGACGACGACGGCGACGAACTGGAGGAGATCGTCGAGCTCCCCTGCATCGACGAGTTCGACATCATCACGGCCGGCGAGCTCGAGTTCGGCAACAGCAGCAGCACTACCAGTACCTTCCACGACGTGGCCTCCCCCGAGCCGGCCTGGTACGATCAGCCGTCGTGTTGGCTGCAGCAGGACGCCGGCGCCATCGCCATGCACGATGGTGTCGGGTTCGACGCGGACGCCATCGTGGCTTCCGGGTTCGGTACGCTCCTGTGGAACCTGTAGCTAGCTAAGCTACTAGTAATTATCTTTGGCTTATCTGTTCTTCTCTTTTTCTCTAGTGTCTTCTGAATATAATGTCCCCTTCAATTTGACATTTTCAATAGCTATATATACATATCAATACGCTACCGTACGTACCCCTGCTGCAATGCAATGCTAATATATTATGTAAATATATGTCTTCTGAAACTCTCTCATATATTATGTTGGCTTGTCTGCTTTTTAGTTTCTGTTTTCTGAAGATGGACACGACATGCATGATGCATACAAATATCTGAGCATCAGCTAGCACACGATCCACAGACGACAGGCAAGCATAGCAATTTGCGGTTGAGGTTTATAATGATTTTTATAGCTTCAAATAAATCAATTTAATACCAAAAGGCGGGAACGCTATTCTACACTATGGGTGTAAATGCTATTCTACACCGATCATCCCAATCGTGCCCACCCCCCACCCAATTCCAACCCCTCCATTTCACGTCGGTGTAGAATAGCATTCTACACCCGTGGTGTAGAATAGCATTTGTATACCAAAAGGTTAATATATATATTTTTTAAAAAACTATCTTTTAAGAAGCCAGGCTGAGAAAAAAGATATATCCAATATACCGATATATTCAGCAATAAGCTGCTAGCTCGTCACTGCCCTAACTAGAGGTGCAGTGGTTCCAACTTCCAACTAACGAACTGTTGCATCCATATATATATGCGTGATGCGTCGATCTCTTGCCCGATCGATCGGTTTGTGACATAGCCCACGAGCAGCTAGCTTAATTGTTTTTCCTGACCTAAATCATCCGATCGATCAAATTAATCTGCAACGACAGTACTACATATATAAGCTAATTAAACGGCGTAAACATATCTGTATATACACTTACTCCCAGCTGCCACGAACGCGCGCGCGCGCGTACGTGATCATCAAACGCACGCCTGAATAATTAAGCAGCTGCTCGATCTGTTGCTCGTTGCTGTCAAATTAAATGCGGATGTTATTACGCTTAATTAGCTTAACTCTGGAACTGAAGAGATCGAGATCGATCGATTGATGCGTCGATTAATAATAATTAGCACGGTACACAGGTGGCTGCTGGCGACTGTTAATTAGCAGCAGCGTGAGATGTCGAAATGCAACACAAAAAAAAGGCAGTCACTACCGGAAAACGCATGTTTGCCGAGTGCATTCCATCGGGCACTCGGCAAAGACACGTTCGCCGAGTGCCCTATGGAATGCACTCGGCAAAGAGTTGCACACTCGGCAAAGGCATGGTTTGCCGAGTGCCACTCCTTAGGCACTCGGCAAACATCCTGAAAAAAACCCGCCAAGTTTTTTTGCTGACGCCGTGACGGCGTCAGGGGTGAAAATTTGGGTTTGCCGAGTGCCACTAACGGACACTCGGCAAACCCTAGCCTTTGCCGAGTGCCACAAGAAAAACACTCGGCAAAGATGTTTTGAAGTCCATATTTCATGTGAAAACACATTTTGAGTCCATATCACATTTTAAAAATGTTTTGAACCTGAATTTTTTTTACAGTCATAATTCAACATCTTTTAATCCTTGATAAATTTTCATACTTTTATGAGTGGGTTTGGTATTTTTAATAAAATATTTGTATTTCTAGGATTTACTTCCAAGTGGGTCAAATTTGAAATGCATGTACATGAAATAATGACTCAAAAATTATGGAAAAATCATATTTGTGTTCATGATTACATTTGTAATCTTTTACAACTAAATATAACTAAATATTTAAAATCTAATTTACGACACTCGACCGGCAATATGCAGGTTAATGGTTTTTTAATTATAGAAAATGTAATTGATGCCTAAAAAATATGACACTTGACGTGGTGTCATTATATCATACATATATGATATGGTAAAAAATTCATAATGTTTCGACAAAGTTTTCAAGTATGACCTTTAGAAATTGGACAACCTTCGAGAAGGTTTATGAGTTTAGGGATGAAATGAGTTAGGTTTAGAAGCAAATCGATATTCAAATATTTGTTTGGAGTTAAAACTTTTTGTACTACTAAAACTCAATTTATCTTATACCATGTCAAAATTTGACATTTTTTAGAGTTAGTTTGCTATTTTTGGTTAAAAAAGTTGTTTATAAGATTTTAAGTAAAAGATCCCAAATTTAAACTCTATGTGCCTTATATTTGATTATTTGAACCAAGAAATTTTCTAGGATGAAATATTAGTGTATATTATATAATTACAAATTATGGGATTTTTTACTGTCTTTATTCTATTTTTGTTTTTTTTTGAAAATAGTATAAAAAATTGTTTGCCGAGTGCATTTGGACCTGGCACTCGGCAAAGACAAAAAAAATCACTTTTGCCGAGTGCCATAGCTAAATGCACTCGGCAAACTGTGATGATCCCATTATTTCATGTGAAAACATATTTTCACTCTATATCACATTTAAAACATTTTTTGAACTTGAATTTTTTTTTACAGTCCTAATTCAACATCTTTTAATCATTGGTAAATTTTCATACTTTTATGAGTGGGTTTGGTATTTTTAATAAAATATTTGTATTTCTAGGATTTACTTCCAAGTGGGTCAAATTTGAAATGCATGTACATGAAATAATGACTCAAAAATTATGGAAAAATCATATTTGTGTTCATGATTACATTTGTAATCTTTTACAACTAAATATAACTAAATATTTAAAATCTAATTTACGACACTCGACCGGCAATATGCAGGTTAATGGTTTTTTAATTATAGAAAATGTAATTGATGCCTAAAAAATATGACACTTGACGTGGTGTCATTATATCATACATATATGATATGGTAAAAAATTCATAATGTTTAGACAAAGTTTTCAAGTATGACCTTTAGAAATTGGACAACCTTCGAGAAGGTTTATGAGTTTAGGGATGAAATGAGTTAGGTTTAGAAGCAAATCGATATTCAAATATTTGTTTGAAGTTAAAACTTTTTGTACTACTAAAACTCAATTTATCTTATACCATGTCAAAAATTGGCATTTTTTAGAGTTAGTTGGCTATTTTTGGTTAAAAAAGTTGTTTATAAGATTTTAAGTAAAAGATCCCAAATTTGAACTACAAGTGCCTTATATTTGTTTATTTGAAGTTAGAAATTTTCTATGATTAAATATTAGTGTATATTATATAATGCCAAATTATGAGATTTTTTACAGTCTTTATTCTATTTTTGTTTTTTTTTGAAAATAGTATAAAAAATTGTTTGCCGAGTGCATTTGGACCTGGCACTCGGCAAAGAGTCAAAAATTCATCTTTGCCGAGTGCCAGGTCCAAATGCACTCGGCAAAGAAGTGAAATTTCAAAAAAATAAAAAAATTTCGCCGAGTGCTACCAAAATTGGCACTCGGCAAAGTAGGTTTCGGGTAAAAAAGGACCCCGAGCAGATCTGGCTCATTTAAGCCAGATCTGCTCCCTCCGCCGCCGCCGCGCCCCCTCCTGCTCCCTCCAGCCCCGCCGCGCCCCTGCTCCCTCCAGCCCCGCCGCGCGCGCGCCCTGCCCCTCGCGCGCCGGCCGGCTCTGCGCCCCCCCGCCCGGCTGCGCCCCCCCCCCCCGCCCGGCTGCGCCCTTTGCCGCCGGGGCGCCCGCGCCCGTCCGCCCCCCGCGCCGCCGGCGTCGACCCCGGCCGCCGGCGTCGACCCCGGCCGCCGGCTCCACCGCCCCCGGCCGCCGGCCCCAGCCACCGGCTCCGCCGCCCGAGCCCCCTCTTTCCTAGGTATATATACATGTATAATGCCATTTTTTCAAATATAAATGCATGTATAAATTGCATCTCAAATAGTAAATGCATGTATAACATGGACATGCATAATGTGGAGGCTAGCAAGAAAGGGCTACTAATTGGTGGCATATATATTTGTGTGGCCATTTGTTATATATATGCATATATATTTGTGTGTCCATTTGCATATATACTTACTCTCATCAAATGATGTGTATAACATTTGAGACATGCATTATATTGCATATATATATTGCACATTTTTTAATTACTTTATCTTATAACTAATATTTTTATTGTTTTTTAGATAGATCTAGTTTGCTTAGCGATCTCTTACCGGTGTCACCGTCCTCTTCTCGGCTTCATCGTCCTCATCTCGCATCAAACCCTATCGGTAACCTTAGAACATAGGATTAATATTTTGCTTGAACATGAATGATTAATATGCTTTGTACATGTTTTTTATTGTCTAATACAACGTCACATGTTTTGTTTGCTTTCAACATCCCTTCCTCGTAAATAATATTACAATTTTATTTACATGCATGTCAAGAAGATTAATATAAATAAATGCTTATACATGTTTTAGAAATTTTAATATAATCGTTGTAATTCTTGTTATGATTTAATGGTTATTTTGATTAATATCTTGTGTATGTGGATGCCGGCCATCGTGCCGTGATATATATATGTGTATGTGGATGTCAGCCATCACGTCGTGATGTGTGTATGTGGGTGACGGTCATCGTGCCGTCCTATTTATGCATGCTAGATTTGCTATGTATTAGAGACAAGATGTTGTCAAAAAAAATTTTTTGGTTATTGTCGCGTAACCTAGGCGTCTCCCGTTCGGAAGAGTTACGGTTTGGAATATGCATGTGTTTGCATATCTGTCGCCGTAACTGTTTCGAACTGTCCACGTTTGGACAGCTGGAGGATGCGTAGATTGAGCTCGTTTTCATGCTCCGTTCTGACTCGACCCAGGGTTTCGACAGCACGTCCCCGTTGTTCTCCGAACGCACATCCTCTTGGCATGTTGCCCAGACGTGCGTTTGGAGAGCAGCGGGGAGGTGCTGCCGAAATTTTGGGTTGGATCGGAACGGAGCGTGAATACGAGCTCAATCTACGCATTGTCTGGTGGGATTAGGACCTATCTTACCTATTAGACTGTTATATTCATCTCGTTTCTCACTAACCCCTAAACACGGGTGTTGTTTCCTAGTTTAGTACAAGATGGATCATCGTGAGTGGATGTACACGGGTCGCCCTAGTCAGGCCGAGGTGACCATGGATTGGATCAAGAACACTGAAGTATTCTTAGAGACAGCGTTTGGTAGACAGAATGTACGTGACAAGACCTGGTGTCCATGTAGTCGGTGCGAGAATAAGCGTCAACAAACAAAGGATGCTATGGGTAAACACCTATGCAAATATGGGTTTATGCCAAATTATACCCGTTGGACGTATCATGGTGAGTCGCAACGTCCTAGAGAGGAGGTGTTGCGACATCGCATGGACGATGATGAGGGAGGGGTTGGATTTATGCTAGATGACTTTGAAGATGCGCATTTTGACGAAGCACGTGAAGAGGAAGTGCCGGAGCCAACGGCAAAAGCGTTTTATGACATGTTGTCCACGTCAAAGCAACCTCTTCACGGTCACACTAAGGTTTCTCAACTGGATGCCATCGCACGACTATTGGCCATCAAGTCGCAGTTTAGCTTGAGTCGAGAATGCTTCGACGTTATGCTGACGGTTGTTGGTAGCCTTCTTCCAGAAGGTCACAATATTCCGAAGAGCATGTACGAGTCTAAGAAAGTCCTCCGTGCACTTAAGATGCCTTATGAGCAAATACATGCTTGTCCCAACGGATGCATTTTATTCAGAAAACAATACGCAGACGCAACCTGCTGCGTGAAATGCAAATCCTCTAGGTATCTGGAGGTAGACTCCGATGATGGTGTGAAGAAACAACTCTCAATTCCCGTGAAGATCCTTCGGTACCTTCCCTTTGTACCGAGGATCCAACGGCTGTACATGACCGAGGAATCTGCTAAACAGATGACATGGCATAAAAATGGGATTCGTTACAACCCAGACAAGCTAGGTCATCCATCAGATGGAGAAGCGTGGAAAAAATTTGATCAGCTCCATCCCGAGAAAGCTTTAGAGCCACGTAATGTACGAATTGCTATAGCAACAGATGGGTTCAATCCATATGGTATGAGTGCTCACGCCATGTTAACGGTATCCTCGGGCTTCTTATCAAGGAAAAGTTCCCTGGTTTGATATCTTTGGATGGGAGGACGGAGCCGGCGTACTCATGGAGGCACTATGAAAGTGCGCCGGACGCCCCTGACCGAGAAGGGAGACAATTTGCCCACCTAGCCGATCGAGTCAGGGCTGAGCTCTGGGTAAGTTTATTTTCTTAATATATGTGTCAATACTATTAACATGTGAAAACATATAACATTCTCTTTACATCTATATGCAGGATTTTTATAGATGTGATGAGAGGTATGCGGATCAGGCTGCCGCAGTTATTAATAGAGCCGCCAAGAAGCTTGTCACCGACATGCATTATGAGGCGCGCATTCAAGCTGTTATTGACTTCTGCGCTCAGCACCGTCGAGAGAGAAAGAACAAAAAGGATGCCCGGACCACCTTTCTGACACGAGAGGAATACATGATGGTAAGTGTATTCTCGTGTATCTTCTAATACTTAATATTATGTCATTAACAAATTCACTTGCATCAAATAGGTCCCTCCACAGTGGTGTGCCGCTCATCTTGAGTGTTGGGGCCAAATTGTTGATAGGTGGTGTTCTGCCGAGTGGCAGAGCAGTCACGAGGCATGCCGCCAGCGACGCCTACTCATGCCGGGGGCAGCACACCATCAAGGCTCGCTGAACCTCGACCAGTTCAGGGCTAGATGGGTATGTAGTTACATGTTTCTTTTTTTCGCTTAATTGCACAATATAACTCTAACTATCTTCTTGTTTCAGTCAACGGCCAATGCGGGTCAGGAATGCTCCCAAGTCATGGCATATGCTCTGGCTCACAAAGGGAGGGCGGTTGAAGGCAATACCTACAATCCAAATGACCCCGCTGAGTCGTACACTAATCGGAATGCATATCAACGCCTCCAAGACTATTCAGAGATGGCAAGGGAAGTGCATGGCGCCGATTATGACCCAATCGCACATGACATCGATGGCGAGGTGGTCATGAGGGCTGGAGGAGGAAAGAGACATGGGCGATATTTGATGGGCGACGGCGCCATTGATACCCGTAGTACCCCCTCTCTATCTGAGGTGAGAGCTCGGAGCTCGACCTCCGGTCCGGGTATACGTCCTCGCCGAGACACATCTATGGGTCTGATTGCTGATCTACAGGTTAGTTCATTTTCATCAATCATCGAACACTTCACATTGTTTGTTTGAGAACATTAACTCTGAAATAATGTTTTGTAGGCCCAACTAAATGAAGAAAGATCACAAAGGACCGAGTGGCAGACCCAGATGGAGGCTCGGCTGCAGGCTCAGATGCAAGCTCAGATGCAAGCCGAGATGCAGACCCAGATGCAGCAGTGGTTTGCGCAGATGGGTGGATCTTTCTCAGGTCATATGGGTCTGCCTGGACTTCCTCCTCAACCTCAACAATCTCCGCGGACTCCACAGAGCGGCAATGTGAGTTACTAATATTGTTATTGTCGTTTTAGTTATATACAATTATTCTAACTATTTTTCTTTTTTTTTTCAGTTTCATCCATCGGCAGCAGGATCAAATACGCAGCCATCTCCACACACAGGTCATAGCGGTAATGATAATTTGTGAGTTGTGGTGTGAGTTGCCGTGATGAAATTGTTAATGAACTTGAACTTGTCACCGTTTACGCGAACTTAACTTTTGTATCAATTTGAACTTGTATTTGTGACGTGAACGTGAATTTGTGATGTGATCGTGAAATTGTGATGTGATCGTGAAATTTGTGATGTAAATGTGATTTTTGTGATGTGTATGTGATTTCTGTGAATATCTGTGATTCAGTGTGAATTTTGGGGCAAATTTTGTGAATAAATGTGAATTTGTGATGCATTTTGTGATTGAATGTGTTTTTTAGATGAAATATGCAAGAAATAAATGAAAAAAAAATTTAAAAATATTTTGCCGAGTGTTACACTCGGCAAAGCCACCTGCAGTGCACAGAAACGTGCCACGTGGCACGTTTCTGTACACTCTGGGGAGCCTTTGCCGAGTGCCTCCACGTGGCACTCGGCGAAGGGGGTATGCCGAGTGCCACGGGGGCACTCGGCGAAGGCCCACGCGCCACGTGCCCCCCTCCCCCCCGAGCCCCCTTCGCCGAGTGCCCCCGTGGCACTCAGCACACCACCTTCGCCGAGTGCCACGTGGGGCACTCGGCGAAGCCCCCTCGCGCCACGTGCCCCCCCCGAGCCACCTTCGCCGAGTGCCCCCTGTGGCACTCGGCACACGCCGAGTGCCACGTGGGGCACTCGGCGAAGCCCCGTTAACGGCCACCCCGGCCGTCAACCGTGGACTTCGCCGAGTGATATACGTGGCACTCGGCGAAGTCTATATTGCACTCGGCAAAGACTTCGCCGAGTGCTCGATAAATTGCACTCGGCGAACCCTCACGTCGCCGACACGGCCAGTGCCGAGTGGGGTTCGCCGAGTGTGGCACTCGGCGAAGCCTTTGCCGAGTGCATTGTGGGCTTCGCCGATTGCCCTAAACACTCGGCAAACCCAAGCAATCCCGTAGTAGTGAGTGAGGCGATCGATCTCAGAAGATCGACAGGAGCAATGAACTATATATGCGGGGTTGCTTAAGACACGCCGAATCCGATTGGCAGGTATTCCGATGAGGATCGGATATTCCGATCTCACTCGGATTACGATGAGTACATCCAGATTTCAAAATTCTGAATGGTGTATCTCCTGAAAAAAATTTCCATACAAAAAATAATGAAAATTTTCTTCTAAAATCATTGATACACTTTTTATAATTAAATTGTTCGTTTTTTAAGAAGATTTCAATCCGACTTAAGTTGAAGTTCAAGATGTGATGCGAGAACTTGTCACTGGATCACTCATTTCATTTGTACTAATCTTGCCTCATCGAGCATGACAATTCGATACCAACTTAGTAAACACTTAAACTAATTGATCGAACACTTCCAAACACCCTGTAATTAGTTCATGCAATGAAACCAATTAAGCACTGTTGCAAATAGCCAGGCTGCAGGCGTGCATGCATGCAGGCATGTCCAAGTTGCACCACTTGAATCAAATTAATTATAGATCGAAAACAGCGTACGTGCAATGAAATTAGGTAACATCACTATAGAACAATAAATTCATGTTATGCCTTGCACAGTAGTGTAGACACTCACGGCGACAAAAATATAATAATCACTCATCAGAATTGAATTCTAAAACATGGCCCTACATTAAAACTACTATATATTATTGGACGTAGCGGCAGATCTTGATTAGACCATTTATTTACCATTTAAATATATAGTTAAATACAAAAGAGTCCCTACTTTAAAGAAGCCAAGTTTGCTTCAAATATCAGTATTTAAAACTGCATACAACCCGTTTTCGAAAATTTCTCAAAATGTTTTTTAATTTAGTAGGTGATGTTGTAACATATGGCTCTATAAACTTCCAGCTTAAAATGTGATTTGCACAAAGTGAAAAGGCGAGAGATATCAATCAGAAAGTGAGCTGTTTAATATATTAACGGGAAATCGAGGAAAAATACCAAGGCCGTTGATTCAAGGCCCAAGTCCAAGCCCGACACGACAATACACAGATGGCCCATTAAGGCCCAACCTGCATCTCGATGGTGATGAACGGATGAACTCTGCAAGAACAGCGAATTGCAGACAGGAACAGGGTAGCTGTAGTGCTGTACTGTTGCAAAAAAATTTTATCTGATGTCTCCCAATGGAACAGAGAGTGCAATTTTTTTTGTGGTAAAATACCATCCTGTCTGATTGTTGTACATGTCATAAGCAAAGTTGTTCAATTCCCAAATTCTATAACCTAAATTTTCTTCAGTAACTCTGTTACTGCTAAAACATTCAGTTGAATCTGAGTGGTGAACCAGTTTCAAGTGTTCCACTCTAATTTCAACGTGGGTTCAAGGATCCAAGAGAAACACAGCCGCTGCACCGGATCCTGAAGCTTTCGACTGTCAAGGGTGACGTGGCCGCAACATCTGCTTCTCCGAGAGCTGCATTTTTCTGAACAAGACAAGATGCCCTGCTCTGACCGTCTGTCTCTTCTACACAGTGAAATTACGTCTTACGCTGTTTGATTCTTACTTCGCTAAAAAGATTTTCCTCTTGGTGATATGGAAATACTTTCCACCGACTTCCACAAAGAAAGCAAACGGTCTGAACTGAACAATATCTTGTTGAATAAACCTGAACAGAATAAAATCATTCGGAAGTGGTTTGGTTGGTAGGATTGGATTGGATAGCTTGATGGATCACCCAACTGTCAACTGCCAAGGCTGACCTTCCCAAGTACACAACTGGTTCTGAATTTCTGATTAAGTTAGACTTGCAAGGATTGTCCTTAACTTGCCCTAGCTGGTTAGCTTCATCATTCTCCTCTGCCCTTGCAAGCTTGCAGCTTGCTTCACTCTCTGGTAACTCTCCCCTTTGTGGTCTTCTCTTCTCTTACGCCACTCAACGCATCCAACGGCTTTACATAGGTGGTCGCCGACGGAGCGGATCCTTCACGGCAGAAACGATCGATCGAATGGAGTCGGTGACGGCGGTGGTGGCCGAGGAGACGGCGACGCGTCGCGTGGCGAACCGCATCATACGGGCGCTGCAGCACCAGCTCCGGCTGCTGCACCGCGCCGGCGCGGACTTCTTCGTGCTGGGCGCGACGGGGAACGTGTACACGGTGACGCTGGCCACGACGCCGGCGTGCACGTGCCCCGACCCCGCCGTGCCGTGCAAGCACATCCTCTTCGTGCTGCTCCGCGTCCTCGGCCTGTCGCTCGACGAGGCATGCGTGTGGAGGCAGTCGCTGCGGCCGTGCCAGGTCGCGCGGCTCGTCGGCACGCCGACGTGTCCCGACGTGCTCGCCGGTCCACGTGCCAGGGAGAGGTTCCACCAGTTGTGGTCGGCCCGGGCGGCTGCCGCCAAGGCCGACGGCGCCCAGCACCGCCGGCGGGAGGAGGCCGGCGCGACGTCGTCGGGGAGGCTCGACGGCGCAGTCTGCCCGGTGTGCCTCGAAGAGATATCGCCGGCGCAGGCGCAAGCACAGGGCGGGCCGACTGCGCCGGCCGCGGCGGCGCAGGTGCTTATGACGTGCGGTACGTGCCGGAACTCGGTGCACGCCGAGTGCTTTGCGCGGTGGAAACGCAGCCGCTCGAGGCGAGCGGCGACGTGCGTCGTGTGCCGGGCGCGGTGGCGGCAGCCGAACCGGCCGGAGCAGGAACAGGAGCAGCAGTACATAAACCTGTCTGCCTACTTGAACGACGTCGAGGGCGACGTCGCGATGCTCGCCGACGACGGGGCATTGTGCGCTGGCTAGTAGTTGACGTTCGCTGATGCGTTCCTTAATCGTGGCACGCGGATGGCGACGAATTGAAGCTGTACATGCTACATACTATAAGCACGAATTCGTTGTGTTTTATAACATTTCTTCGTTCTTAATTTTTTTAGGGCTGACTTATTGTTTAAGTGACTCGATCACATGCCTGTACAAAAATGATATGTTAATAAAAGGGACATTCTATTCACCGTCTGAATTCACAAGCTACATACTTTGCGTTAGATCTGGATTTAAGGGCTCCCATTCTATTCAAAATCTAATACTTGTATTAGATGGTCAAACAGAAAAGAGAGTGACAGAGAGATCAGATTTAAATTACTTTTGCTAGAATTTTGGGATAGATTCGTCTAAATATTTCAGAAATTCCTAAATAACTCTCAAAGGTTAACATCATAAAAAAGAATATCGCGTAGTCGAGAGACAGGTACCAGACTCAACACTGCTAAGTGCCAAACTCAAGCCAAGGATTTAGAGATCGGGGGTCAGCACTACCAAGTGATTGACCAAGTTGGGACCTAGGAGTTGGGGGTCAGCGTGGCGAACCCAACCACATGTTTCCAAAGTCTGACTTCTTATCTGGTAGAGACGTGTTTTTTCCTTTATAGTTTCAATTCTTTGGGAATGTGGCGAAGTTTACGGAATATGGTTATATGGAAACCAACTTGATTGAGATCGTGATCGTGGCACGAGATTCGATTGTTCCCATATAAATACACATATATCTAGCCGATTCCTAAGATGATGAGAGATAACACAGATCGGAACCATGAACCGAGCTAGGGTCTTTGATTGTGTCTTCTCTCTTCTATGTTGTCGTCATAATCTACTCCATCTCGTCCACCAGCGTGCACTGGGAACGGGAGAGCAGATCTCTGAAACCTCTCGTCCTTGTGCAGTGATCCTACACCGAGAGATGACGAATAAGGTTTTTAAGAAACACTTCACGTGACCGCTCATAAATGTCACCACGGCACGCCTTCCGTCCACGTCTACCGTCAGTGGTCGCCATCGGGTACCGTGATCTAACACCAAAAGGAGCACCTCTTCACCGATCGCAAATTCATCTTCTACTATCATACAATACATGTGCTATGTTTCAGTATCGTTATTAACCATGTTTTATGAAATCATGATTGTTATGATGAAGTCTACTAGCACGATACATCTGTTCATGCTAGTTTCTGCTGATGTTATAGTTTATCTATTTCAAAAGTTAATATTGTAATCACCTAATATTTCAACAATTTTGAGAGCTAAGACACAGAGTGCATTAACATGTACACAATAGGTAAGCACAATATAATGTGAATGTTTTCATTTATTCATCGATTACAAGATCAGGAGTGCTAGCTAGTAGCCTAGTACTCCAATATGCATGCATACATTACATATATAGTACACCATGCACACATAAAACTTGCATGGAATTACCTGAAGACAGGGTTAATTAATCTCAACTCTCCCTCCACCAGTGGTGAAAATCAATATAACTCACCACTAAACAGAGGAAAACAAGAGCCCCATCCAAAAAGAACAATTAAACACGCCACTAATTAAAGGGTGCATGCTCATCTTTCCACTAACCTAGCTTGCTAGTGAGATTAATTTGCACCCCCAAACATAGTTTACACTCCATGCAACTAATTAATCACATGGAGTACGTACACACGAAGGATAAGAACAGGAGCTAGCTAGGCAGGCACTGTGCAAGAGGTTCTATATCTAATTAAGCTAGAATTAAGTGCAGCAAAAACACACACACACCACTCCAACTGATGATAAATGGCGTGATGTGAAAACATGCACTTAATTTCTAGCCTAAAAAGAAGGCGAATGGGCGAAAGCTTATAATATAGCTAAGTAATATTGAAGCGCTACTTGACGAGCTACATTCTAACTGCGAGCTACGTACTCCCTCTAGTTGATGTTCACCCTGTGGCTGAACTCGTCAGTGATGAATGGCATGCAGCTGGAGCTGCGGGCGATGCCGCCGGAGGAGGAGGCGGCGGCGTTGGAGGCGGAGCTTTGCCGGACCTCGCGGGCGTCGATGCTGGACCTGGACCTGGGGCCGAGCTTGGAGCGCTTGCGGAGGATCTCCCTCATGGCCTCGGCCTGGAAGAGCACCGGGTGCGTCCTCCCGAAGCCGTTGAAGCGCTTGCACACGGCCATGTGCGCCCGGAGCGCCTCCTCCCGCTCGCCGCCGTTCTTATCCGCCTCCTCCGTCACCGCCTCCGCGCACAGCCCGCACACCCACCGCCCCGAGAACCGGCCGCGCACCTCGCGGATGTACTCCGGCGTGCACTCCTCCGACATGCCGCAGCACTCGCACCTGGCGTCCTCCACCTCCGCCACGGGGTGGAGCTGCTGATGCGGCTTGGCAGCGGCGGCGGCGGCCGCCTCCTCCTCCTCCATCATCGTGGTCCCTTTGGCGCCGACGTGGTGATGGAGCTCGTAGGAGACGTCGGACACGGTGCGCTGCAGCGCGTCGATGGACGTCCTCCGCCGCTTCTCGACGTTGCCGCCGATGTTGCTCGCCATCGCGAGGAACGGCGCCGCCATGGCCATGGCGACCGCACACGCCTCCTTGCTTGGAGCCATGGATATATATCGAATCTCCTCTCTCTAGCTACCTCTACCCCTTCGTCTTTCTTGGCAATGTGATCTGTGTTACTGTGTATGATGAGCTGTGTGAATCCTTTCTAAGTTTTTCTCCTGTGATGATGAGGAGCTCGAGAGAAGTATGCATGGGGGCTATTTATAGAAGTTTCTAGGGTTCATAAGTTGGCATGCATAGAGCACATTGGCCACAGGTTGTGTCAAAAAGGTGGTGTGCAACTTGATCGTGTAAATTGTGGTTGCTAGGTGTTGCACATAAAGAGATCATTATATTGCAAATTGCAACAAAGATTTAATGAAAATTAATGAAGGGCTAGTAGTTAATAGTACATCGTCTTTTTGTCAAGTAGGATAGGCTTATAAACTAATGCACGTGATATTATGTTTTGTAGACAGCATCAAATCAAAAGGCAGGGCAGAAAATGCTTGATGAGGGCAGCGTGTGCAAAAGGTGATTGTGAAATGTAGCCAATTCAATTGCATTTCAGATTTATATTACTAGCTAATATAATTTTGATATTACATTTGCAGATCAAGAGTCATATAAATCATAGCATCGTTCGTTGAAATTAACCAATTTGTATATGTTTGAATAGGATGCATGCTGTTAGTAAGGGTTCATTTTCACCTAATGTTGATAAGCATCATCTACTAATAGATTCCAAGATGCCAGATCAGGCCACGTTCGGTACTTGATCGACCGAACGTGGCCATGTCAACCACGCAACGGTTACTTCGGCCGAACGTGGCCATGTCATCCATGTTCCGCCTTTAACTGTCGAACGAGGTTGACGTGGCCAAATTCACTGATGTAGTGACCCCATTTATAGAGCCACATCAAACAAAGTGGCGAACGTGGCTAACGTGGCCTCGTTCGATTATTGAAGTGCCGAACGAGGCTGTCGTGGCCACATTCAGCCGATCAAGTGCCGACGGTAGTCTATTTTTGCAAATTTTTAAAATTGAGTACTAGATTTGAAATTTTATTTTAAAAAATCTATGTTTGAATAGGATGCATGCTGTCAGTAAGGGTTCATTTTCACCCAATGTTGATATGCATCATCTACTAATAGATTCCAAGATGACAATTATTTTTTTTGGGGTAAAGCAGGAGATCTGCTAATTCATAATGAGCAATTAATGAATTACTAAAATCTTAGTCTTTCTGAAAAGCTCATCACTGTAATCTGTGCACTCCACATCGATCACTGATGTTTGCACTCACGGCTAGCTAGCTAGGGTTCCATCTGAAGCATGAGCAAAGCTAGAGAAGAGTCAAGTAGCTAGTTCACGAGAAGCTCGCCAAGAGACATCTGGAACTGGAAGGTAGCTATCTAGACACCGAAGCTGCAAGATACTACAGTGTTTTAGTACTACTGATTAGTGGTTGCTGTTCCGAGCAAAGCTAATTAAGAATCAGATTAACTTAACCATTACCCAGTAATAGGACAGTACGACATGATCTTCCCAGATAGCTAGACCGTATCAATCCTACTGTTACCCCTAAAAAAGAGAATTAATTAGATTTGCTAAGTTATGCAATATATTGTTTGACTGGCCAGGAATTAACCGGCCTGCTGCCAAGTTGCATCTTGCGGCTGTTATGGTTCCATGTGACAATGAATTAATGACGTCGAACGTAGTGACAGTGTGTTGGAAAGTGCAAGCTTGCAATTTGATCAAATGAAAGAACACAATCAGCCACCCAACACCTGTTAAAAGTGTGAATGATAAACACTATTCAATCTAATTAGACCAAATAAATGATGCTAGCTAGCTTGAGCCACTTACATGGATACATGCAAATCATAACTTGTAAGAAGATTTAATCTGTCCCATTTTTTCCAGGTGAACCTCAATAGCAGAATAGCTCCCTGTTTCAACTGTCAGAAACTTCCAGAGCTCGTCACACTACAACAAAACAGGCAACTTCCGTCGGCCAAAGCCGACGGAAGTTAGCCCTTTCCCGACGGAAGAAGCCAACTTCCGTCGGCAAAACGCTATCTTCCGTCGGCCTTTGGCCGACGGAAGCGCGGCGACGGAAGTTAGCTAACTTCCGTCGGCCGCCGACGGAAGTTAGCTAACTTCCGTCGGCTTCACGTGGCCGACGGAAGTTAGCCCCGAACTCTGCCACGTCACCAGGGGGGCTTTAACTTCCGTCGGCCAGGCTGGCCGACGGAAGTTAGGGGCAGCTAACTTCCGTCGGCTTTGACCATAGCCGACGGAAGTTAGCCTTTCTGCCCACGTGGCCGAAACCAGCTAACTTCCGTCGGCTATGGTCAAAGCCGACGGAAGTTACCTGGTATTTTTTTTTTTATTTTTTCCTGGTTCCCCTACTCACACTCACATCCAACCACAATTTCACATACATTCATCATACACATCCAAAATCACATTTCACATCCAAAATCACATTCAAACTTCACATATAACATCCAAAACCACATCTCACATCCAAAATCACATCCACACTTCACACATCACATCCAAAATCACATAATATAACTGAATTCATATCCAAAGTCACAGTAAACATCTGAATTCACATATAACATCCAAACTCACATACAAATTCACAAAACACAGCGAGAGCCACATACAAAGTCATTTTGTCCATATACTCACTGATCGCCCACATTTGGGTCATGGGCGCCGCCGCTGCCTCCCGCTTCGTCCACATTTGCCCCGGAGGCTCCATCTTGACCAGGCGTACGGAAACACTGAAGAAATAGACAAAATTAGAAACGAACTCAACTACCCTTCTAAACGCTAACTTAAGTGTTTAGGAGGTACCTCAGGTGATGTAGGAGATAGTGGTGGTGGCGGGGGAGGTAGTGGTTGGAAAATGGACATGTCAAATCCACTGTTTTGCTGGGCTAGTTGCTACACATGTTGTAATGTAATCAGTTAGTTCTAAACCTATTTCTGAATACTTTTGAACTGCAACACTCTAAAGTAAGCTTACTTGGATCATCGCCTGCTGTTGTGCTAAGCAGGCGGTATAGTACTCTTGTTGTTTCTTGTAGTGCTCGTCGCGCCGCCTCATGTCCTCCCTCATCCGAACCATCTCCGGGGTTTCTTCTGAGCGACGACGGCTGGAGCCAACTCCGACGGAGCTCTGCGACGACTGAGCTGACTTCTGAGCTCTCACCGCTCTCGAGTCAATAACTCCATTGAACATGGAGTACCTGCAACATTAACAGGGGTTAGTTACCATCACAATACCATACACAAAACATTAATAAAAACATTGTCTCACCGTCCATGGCTTTTGCCACCTCCGCTGGAGTACACGGCCATTTGGTCCACAGGTTCTCTCCGCCAATCATAGTTCTCTCCATGGAGTCGAACCATGTGTTCACCATACTGCGCCTGCAAAAAACATGTCCGATTAGCTAGACGCAGAAAAATGAAATTACGTCAACTCTTAATAACATCTCACCAAATGGTCCGTGGCTGTCTGGCTACACAAGACATCTGGCTGTGCCGGATCGCTTCCTTTGTGACCAGAGGTATACACCTCTATGTCACTTGGCACGTTGCCAGATTTAGCTTCCTGTGCATTAGAAATGAGTTAGTCGCATTACAATGTATCTATAGCTAGAGAGTGACAGATCGGTCTTACCAAGCGTTTAGCGTGGCGAATATGTCCGTCGGCACCATATCTGTGCTTCGGATCCGTCCCGCGGCATTGTCTTTTCTGCTCGGAAGTCTTCTTAAATGCATCTGAAGACCAAATCTTGCAGAATTCAAAATAGGCGTCCTCGCGGTTTGCCAACCACGGAATCCTCACCTGAACAGAGATGCTATTTGTATTATATGACAACAAATCTCAACAATCGAAGAGGTAAAAAGTTAGAATTGTTTACCGAACGGTATTCTTCTTCAGTCAAATAGACTGACGATGAGCCCGTCGCCTTGCTCATTCGTTGCCCTAGCTTCTCCTTGTAGTAAGCATTGTTCGCTTGAATGCGGGCATACGAAATGGCGTCCTTCACCACCTTATGCGCATTGTTGTTGAAGACTACAAGCGCATGGTTATGGTGATTGCCGACTTCTGGCAAGCAAAAGCGTAACTGCAAAAATAATGATTAGTATAGTGTTGTAACTCGAAAATTCTAAAAGAAAATTGAAAAAACACTTGCATACCCAGAAGTCATGAGACACCGCCCCCTGAGCAGTTCCGTGTCGCCCGTCAGGAGCGAACCGGTACTGGTCCCATGTTTGGCATAGAACCCGCTCACCGGTCGGCATTGTCAGCATCCCTGGGTAGTGCAGACGGCACAGGTTACCCAATATCTGGTTAACCTGTCTGACCCTCGAAGTGCCGTCGAACCGAGAGTCAATCCAAGATCTAGAAATACATAATAAATAAAGTTAATTAGTTTAGTGAAAGAAATTTTTTGAAAACAAAAGCAAAACAACAGAAGAGTATTACACTTACCCGTCACCAACAGGCGTAATCTCGATCTTGGCTCCACCGGAAGAGACTACTGGTGGAGCGACCAAGTGACTCGTCCTGAAAGTTACCGAGGACCCGCCGGCAGCCTCAGCACCTTCCTCCTGACCCGCACCCTCCGGGAGATCCCCCTGCCCCGCACCGGCCTCTGGGTCATCCCCCTGCCCCACACCCTCTGGGTCATCCCTCTGTGCCGCACACTCTGGGACATCCCCCTCTTGCCCGCCACCCACCGGCCGATCATCCTCATGACCCGCACTCTCCAAGTGTTGTTCCTCCTACAAAACAGTATTGAAACAATTAGTAATAGTTTATAACTGGCATAAAAAACAATCTGAAAGTTACCTCCTCATCTAGTTGAAATGCAATAGGCCGACCAATTAATGTCGGATCTATGCATCTCAGGAGCTGCTCTTGACGACGTCTGTTTGAAGAAGAGGAACTACCCTGGAATAGGGTGTCCTCCTGACTCGTCGGTGTACTCGCCGGAGTACTCGCCGATGAACTCCCCAAGCGGAAGAGCTTCCTCGTGACACTCTTCATCTTTTTCGACATCCTGTTCAAAATAAGCACAAACAAGCATTTATTAGTAAAGAAGGTTTGTACATATGAAAAAACATGTAATATGAAGTATATTGCATATCCATGTATCAAAACAATTACTTGTCAATTATCATCAAAATCAGGATCAATTTGTCCTTTTCTCCCCAAAGCACGCCATGTGACTTTTTTCTTCTTATGTTGGTGTTTCCTTTTCTCGGGAACTGCCACATCATTAGAATCGCCGAGAAAAGAATCTGTCGACGATTCTGACTCTACATTAAACGAAGTCGGCAATTCATCATCTTGATAAACCTCATCGACCTCTTCAACCTCCAATTGATAAGCGTCATCACTAGGGGTGTGTAGACGTTCCCGAGGATTCACTTTGTAGACTACCCACCAAGCACTTAGTTTTTCACATGGGTAGGGCATATAATACACCTGCTCGACTTGATGAGCAAGGACAAAATTGTCGCAACTAGATAATCGTTCCGCGTGTTTGACTTCAACCATCCCAAATTGGTTTTCACGAGTACCATGTTTAGGGTCGAACCAATCACAATCGAAGAAGACTACTTTAATCTCTTTATTCCCGGCAAATTTGTACTCGATTATATTGTTGATGATTCCATAATACATAATTTCGTGTCCTTGTCCATCAACGACCCTTGTAACAACACCAGTATTAGTTGTTGCCGCTAGAGGTCGATATGCTTCAAATATAGTTGAACGGAAGCGGAAACCATTAACATCGTAGCGACCGTAACTTTTGGCACTAATACTCCCGTAAGAGAGCTGTCGCAAGTCTATATGTACATTGTCAGCGAGCACGCACTGCAAATCATAAGAGATTATAAGATAATTAACCCAGTAGAGTAAAATAATACGTGTCAGAAAAGGTAAGGATTTACATGTTCTCTGAACCAAGTGAGAAAACTAGGCCCGCCATTTACTCCTTCTCGACGCAATTTATCTAATTGCTTCTCCGTTGGTTGACGACCAGATGGCAAGTATTTCGAATCAAACATACTGTCAATGTAACGAATAGGTAAACAAACGGGTATAAAATTTGGAGGTAAAATATAAAACTAAAACGAATCACTTACGCGAAATATTGTTCCATCTCTTCCATATTTGAGTACATGTAGAGCAAGGCATTTGTTCGTTCTTCCTGAGTTACATAATATGTCGTGGAAACACCAACAGTTATGCCCTTCCACCCAAATATTTGGAGATCACTACAAGGATGGTCTTCATCCATATGGTACCGTGTAGCAGGTGTGTTGACATTGTGATGCTCAGCGAAGTATACACTAGTGAAGTATGCTATCTCTTTCAATTTAAATTCTTCTGCGATGCAACCTTCAACTCTGGCCTTATTACCAACCATCGCTCTAAGCTTCTTTAGGGACCTTTCAATATGATACATCCACCTATATTGCACAGGGCCACCTACCTTAGCTTCATATGGCAGATGAACCAGTAAATGTTGCATTGGATTGAAGAACCCTGGAGGGAATATTTTTTCCAGTTTACATAAAAGTACCGGGATCTCTTTCTCTAGCATCTCCATCATATCTTTCTTAATTTCTTTCGCACAAAGTTGTCTATAAAAATGGCTCAGCTCAGCTAACGCCTTCCACACATCATCATTCAGGTACCCACGAAACATTACAGGAAGGAGTCTTTCCATTATTATGTGGTAATCGTGACTTTTCAATCCATTTAATTTCCCTGTCTTCAAGTTCACAGCTCTTCTAAATCCTGCGGCGTAACCATCTGGGAATTTCAAATTTTTCAACCACCTCATTACTTGTTTTTTTTCTTTAGGTTTTAAACAAAATGGGGCACGTGGCTTGCCACCACTATTCGTCAACTCAAGGGTTGGTCGATTACAAATCTCAGCTAAATCTCTTCTCGCCTTTACATTATCTTTTGTCCTGTCAGTAAAATCCATACATGTACTTATAATGCTTTCACCAACATTACGTTCCTGATGCATAACGTCAATGTTGTGCATCAGAATTAGTGATTTGACGTACGGCAGTTCCCATAAACCACATATGTGAGTCCAATTATGTTCGGTTCCGAATCCTACAAATCCATCCTCATTTTCATTAAGGACCAACTCATTCAGCATATCAGCGATTTCTGTACCATTTAAACGCCTTGGTGGTCCCTTTACAACAATGCTGTCCTTCTTGAAATTGTTCCTCTGTAACCTAAATGGGTGATTCATGGGCAAAAAGCATCTATGGCAATCAAAGTAACAAATCTTTCCCCCGAAGTTCAGACGGAAACAATCTGTGTCCTTTGCACATATCGGGCATGTCAACCTTCCATGACAACTCCAACCAGAAAAAATACCGTATGCCGGAAAATCGTGAACCGACCACAGATACGCAACTCGAAGATTGAATTTTTGTTTCTGGTCATAGTCATATGCTTCAACTCCTTTCCACAATTGTTTCAACTCTTCAATTAAGGGCTTCAACATCACGTTTAGTCGTGTTCCAGGATGATCTGGACCGGGTATAATGAGACACAGGAACATAAATTCATATTTCATACAAAATGAAGGTGGAAGGTTGTATGGAATAGCAAACACGGGCCAACAAGAGTACGACGATGCCGTTACATTGAAAGGGGTGAATCCATCAGTTGCCAACCCGATGCGAACATTCCTTGCATCACTAGCAAAGTCTGCATCAAAATCATCTAGAGCCTTCCATGCCGCACCATCAGATGGGTGCACCATTACTTCATTATTCTCACGTACACCTTCTTTATGCCATCGCATATGTCTAGCGGTTTTCTTTGATAGAAACAATCGTTTCACCCGAGGTGTAAGAGGCATGTAACGAAGTTGCTTATGAGCAACCTCTGTCGTCACCTTCTCTCCGTCTTCATTTACGACCTCTACGAATCTCGGTTTACCACATTTTAAGCATTTCACCTCATTACTATGTTCTTTCCAGAACAACATACAATTATCTCGGCACACATCAATCTTCTCATACTCCATACCGAGAGCAGAAAGCATTTTCTTTGACTGATACATGTCTTTCGGCACCTTATGGTTCTTAGGAAGGATATCGCTGATCAGATTCAAGAGCTCCTTATAACAATTGTTTGAAAATGCAAACTTTGACTTAATAGCCATAATACGAGTCACGAAAGCGAGAACGCTTACGGTGGTGTGCTCATGCAATGGCTCTTCTGAAGCTCGAAGGATGTCGAAAAACTTTTGAACCTCCGGTGTTGGAGGATCCTCGGGGTTTGATTCAAACTCCGGTCGTATAGCATCAACCATCTCATCCATCCTATCGTCAGCAACGCTATCATCTTCTTCTTCCACTACTAATACCGTTTTTTCAAGGCCTGTCTCGCCGTGAAAAGACCAAACTTCATAACCTGGCACGAAACCATATTTGCAAATATGCAACGACATCGTCCTCTTGTCTTGCCAACGAGAATTTCTGCACTTCATGCATGGGCACCTCGCGGGAGTGTTTGTTGTCAAAGCGAATGCACGATCAACAAATTTCTCAGCGTTGATTACCCACTCCCTCGTGTGAGCTCCACTTTTCATCCAACCACTATACATCCACCGTCGGTCGTCCTCAGCCATTCTATATGCAAAACATTCATTCAGTCAAGAGGCTCGCAACATACACACACCCTGGCCACCCCCCGCCTCCGCCTCCGGACAACGGAGGGGAAGTAGAGGCGGCCGGGCGGCCGGCGACGCAAGGGGAAGCAGAGCCCACCGGCATCGCGATTCACCATGACATCCGGCGGTGACCGCCTGGACGTCTAGTCGGCGCAGGCGACGCCATGGCAACCATGGTCTATAGGAAAAGATAGGTCCTAAACCCACCCAAGAGTGACCGACAAAACGTGGTATTTATGACGAGCCATGAGTTCGAACGAAATTTCAGCAGCATAACCCCGCTGTTCTCCAATTGCACGCCTGATAGTGGTGCAATGGAGAACAACAAGGTTATGTTACTGAAATCTCATTCGGACTCATGACTCATCATAAAACCACGCTCTGTCGCCCACTCTGAGGCTGTCCAAAAAGGGACAATTCCGGACCTGCACATCTCACACGCATGACACGTGTGAGACATGTTGGTCCGAAACGGGTGACGCATAGGTTTCGTTACACTATCTACGTTGTTGTCAAATAAAAAATTGCATACGAAAAAAATATATATAATAAAGTATATATATGTAATACTAATCACCGTAATGAAATCATCAACAAACCACAAATTAACACAAGAATTTAATTAATAGCACCCTCGCCATGCCCTATCGAGCCCTCGCCGCGCCATCGCCGCGAGGGAGGGGGAGAGGATTAGAGAGGCAGAAAGGAGAGGTACCACGGGGAGGGGTAGCAGAGGCGGCGGTGGCACAATAAGGGGAAGGGGTAGCAGAGGCGGCGACGTGGCGCACAGGGAAGGGTAGCAGAGGCGGCGACCGGCGGCGCAAAGGGGAGGCGTAGCACAGGCGGCGGTTGGCGGTGCAAGGGGAGGGGTAGCAGAGGCGGCAGCCGGCGGCGCAAGGGGCAGAGGTGGCGGCGCAAGTGGAAGGGGAGGTAGAGAGTCGACTCAGTCGAGACTCAAGAGGGGGCTAGCTAGGGACCGGCGGCGACGTCTAGCGGGTGCTCGGGACCGGCGGCGACGTCTAGCGGGTGGGCGGCAGCCGGCGCGGTGGCGCGGTGGCGTGGCGACAGTCCTGTACAATTCCTTGATAAAAATTTAATGGCGTACAGGGAATATGGAACAGTAACCACAACTTTTTACTAAGGTTCTAAAAGGAACACTGATTATTCATAAGAAAAAGCACTGATTAACTTATAGCATGCAAGGTAAGGTTTTAATGCCTTAGATACTGTTAGTAGATTGTCTCATTTCTCCATTGTTGTCTTGCTAGATAGCTCTAAATTGTTGAAATATGAAAAATGTAGAAAGAGAGAGAGAGATGGGTACCTCAATGGGCGGCGACGGGTGGCCGTCGGGCGGTTGGCGGTGGTGGGAGGCCGGTGGATGGCGGCGCGTGGGACCAGGCAAGACGGCGACGCGGGCGGTCGGCGCGGACCGGCGGCGGTGGGGCACGGCGGCGGGCCGGCAGTGGGTGGCCGGGCGGCGTTGCAGGTGACGTAGACGGCGGCACGGGCGAGAGGCGGCGATGGCGCGGGCCGGAGGTGGGCGGCGGCGGCACGGGCGGGATGCGGCGCGGGAGGCGGCGGCGCGGGCCGGAGAGGCGGCGAGGGCACGGGCCGGAGGTGGGCGGCGGCGGCGAGGGCGAGATGCGGCGCGGGAGGCGGCAGTGTGGGCCGGAGGTGGGCGGCAGCCGGCGCGGTGGCGCGGGGCGGGCGGCCGCGTGGGCTGGGGAGGCGGTCGGCGGCGGTTGGCCGGGGCAGCGGGCGGGCGGCGGCCGGCGCGATGGCGCGAGGCGCCGGATTGGAGGCGGCCGGGCGGTGGCGCGGGGTCGAGGCGGGCGGCGGGAGGCGGGTGGGCAGCGGCGGCAGGAGGCGGGCGGCGGCGGCGTGCAGTGGGCGGGCGGCGGCGGCGTGCAGTGGGCGCGCGTACAGGGATTAGGTCTCCCTGTACGCGCGCGCGGGGGTTGGGGATTATATCCCTTAACTTCCGTCGGCCACCATTAAAGCCGACGGAAGTTACTTAACTTCCGTCGGCTTTAATGGTGGCCGACGGAAGTTAAGGGATATGTATCGGCCCGGACCACAGACACTTTAACTTCCGTCGGCCACGGGTAAAAGCCGACGGAAGTTAGTTTAACTTCCGTCGGCTACTTAAGACCGACGGAAGTAAAATAACTTCCGTCGGCTTTTCGAAAAGCCGACGGAAGTTAGTTTGGCCGACGAAAAGTTTATGTTTTGTTGTAGTGTCAGGAAAAAAAGATGTAGCGATAAGTAAGTGATAAGTTATCATTCAATCTCCCTCATGTGGTTTAGTTTTCAGAAAAGCATCAACTTATCATACCATACATGCATGCAGCCAGCACTGGTCGTATCAGCTTTTCAGCCTCGTGTCATTTTCTCCTGATCAGAAAAGGAGCAGATTGACCTGCAGGCTTAATGATCATAGCTTATCAACTTGGATGCAGTAATAAGTGCGTAAAGCCTGGAGCTCACATGAGGAACTCGTCCAGCCACCCAATCATACACATTTCCGTATCAGAAACTGGATCGACGTCGCGTCGCGGCTACAGCCGGACGTGTGAGAGCTTTTGGTTGCCTACGGCTGCAGGGAACTGTAGATATTATGCGAAATGGACTCAGGTAGTTAGCTCAGGTTTATGTCATTGCTGACATATAAGCTATATATGCACTTTCTTTGTCAGTTGGTAGCTACTAGCTAATAGCTCAGGTTTTAGAAACTGCAGACACCTTTTTATGTTTGTTCTTACGAAATAAATAATTTATAATAAATGAGGGACAACAAAGTTATTTGAGTTTATTTGTTAACTCATGTATAAGTGCAAAACGAAGTAAGAGGGAGTACATTTGAATACTGATTTGAAGAGAGCTTACTTGATATGAAAGATGTAGGTGTTGTATGTTTCTGAATTCTGACATGAGCATAGTTATGTGTGTTGCTGAAATTGAGAAGTTATATGCATTCAGTTTCTCATTAAACTTCCATCGTAGGCTGATCTTGGATTCCTCGCCTTTTTCATGGAAAAGAAGTGAGATCAAATCGATCCGTCTTGCTAATGTTCGGTGCAAAAACTTTCAGATGGGACAGAAAAATTCTGATACAAAAACATTAGAAAGGATATGGAGGGAATCGCTGGCAGCACTGCAGTAGCAGACTGACCAGCAGTGAAGAAGCAGGCAATAGATGCTTTTGCATGCTCAAGAGACAAATTCAATACTTCAAATGATCTAATGACATTCCTATATATATTGAATTCATGAACAGATCACAATGCAGAGATTGAGATTTGAGAGTATAGGCAAAAGCCACATGAGTTAAAAAAAACATGCGAAAACCAATTGTCTTTGAGAGCACGGACCACATAGGGTGCACAACTGGCACCATCCATACATCTGCAATCAACTAAAGTTCGTAACCATTACCTGAAAATTCTATGTGCAGAAGCTCGTCTTAATTTCCGGGAACAAATCGGTATACTAAACAATGTTCATGTCCATTTGGTTGGGTAGTATCACTGTATCACTGGGTTTCAGGTTTGCCACTTTGTTCAGGGTCACCGTCATTTGAGCCATTCCACCCAGAGCTGCCATCGCCAACTTGAGATTCGTTCTGCTGGATGTTGGTGGATGTGCTGGTTTCCATCTTGATATCCACCTGCTCCCCATTGTTAGAGGTCTCTGTATTTCCGTCGTCCTGGTTCGCAGGCTTGGTCTCTTCTGAAGAACCATTTGCAGCTTCCGCAGCAGACGCTCCTTGGGAGTTCTCTGCCTCTGCTTTTGCAGCCTGGTCATCAGGAACTTCTGTGGCAGCATTGCCTTCATCAGATTTTGGTTCATTAGAATATGACACCCCATTGGCTGAACCCTTCTCGCCATCACCAGATGCAGTCTCGGACTTTTCTTCTATGGAGATGCTATCACCCTGGTTTTCACTGCCATCATTTTGTGAGTTGTCATTCTGGACTGACGGCACATTGCCTGTTTCATCAGGAAGCGTTCCACTGGAATGCTCATCATCTGTTCCAGTCTTGGCATCATCAGAAAGGGATTCAGAGGCATTTTGAGAATCCACTGACTCTTTTTTCTCACCTTCCTCTTCATAAGATCCATTGTTGCTTGCATTAGACTGATCAGCATTAGTGGATTCATCACCATGTGCCTCTTCTTCATGGGGCATACCATTCGTCTCTGCATCGCTTTCCTCTTGTGCAAGATAGTTTTGGGGCACATCATCTCCTGTTAAATGGACATCATTTTTGCCCTCAGCATCATTCTTGTCTGCTTCTGACTGACTGGTTGCTTCATCTTCATCATTACTATGAACTTCAATTTTACCATCTGCACTACTGCCATGCTCTTCATCAGCTTCTGATCTGCCATTGTTCGTTGAATCATTATCATGAGAGTCAATACTGTCCTTCTCAAACACAGCTTCTCCACTCTGCTCTTCCTCTGGTTTGCTTATTGTATCAGGGTTCACCCCATCCTTTCCCCCAATGCCATCATCATAACTACCAACCCTTTCTTTCCTCCCCTGAAAAATACTTCTGTCAACATGGCCAAGTTGGCTCTCAGTATCCTCCAAGTACTCATTTTTCTTATCATAGGAATGCTTCACCTGGTATAGAAGCCAGACAACAACACCTACAAGTAAGGTAGCCTGGAGTAGTGTTTTGACTCTTGATCCTCTGTTCCTTTGGTGCCGGCTATTCGAATGATGAAGCATGCTTACAGCTGATATGTAAGGTACATAAGATGATGGTCAGGTTATGCGCTGTTCAGTTCTATTTATCAGAATTACCAAATAATGATAATCAATTAATTAAAGCTCGCATATAATACAAAATATTTAGTAATTGGATAGCCAATGCCTTTATAAGTATAGAAACATTGAAAGCTACTTTTAATGAAAATGCACACCAATGCAAAATTAGCGAATAGACATGCTTGTTACAATGAACCATGTTATTGACCACATACAAATTGCGAGTATGGCCTAAATATAACTGAGACTGTAGCTATGTTCTTAACTGTAAGTATGTATTCTAACCACCCACTGACAACCCCAAACAAACTGTCTTGAGATGGATCATGCTGGGCATAAATAACCAACCCTCAACCTAAATACAACAGTTAAGCGTTAACAGGGCTCGTTGCATCTCATAGACTCTTCTAACAACACTGAGTTATATCTCTCAATAAATCCATGCATGGCATGCAGTATGTGGAAACCAGAGAAATCCTTACAGTCTGATATGAAGAGTTTAATCTTCACGTCACAAAAATGTAGTCATTTGTGGTCGAACAGGTTTAGGTATAATTGATGGGATCAGGTGTTTCAGCAAGCAAAAAGGAATTGGCCAAAAATTAGTGTCCACTCAAATAATTTCGTGATACTGTTACCTCTGTAGTCTCAATTATTATTCGATCTAACCTCCCCCACTAGTATGCTGCAAGAGTTGCTACATTTTTAGGGGTTAAGTCAGAGCCTATAAGCAATTACTAGCAGTTCCTACAAGCGCTTTGCTCTTGAGCCACCAATAAGAGGAGAGAACACAATATTCAGTTAAAAAATGAGCCTCAGGGTTGCCTTCAGGATGGGAAGATGCCTGACAAAGAGGAAGGATGTCCAACTTCACAAATAATAACTCAAACCCATACAGCTCACCACAGTTATGCTATGAACCAATGAATATATATATATATATATATATATATATATATATAAACATGATATCCAGATTTGTTTTCACAGTAGTTACTACTAGTATAGTAACATGCACAGATCTCAAAGGTCAACAGAGTCAAACAAGATATATCGGGAATAGGAAGCTACTTTGACGCATCAGTTTCAACAGGAACCGACATGTCTGTGACGATCTAGTAATTTTTTCTCCCCGGGTTTATGGAATTATGGCTGCATTTGTGATTTGTCGACCTGATCGATGAGCATGTAGTGATCCATCCGACCATCCCCGGATCCCCCAGTACATTCCAGCAAACAAAACACACAGATCCCCTCGGCCCGGCACACTCGGGAGTTGGGACGAACCAAATCTGCTCCCCTCCGCTGCTGATTTGCAGTTGCAGACACAGCGCGCGTGCTCGTCAGACTAGTAACTGGAGCAAAAATGGAAAGAAAAACCATCCTACCATACAACAACCCGCACGTAACCAAATTCAGCGCTACCACTACCACCGCTCCACGAGCAGCGTACTACCGCACGCACGCACGTTGGCGCCGCTGCTCGGCACGGCGCAACCGGCTCGTCAGCAAGGGCGGAGTCCGCCGATCCCGACCGGTCTGCCTCGCGTGAAGGAGCGCGGTACGGCATTGCAGCGCAGGAAAACGAGGTTGAGGAGGAGGGTGGAGGGAGGGAGGGAGGGAGGGATGGGGCTGACCTGGGATGGGCGGCGGAGCGGAGGCGGGCGAGTGCTCCGTGCTCCGGCTCCGGACACGAGGATCCGGGTGACGCGAGTGTGGGAGACGGCGGTGGACTGTCGTTAGAGGGAGAGTTGATGATGCCGGTGGCAGTTGCCTAGATCTGCAAATTAATTACTGTGGTGCCACTTTTCTTTTCTTTTCTTTTTCTTTTATTGTGAACTGGCGATGGTGTGCTACACTACACAGGACTAAGTTAACAATTTCAAATAATTATTTGAAAAATTTATAGTAATCGAATGAAATTCAAATTCAAATCTTCAATTAAAATAGTTCCCGTCTGTGTTTTAAAACAGATGCAGAGCAAGTTTCGCGTGACGGAGGAAAGGCGGGCGTCGGCAGTAAGCAGGAGATGGCGGCTGCGTGCTCCTCCTCCACCGGGACCGGGTTGGTTGGGGAGCGAATTTGTGCCATGCACGTACGTGGGTCCGCTGTGTTCCATCGAAACCACCTCCTGATACGCAACTGTCTCGTTTTACTTACGCGCCTGGAAATTTGAACGCGTGAATAGAAATTGGAAAACGAAACTAAATCTTGTAAGATTTCTGAAAATTCGTATCACTCTTTAAAAGGGAGAAAAAAAACAGTACCAACCACCTGTTAATTTTAGGATGGATGGTTGGTTGGTTTTTGAGCGCTCGTCGGAACCGTACCAAACCAAAATCAAAATTCTTCGTACAACACAGAGATGCCTATCAGTAATTTACCTTTTTTATAAGAATTTGGTGGTCGCTACGCTCGTTTGACGCAACTAGTAAGGAGTCCATTTTTGTGAACTAGTTTATTTTATTGTTATAATGATATGAAAATTTTCAGCGAATCTAATTGTATATACGCAAAATTCATAGTTTTGCGCGATTTTTTATAAATTCAAGAGCCTCTACGTAAAATTCTTAGTTTCTGGGTGATTTTTCATAAATCTAAGGGTTTTTTTCAAAATTCATACTTCTGCACAAGATATCGAAATTAAAATACTAAAATGCATGAGTATATATTTTTTATTTTTCTTTCTATACTTTTCTTTGCATGCGGGGAGGCAATTGGACTTCCCCGCATGCAGCCCGGGGCAGGATGTTCTGGGCTGGTGCGCGAGGGCGGGGCCGGGGGCATGCGAAAAAAACTCTATATTAGTAGAGGTTTTAAATCTAAAATTCTTAAAGTTGTTTGATTGAATTGAGGGTAGCTAGTTGAGTCGTACATTTTCATTTTATATTACAAAAAATAAATTATTTTTTATGTAAGCTTTAGATTTATTATAAATCTCAAAGAGAAAATTATATCAATCATACCTTAGTATACACATGATTAGAATTACCCAATTTAGTGTTAAAATTAAATAAGGAAAAGCTCATATCTGTGGCAACAAAATATCATATATGTCCTTCCAAAAAAACTAACTTTGATATACTGTACTACATCCTAAAAAATATCGGGAAAACTAAAATGGCAATGATATCGTTTGGATTAAATATAATTTTCAAAGCACGTACAAATTTGCTACAGTGTGTAAAAATAGATGTAACCATTAACCGTTTTTTTAAAAAATCAAATATGTATGCCAAATTCAAAAAATTGCAAAAGTATCAGGCGGTCGGTATTTGAAGGGCCGACTGAAGTCTAATCGGTACTTCAAGTGTCGACCGGTGTCGACTA
This sequence comes from Zizania palustris, assembly GCA_019279435.1. Lineage (NCBI taxonomy): Eukaryota > Viridiplantae > Streptophyta > Magnoliopsida > Poales > Poaceae > Zizania > Zizania palustris. The sequence continues at coordinate 56,428,053 of JAAALK010000283.1, read as the reverse complement.
CGCCATGTCAAATATTGACGTGGCAGATTCAGGTTCTGCCACGTCAGCACCAATCGACACTTGAAGTGCTGGTATGGTGTAATTTGGTGCTGATGTAACAGAACCTGAGTCTATCATGTCAGCACAAGTGCCGATTGGTGCTGACATGGCGTAGTCGGCACTTGCTGACGTGGCATCCAGTCGGGTGTCGGCCGCCTCTTATTTTTGTAATTTTTTAAAATCTTTGTATAGATTTGATTTTTTTAAAAAAAATATTATTTTAAAAAAATCACCATTAACCAGCAGCAAATGAGCGACGTATGTAAAAACAATTTTGTAGAATAAAACAGAACTGGGCTGGGCCTCTGGCTGGCTGGCCCATGCATGGGCCTGAGTAGGCAGATTCCAAACGGGCAGAGAACTCAGCCAATTGTAATTCCCGTTCTCTAATTTTTAATTTTGTATTACTGTTTTTAATGTTATAATTTTTTCCAATTACAACCTCGTAGTAACTCATAATCATATATAAACATTATAGATTGAACTGCTCTTACTAATCCTCCTCACGTGCACATGGAAGGAAAAGGTCAGTTTATACATGAACAAACACGTACGTACTCGTCGATCCGTCCATCGTATTTATTTACCGTGTGGCGGCGTGTGTCCGTGTGTTGAGTAAGTTAGGCATCGCCTTTCTCGATCTGCATGCGGCGTTAACCGGCCGGGGCCCGGCCGGCGCCGGCGACGGCGACGCCGGAACCACCAACCGCAATACACGCTTCCTTGCTTTTCCTCTCTTTGGCGATGTGCAAAGCTGGCTGTCGCGGTTGCTTCGGCTTTAGCCGATCGATGAGCCTAATTGACTGCATCTTTATGCTGTGTGTGCAGGATCGAGGCTTCTCTGGGAATCATTATTAAGCCTAAAAGTCCAGAGACATACTCCGTACGTATGTGCTAGCTACCGATCGATCGAGCGACGTGTGCTCTCTCCCTGTTGAACGATGGAAAGAGCTAGAGCTAGAGCTAGAGCTTTCTGTTGCTTGCTTTCCTCTTCCTCATTCCTGTAGTGAATGGATTGGACCAAATGTAAGTGCCTATGGGATCATGCATGCATGCATAGCGACTAGCGACAGCGTACGCTAGCTAGCTCTGCTCGGCCTTAGCAGCATCTGGTCCATGGCGGCTCCCGAAACCGTGGGCAAAATGCAAGATCCAACGTGTTGTACTTGTACCACTGATGACCTATGAGCTATGCATGCTTACATTAAAACTCAGATTCAAGAATGTTAGTTCAAATAATTTCAAAGAGTTATGCATGCGGACAATGGTGGAGCTAGACCGAAAATATAGGAGGGGCTAAGTTCAAATGATCAAGGGTTCAATACACTTTCTTTAGCATAATTAATTAATAATTTTTGTTCAATATTTGTTCTTTGGTTCATGAAATTCTCACAATTCATTCTTGTATTATTGTGAGAACTAGCTCCATTCGTATTTATATTATTTGAACTTGAATGGTAAACGAACAATGTTCTTTTATTTATATTGTTAACATAAGATTCTAAGAAATAAGATTCTAAGAAGTAATAAGCAATAAAACATGAAATAAGTAGGGATGCACGGTGCAGGACGGCACCGACCGCAACAGCGCAGGACGGTAGGACACGACCGACGTCTGCCGCATGCCGCAGGTGGCGTGGCCACGTGGGGGCCTAGTCAGAACGGGCGGGGTGGCATGCTAAGATTTTAATTTAAATAAAAATTAAAATAAAATTATAAATACATGAATGACCGGTTATTATAGATCACTTGATGATTTTGTCCACATGTATATGCTATTATAAGAGGAAGTTATGTATATATACAGACAATGCAGTTTAGGAGAAAGTTAAAAAGTATATATGAAAAATAGAGAAAATCATGTAGGTAAATAAAAAGACAAAGAAATTAAAGGAAAGAAGACAACATACGTAAGATTCTACCAGATTCAACATAAAAATTTATATTAATAATTAATTTTTATTATTATCAATATAAAAAAGAGGAATAGGAGGAGCTGGATGACATGGATGGCAGTAGGGGGGCGCACGCCCCCCAACCCCCCTGTGTTTCCGCCACTACATGCGGAGCGTATAATAACTCTGGTATAGATCTCCGAATGAGATAATTAACTTACATCCAATAAATTGTTTCAGTTCTAAATAACAAGTAGCCGATCTATGTACCTCTTGCAAAGGGGTTAGTATTTATAGCTAGGCAAGGTGAAGATAAAGTAATATTAAGTTACCCAAAACTTACTACCGACGTATAATAGTATTATGAGTAAAGTTATATGAGATAGTATGGTAACATAGTCGTATGAATGCTAAAGTTATATGAATATTTATTATTATTGTCAATAGAGCGGGAGTATTTTACCTCAATAAAAAATAAATCAAAGAGAGATCAATTAAAGGTTGAGGCCAGTATATGGCACTCGTGTGTAGTCCTGTTCCCCGGCCGGCAGGTCAGCCAGTCAAGCTAATTAATCAAGGCCACCTCAGCTCGATCATGATCATGTTGCGTACGTGTATTGCCATTGCCATCCTACACTGCATGCCATTGGAGAACCCACTGATTGATCGATTGATAATTAAAGAGGGGAGGACGAGAGAGTAGTGGTTTTGGGAGCCGCCACTTGGTGCACCAGCTTTTATTAGGCGATTATTATCACTTGTTTGGTGCGTGATCGATTGGCCCCAGATCCATCACGGGCCGTGCAGGTTGGGAAATTTCAGAACATAACCCTCAATTCGCACACCTCTATTTAGTATTTATAGTTAGAGGGTTTTTACTATCCTTGTTATAAAATCAAGCACATAATCAAACACCAAAGGCAAGAGATTTAACGTGGAAAATCCTTGCGGAAAAAAACCACGAACGTTAGTCGGCAAAACTTCACTATATCGAGGAGAAGTTACAAAACATAGAAGATCACAAATAACTGACTCAATTCCCTCTACGACATACTAGAGATATTTATAGGGTGGACTAAATGGGCCTAGGCGTCCCTGGGCTCCATGGACCTAGACTAGCTGGACTCAATCCGAATTCGAATCAGAATATAACAATCCTTAAGACAGGTACCACCAGGTATAAGATACCAAAGGTACTGAATCAAATATAGTCATTGATTTAGAAATGGTATAATTGAAAAAAAAAATGGCCTAGTTTTGCCACCGTCGACACCCCACCATCGGTGCTGCGTTGTTGCCCCGGAGCCCCACCGCCCCTCGTAGATCTCGCGGCGCCACCGTCGCTGCGCTGCCCTGCCGCCTTGGAGCCCCACTGCCCTCGCAGATCTGGCCGCACATCACTATCGCCGCCATCGGCACCCCGTCATCGTGTTGCGCCCCCGCTCTGCCCACCAAGCAGCCCACCGAGCTGCCCGCCGGCTAGGATGCCGTCGGTGATCGAGGAGCTTGGCCGCTCAACTTCTGCTCCTTTTTTAGATGAATTTACGAGAATACCCTTCCACCATCCACTAGAAAAAGAGGTACAATTTTTTTGAACAGACAAGGTACGAAGAGGTATTGTCTAATTAGAGCCGTTGGATTAGAGTGATCAATGGTCAGATTTAGTACCTTGTCACCATCAAAGATATTAAAATTCCTCTTATAGCTAATATTATAATGACATATGAGATTACTCTAAATCAATAACACGTGAGATAACACAAATTGTAAAAAAATGTGAACTGAATGTTATTTTTCATTAAAGAACAGGAGGTAATAAGATTGTAAGAGATTAGAATTAATCTCACTCATTAGTTAGAAAAACAAATCGACTTATTTTAATTACGACTGTTAAATCTATTAGTCCTGATACATCTTAAAATCAATCTTATTTTATATGAACCGATCGACACATATAAATATATAATGCCGTTGCTTTTGTAGTGTTTTAGGGGGCAGGAGCAGCTTGGCGTGTGATATGATAGCCGCACAAACTTGAGCCATGCTTAGCTAGAGAGCTAGAGGAGGTTAGAGCCCGTACGTGGCCCTAGCCTGGATGCATGAGGATCAGGTCAGGACTCGATCGACAGCGAGCCTTACTCACTAAGCAATTGGTGGGATATTCATGCATGCATCATGCATGTAGTAGACGATGGCCGCTCTCTTTTTTCTTGTTGTGAATTCCGTAATTATCCGATTGCTGGACGACATTGCATTCAGGCACGACACAGCTGAACGTACGTACGTACGTACTGAAGAAAAGTACGACATATATATATGTAATAATATTGCATAGTATATATAGTAGAGTTGTCTGAATTTAGACAACGTAACATTATAAAAAAGCTGACGCTGAGCATTATTGAGTGCAATTATGAAACAAAAAGGTCTGCATTGTTTTGTTTTTCATGCGATTCATTCTGCTCAGCCGACCTAGCTTACCGTATATATTATAGAGAAATTTTATGGTCCTTGTGTTAGTTATTAAACTTATGGAGAAATTTTATGGTTCTCGAGTTAGTTATTAGGAAGTACCAAAATTAACCCTGAAAATTTGGTTATCTCCCCCAAAGACTGTAAAGTCACTCTATATTAATAAGTGGAGGATTTTATGATATCCTCAAATTTTGTGGACCAACAACTCAGATTTGATAGTGGTGACCTATTATCTAGCTACTATACGTAATAGATCGTATAACTTTTCTTTAATACATGTGTGCACGTATACATGCAACAATTAATTTCTTTCTTTACATACTAGCATATTGATTAATATTGCATATACTATGAAAAGGAAATAATCAATAAATTTTCCATACAAGTTACATACATGTAGACTGCTTACTATAATTAAATTGGGTAGAATTTTTTTAATTATTTTTTAACATACTTAATCATCAGTCTAAATTAATTTTAAATATTACCTCCGTAAGACAGGTAACGCGGTAAATAACCCCCCTAATAAGCACACGGCGGCAAGCAAAATGACAACATCTGGTCAAAGATTTATTTTTCTTCATTCCCAGCAAGTAGCATATATGCATAATAGGTTTGGGGGCCAGCTCGTTGCTTGTATATATCATATGATCATATCGATCGATCTATCGCCACACACGACCATGCATGATTTGAACTCACGTACGTACTATACGACTCGTTATTTAATTGTCTCTGCACTCTAAGAAAATGATGCTTAGCTCGATTCTATCACTTTCAAATGCTAGCAGCTGAAATGCTGAAAATAGGTATATATATGGGTTAATAATTAGCATGCAAATTAAGAGAGCCAAACAAAACCAGCCGTGAACCCTAGCTACCAATCAATCGATTGCTGTAGTAAACTCAACCGTAATTATATATGGTCAAGAGGCCACGTGTCGAGTACTACGGGAAAGCTCGGTGATCACTCGATCTTACGACACCGACACGCGCGATGACAACGAACTATCAAATTTAATCGATAGATATATATGATCTCCTAATTAACTGCAACTAGCTCAATTATGATTATTATTACCTATATATGTTATTATTTATTACTTCATTTATTTTTTTCCTACATATTAGTGGCATATATGCTTATATATGGTTAACATGATTGAGATATAAAAAAGAAATTGCACACAGGAGGAGCTAGCTAGCATCACGTCGTTTTTAGAGAATAATACCAAGAATCCACAAACCATTATATTGACCCTTCCATATAGGTATATAGCTTTTGCATTTCATCAATTAATCATGCACACAAGCTTGATGAACATAAAAGCTAGGCAACATTGTACATACTTTTACCGATTTTTCCTAGCGCTAATTGAACCGCCTATTATATATAACTAGCTTAATTACGAACTGTAGTTCATAATTTCATATGCATATATACTTGCATGCAAAATCTCTTAGGTCCTGCAGGACGAAACCCGTCACAGTGACCACTTCTCTACATACGAACATGCTTGATCCATGCACAAACACGTATATATACATACTATATATATGTACTAGAGAGATCTATATATATATACGTGCAAACTTCACCGTAGGAATAATACAAAAGGCTACGTGAATTATTAGCATGCATGCGTCGTCCATGCATGCAGCAGCTAGCATCTATGGCGGAGCTAGTAGGCGACGCCGGTGACCGGACGCGAGTAGCCGTAGTAGTCCGGCGTGGCGGCGGCGAGGCTCTGCTGCGTGCGCAGCTGCTCGTAGAACTTCTTGATGAACTCGTCGGCCGCACGGTCCACCTGCCCACCGTCCTCCGCCGGGTCGTCCGTGAGAGGGAACGGCGAGTCGGTTATACGCAGCTGTCTCACCGGCGCCGAACTGCGGCCGAAGCTGGACCACAGAGACGGGGACGGCGTAGCGGCCACGGCGAGGGAAGCTGCCGGGGTGGTCGTGCTGCCGTCGTCGCCCGACAGGAGCTGATCGCTGTTGTTGAGGATCTCGAAGACGCGGGCAATGTCGGCCGCGTCGTAGTTGTACCACCCGGGCTCGGCGCCGTTGGCTCCGCGGCCGCCGCGGCGGCCGTGGTTGCGGCGGCGGCGCTTGGTGGGGATGAGGTCGAAGGACGACGGGTAGGAGGGGGTGCTGCTGCAGCTGAACTCCACCTCGAGGCCGGCGCCGCGCGGGTCATAGACGGCGAGCGCGGGGTCGAGGGCGCGGCACGAGAACGGCGGCGGCGGTGCCTCCATCGCCGTGGAGGAGCCAGAGTAGTGGTCCTGGTGCCCGTGATGAGCACTCGTCATGAGCCTGCCGAGCGCCTTGCCGGCGATCTTGCTGCGGTGGAGAAGGATGTGCAGGTCCATGGCCAGCTTCCTCTTGGACATGCCCTTGCGGAGCATGAACAGCACGGCGCGCACCACGTGCCACAGCCGACGCGCCATGGTCGACTCCTCCATCACTCGCTGTGATGACTGATGACCTCTCCTGCTAATAACTTGATTTGCTTGGAACTCTTCTCCAATTCTTGCAATTCTTGATTTGCGGAATTAACTATGGAAAGAGATCGAGAGAGATTCTTGATTTGGGAGGGATGCTTTGCTTTGCTAGCTGGTTGGTTCGGGGTTTTGGCACGAGGAAGAGGAGGGTGGACGTGAGGGGGTATTTAAAGGCAGGGAAAAGATGAAATGGCCATGCGAGCTTTACTTAGCTAGCTAGTTAGGGTTTTCTATTCAGTGTTGGGAGCTTGTGGTTTGGAACTGCTGTTTGGTTGATGTGCAGCTGTTTGTGCACAGAATGCCTCCTCATGGCTCATGCTATCTTTTTTGCTAAACAAAATATTTGAACTCTTATACATCTTTCATATATATATGGGCTTTATGGTGCCTCAGTTACATTTATTAGATGTAAGAGGTACCTTGATTAAATATAATTAAATTAATTAAAAAAATATTTTTTTACACTTCCCTCCTCTCTCTCTTATCTCTTCCTCCGATCGGATAGAACTCTCGCCACTATCGCCCGCCGTCAGCACGCCGCGACGCCGACGCCATCACTGCGCGCCTCGCAGCCCCCCGCCACACGCACGCCCCGCTGCCACCTCCCCGCCACGCGCGCGTGCGTCCCACTGCCCCCGCCCCCTTCCACGTGTGCCCCACGACCGTCCGTCGTGCGTGTGTCCCGCTGTTGTCACCGCGGCGGGGGTGGGTCCATCGTCGCCGTCGCCGTGATTCGCACCTGTCCCGCCACCTCTCGTCCGCTCCCACTGTGGTGTCGTCCCGCCACCGCCCGTATGCTCCCACTGCTACATCACCGCCCGTACGCTCCTGCTGCTGTGTCACCCCTCTCCAAGAGAGAGAAAGGAAAGAAGAAAAAAAAGAAAAAAAGATGTAATAGATTTTTTTAAAAATATGAACTTTTGGATTTATAAAAATAATTGGCTCATAATTATTGGGGTACCATAAAATTTTCTATATATATATATATATATATATTCAATAACTATATATGCAACATGGAACTTATTTGTAAAAGTAAACATGCACATCATTTACATTTGTTGCATATACTAATTAGTATCAAAATAAAAATAAAAGTGTTTCCACCATGTTTTTAACCTTTTCCACGTTGGTCAGCTACGTGGCTTCATATCCCCAACAACAATACTAAAGCAACAAAGCCTACATAGAATTGCAATTATTGGACGTTACGCTGCAAAGTTTGCATGATGAGCACCTACACCAAAAACATTCACATATTAAAGGTTTAATTTGTAATTTATTCATACACTTTTCTTAGTGGATTTATCCAGATTTTCAAATAATTGATATTTACACACCACTTGGGTGCAAAATGATTTGCTTCAAGTTGATTTCAAAGGTTTGCATAATTTCATTTTTTTTTCTACAAAATATGTTGGCATAGCTAGACTCCAATTATATTTAGACTTGGCATAGACTTATGGATATACCAAATTATATATATATATAGAAAGTATTGTAACAATTTTCTAAGCAATAGTATGTTTGTTTCGAGTGCAGATTCATATAGGTAACTATTCTAACTATATATACATCTGAGAAGATGATGTTTCCTAGCTTCTGGATTTTAATTTATTTCTAGATTTTGTAGATAGTAATTCTCACAGTCTCGTTGCTTCAGAATTTAGATCATTTATTTCAGTTTCAAATTATATTATAAAAGTAGCTGCAACTACATACCAAAAACTAGAACAAACATATATATCCTAAGTTGAACATATATATATATATATATATAGTTAGTCTAAGAAATCAGAGATATATATTCTTGCGTGTAGCAAAGGGCATGAAAAAACCCACGAGGGTTTAACGTACGTGGTACACACTGCACGTACATATGTTCCCTCTTAAATTTCACATCTTCCTTCATCAGTTGTGTGTGAAATACACGTCGTTAACACACCTTTGATTTATTGGGCGTTTTGGTTAGTTTGATTCAAACATCGATCAAAGACTTCTTGGGGTAGTGCTAGTGTTACAGCTTTATTAGACCAAATTAAAGGTCCTTTAAGGTAAAGCTAGAACGGGTCATTTTCCCTTTGGTTAGCCGTCCCACTCCATCAATGGAATAAAATGATGGCACTATTATGTGGTCAATTGTGTTCATTATTTTTTACTAGTTTTCATTTGCACTATGTAATATAACTTAGGGTTTAACTTTTAAGTTGGGAGGAAGGGACGGTCGGCAATGGGGTGGGTGCACTACTACAAACTGTCACTGTAGTGGCGTTGGGCAAAACCACTGTAGTGGCGGGCCATTAGATGCCCGCCACTAGAGTTGCTGGTGCTGACGGCAGCACCAGCGCCCGCCACTATTGCTGGTAAAGTAGTGGCGGTCGGTGATGACGTCAGCCCGGACCGCCACTAATGTACCAATAGCAGTGGCGGGCGCTGGTGCTGCCCGCCGCTGCTAAGATGGCCGCCACTAAAGTAATGATGACATCACTTGCGACCGCCACTACTATTCTAGCTATAAATGCGCAGCGTCTTCCTCCCCGAGCTCTACTGGAGTTCGCATTCAATTTTGTCCGTACAATGGTGACAAAAATCTAGATAAAGAGGGGGGAGGCTTTGTTTTCGTTTCTTTTGAAGGATTTCATTCTAGGAGGTAAATCCATTCCGAATCTCACATTTATTTTGTATTTAATCATGTATACAATGAGTTATTATCGTTTTTCTAATTTAGGGTTTGTGAATAGAAATTTTCAAATAATCTTCCATTTACGGTGTTACCTTCTCCCAAATGAACAAATATGACCCTCCTCACAATTATTCATCACTTGTATATTGATTTACGTCATTTTAATCTCTTTTTTAATTTGATTTATGATTATAGATCTAGAGTTATGTTGTTTGGAGAGAGAGAGAAACCAATATAGTTAATTTATTTAATAATTTTTTCTGCTTAATAAGTAGTTTTAATTAAAGCATTGAGGATTTTTAATTAATGTTGTTATGAGCGATAATAAATCAATATATTTTCAATTTGTAAATTAATAAAATTAACAATAATGATTTTATTAATATTTTTTCAAATAATATATGTTTTAGATGGAGCACAGGTCCTGGATGTACTCGTCCAACGACGGAGATGTGGTGGCATATTTTAACAGAGTAACTGAATTTACTGAAGCTGCCGCACAATATGCTTCCCGTCAGAGTGAAGAGGCAATATATTGTCCTTGTAAAGTTTGTAAAAATGAAGCGATGTATCCGTGTTCTGATCGTGAAACCATACGATTTCACTTGTTGAAAAATGGTTTCGTGAAGAACTATTATATATGGACGAAACACGGTGAGATGGGCCAAAATCCTCCTGAAGATTCTGATGTGCCGCAAGATGCTCATCAACATAGAAGAGGTTGTGATCATACATCCGACATAACACATGATGATGTTGATCAACATGATGATGATGACGCCTTTGATGTGGAGGAACTGATGCGAAATGTTGCGCCTGAGGTGTTGTTGCAGAGAACTACAACCAAAGGATACGATAACTTTGAAGCACTTGACAAAGCATCAAAAAACCTTCTTTACGAGGAACGCCACGGATGCGATAAGCAGTATACTGTGTTGTACACAATTCTTGAGCTTATGAAACTGAAGGCCAGCAATGGATGGTCTGACACCAGTTTTTCAGATCTTTTACAACTCCTAAAAAAGGTTTTGCCAAAACCCAATGGTTTACCATCTGATACGTACCAAGCAAAGAAGATGATTTGTCCGTTGACTTTGGGCGTTCAGAAGATTCATGCATGCCCGAACCACTGTATCCTATATCGAAAAGAGTATGGATTGTTAGAGAGATGTCCGCAGTGCAACGCGAGTCGATACAAACGTCCAAATGACTGTGCGGAGGACTACAATGACCACCAGAAGAAGAATAATAAGAGGTTGCAGAAGAGGAATAAAAATGTTATTGAAGACCATCCTGGAAAAAAGATGGAGAGGAAAGTTCCGGCCTTAGTAATGTGGTACCTACCGGTGATTGATCGCTTGAAACGTATGTTCTCTAATCCTAGAGATGCTGAACTATTAATCTGGCATTTCGCTGGGCGAAAGAAGGACGGAAAACTTCGGCACCCTGCGGATGCTAGGCAGTGGAAATCATTTGACTTGGCCCATCCAGATTTCTCGGACGATCCTAGAAATATCAGGATGGGACTTAGCACGGATGGAATGAATCCCTTCGGTGAGATGAGGAACCCACATAGTACGTGGCCAGTCTTTCTATGCTTGTTCAACATTCCATCATGGTTGTGCCATAAAAGAAAATACCTTATGCTCACTACTCTAATTTCTGGTCCAAAACAACCTGGCAATGACATTGATATCTTTCTAGAACCTTTGATGGAGGATATGAAACGTCTATGGGAACATGGTGTCTGTGTGTGGGATGAGCACAAGAAAGAGCACTTCAATCTAAGAGCCATAATCTTTTGCACCATAGCTGACAACCCAGGACGCATGTCCCTAACAGGACAGGTTAAAGGAAAGACAGCATGTGTAGTGTGTGTGGACCAGACAGAATCTATGCATCTTCCATCATTCGTTAAGACGATATATATGCGACACCGCAGATTTTTACCAAAAAACCACAAATATCGAAGAAATAGGAACCATTTCGACGGTACAATCGAGCTTGGACAGCCTCCACGAAATCGAGATGGCAAATTTCTATTCGAAATGGTAAAGAATATCAAAGTTGTTTTCGGAAAGAAGAGGAAGAAATCTGAAAAAATTTCAAAGGACGCTCCATTTAAAAAGCAGTCGATCTTCTTTAGATATTTGCCCTATTGGAAGGAGTTGGAGATTGGTCATGCTATCGATACAATGCACGTTGAGAAGAATGTCTTCGAAAGCACTATCGGTATTTTGTTAGACATACCGGGCAAATCAAAAGATGGACTCAAAGTACGAAGGGACCTTCAAACTCTCGGAATTAGACCCGAGCTTCACCCACAGGAAAGGGCCAATGGAAAATTTTTCCTTCCGGCTGCTAGCTATAACCTCACAATTGACGAGAAAAGATCAATCTGCAGGTGTCTACATGGAATTAGAGTTCCAACAGGATTCTCAACGAATATAAATAATATTGTCTCCGTAGCAGATTTGAGGATGAGCGGCTACAACACTCATGATTGTCATGTTATGCTTGGGCTATTCCTCGCCATCGCAGTAAGAGGAGTCAAACATTCATTTCTGAAGATGGTGATAACACGCATGTGTCACTTCTTCAATGTCATATCAAAGAAGGTGATCGACACTGAAGAGTTAAATGAATTACGTAAACAAATGAGGGAGACTATGTGTCAGCTTGAGATGTGCTTTCCTCCTTCATATTTTGATATTATGGAGCACTATATGATACATATAGCAGACCAAATCTTTGTTCTCGGTCCAACGTACCTGCACAATATGTATGCGTACGAGCGTCTAATGGTTATCTTCAAGGGTTACGTACGAAATCGTGCTTATCCAGAGGGTTCCATGATAGAGGGCTACACGACTGAGGAAGTCATTGAGTGCTATGCAGATTACATAAGAGATGGAAGACCAATAGGAGTTCCCGTGTCGCGGCACCATGGAAGACTCACCGGTAAAGGAACTAAAGGCAGGAAAATCATACGAGACAATAGTTATCAAAGAATAAGAGAATCACATTACAGTGTAATGCATCAGTTGGCGATTATGAGACCATATGTTGAACAACACCTACAAGAGCTTCGTGAAAAGAATGAAGATCACGATGAACAATGGATTATGAAAGAACACAAAATTTATTTCACATCATGGCTGAGGGATCTAAACCTTTCGATCGGAGAAACCGACGAAGAGATGATGATAAATAAATTGTCTTACGGTCCATTGAGCATGGTTAAAACATGGCAAGCGTATGACATCAATGGTTTCACATTCTATACCAAAGCAAAGGATCAAAGGAGTCAGCGCCAAAGTAGTGGTGTCAGAGGAGAAGCAGAAGATAGCACTGGACAAAAGAATGCTTACTATGGATACATCGAAGAAATATGGGAACTTAACTACGGAAACTCTATAGAAATCCCTGTATTTAAGTGTCAGTGGGTGAGACATCCAGAAGGTGTGGAGGTGGATGATTACGGGTTTACGATAGTTGACCTTAATAAGGTGGCTTATAAAGATGACCCTTGGATACTCGCTCAATCCGTGGCACAAGTATTTTACATACTTGATCCTAAAGATGAGAAAAAATACATCGTTGCTCCAGGAAAACAAAGAATTGTTGGAGTTGATGGAGTCGAAGACGAAGAAGAATACAATCAGTTTGATGAGGTGCCGTTTTTCGTTGACATATCAAGGATCAATGTGGTTGAAGCAAAACTGTCATTTGGCAGTGTGATTCCTTATCTACGCACCAATGGCGATGGAAAATTAGTTCAAGGCTAGATCATTTATGTTTAGTTGTAAAATCAATTATGTCATTTATTATTAAAACATTTTCAAGATCAAATGAGGATTGAGTGTTGTTAATTATTTCATGTCTTGTAGTTCAAATTGAACTTTTTTTGACTTTGATCATAAAAACATACTTAATGAAATAAAAACAGTACACTAAGGGAGAAAAAGTAAAGTGAGGCAGAATAATACCAATTTTTTAAATTTGATAAGTTATGATGTATTTTTATTGTTAAAAAAATCAAGTTCAAACTAGAATTTAATTATGAATAAAAAAGTCATGAAAATTAGAATAGAAATGTAAAAAAAAAATGTTTGGATGCTAACAGCAAGGTTCGAACCTCAAACCGCCTGCAGGCAGCAAGGTTCGAACCTCGAACCGCATGGCACCAAAGCAACCCCCGCACCACTGCGCTACTAAGTCTTTCTCGACTTGAGTGGCAACGTATGCTAGATAACCCCACCAGCGTCGGATTAGTAGTGGCGGGCAGGATGACGTCACCAGCCGCCACCGTTATCCTTTTAGTAGTGGCGGGCATGGTGACGTCATCATGCCCGCCACTACTAAGACACCTATATATACTTTCCACTCCCGCCGTCCGAAAACCTAGTTTCATTTTCTAAACCCTAAACTCGCCCCCCTCCTCCCGTCGCCGCCGTCGACGTCCCGGAGCACGTCGCCGCTGCCCTCCGCCCGTCGCCGCCTTCCTCGGAGCCCGTCGGCGCCGCCCGTCGTCGCCGCCATCCAGTCGATCAGTAAATAATTATTAACCTACTTCTTTATTTGGTCTTATTTTATTCGAGCTTAGGGTTAAAATGATGGAGGATTGTTATATTAATTTATGCGTGGTAATATAATTTAGTATAATATTACTAGTAGAATGCACTAACAATAATGTTTTTTAATCTACTGTAAAAAATTTCTGAGAAAAAAATTTCCACTATAACAATAATTTTTTTAATGTACTATAAAAAATATCTGAGAAAACAAATTTCCACTATAACAATAATGTTTTTTAATGTACTATAATATTACTAGCTTAGGGTTTTTTAATGTTATAATATCAATGTGACAAAAAAATGCAGATGGCTCCTCCTAAGATTGAACCAACAAACAGTCGATCCTCAGACTCTACATCAAGTGGCGTGTGTGAGGTTTGCAAATGCGGTAAACATAAGGTACATGATGGTATAGTTTGCAGTTGTTTGGCGAAGAAAGTGATTCTCATAATGGACTCCGACTCGGAGGACGACTCGCGATCGCCGCAACCAGATAGGGTAAGTGTTGTGCTACGGAAGAATGATGAGACAACCGGTGGTAGAGGGAAACATGCCGAGGCTAGCGGTGGAAAAGGGAAGCATGTAGAGCAATGCGGCAGCAAGAGGATGAAGGAGGCAAGATCCTCTTTTTATGCAAATTTTATATTTTTATCATCCAATTCAATCATTGATAATAAGTTGTTCTCACTATCGTCGCCGCGTGTATTTTCTTGTTCAGGAACATGGAGAGAAGTTTAGACTGCCTGATGATGCCGAGTTGGTTGAGGATTGGCAAGTTGAGGCTTTTAATCTGTTTAACCAGAAATAGGTTGGGTTTGTGCCGAGGAAGAAGAAGAAGCTCCAAACCATATCTTTCCTTTGGGTTTGACCAGTAGTGCGTTTCGATGTGTAAGCTGGTTTCCCCAGCCTGGACTTGTGTTTGTTTACTTGGTTTCAAATAAACATGATGTGTCAAAAGCGAGCCCCCGCACCACCGCGCTACAAAAGTCTCGATCATATCGTAACAACATGTAATAAAAACACACTTAATAATAAAAATAGTAAACTAAGGGAGAAAAATACAAATTTTTGCAATTAGAATATTGGTGTTGTATTTTTATTGTACAAAAAGTTTCAATTTCAAAGGAAGAATAAACTATAGATAAGTTATGATGTATTTTTATTGTACATGTTTATTAATGAAAAAAAAAGTAAAGTGAGGCATAAAAATACATATTTTCTAATTTGATAAGTTATGATGTATTTTTATTGTTAAAAAAACAAGTTCAAACTAGAATTTAATTATGAATAAAAAAGTCATGAAAATTAGAATAGAAATGTAAAAAAAATGTTTGGATGCTAGCAGCAAGGTTCGAACCTCAAACCGCCTGCAGGCAGCAAGGTTCGAACCTCGAACCGCATGGCACCAAAGCAACCCCCGCACCACTGCGCTACTAAGTCTTTCTCGACTTGAGTGGCAACGTATGCTAGATAACCCCACCAGCGTCGGATTAGTAGTGGCGGGCAGGATGACGTCACCAGCCACCACCGTTATCCTTTTAGTAGTGGCGGGCATCCTGACGTCAGCATATGCCCGCCACTACTATACTTTTTTCCACCCGCCCAGACTAAACCCTAGTAGTGGCGGTCGGTGACGTCAGCGGCCCGCCACTACTATGTCTTTGCCCGCCACTACTACAATAAATATCAGTGGCGGGCATGCTGACATCAGCGTGTGCCCGCCACTACTAATCCGCCTATATAAATTTTTCACTCCCGCTGTCTGAAAACCCTAAGCCCTAATCTTCTCCCGCCAGTTGCTGCCGCTTCTAGAGCCCGCGCCGCCGTTGTCGGAGCCGCCGTCGTCCGCCAGTTGCCGCCACTCCCAGAGCCCGCGACACCCTCAAAGCCCATCGTCGTCGTCGCCGGAGCCATCACAGCAACCATTTCCCGGCGTTGTCAACGGAGCCGGCCCGTCGCCACCATCGAAGCCCGCCACAGCCCCCCGGAGCCCTTCACCGTGCACCGTCCCCGTCGCCGCCCCGGAGACCGCCGCTGCCATCATTTCCCGGCGCCGTCACCGGAGCCGGCCCGTCGCCACCGTCGGAGCCCGCCACCGCCCCAAGATCCCTTCACCGTGCGCCGTCCCCGCCGCCTCCGTGGAGACCACCGCCGCCACCGGAGCCCGCTGCCGCCACTAGAGCCCGTTGCCGACACTGGTAGGTTATGGTTTGAATGCATTTTCAGATTGGGTTTGTTGTTTAGAGGAGTTCATATTGTTTAGGTTATGGTTTGAATGTGGTTGAATGCATTTTCAAAAGTTGTTGGTTGCTATTGACTCATGAAGAGGGAAGGAAATTAGAGGGATTTGTAGGAAAATGGTTCATCTTTACCTTGAATTTTCATAACATTTTCACCTCTGGAATTGAATGGAAGAAAGACACTTTAGATAATAGAAGAGACTGAGCTATTGCTGCTCATATGATGTATCTCTTTCTTCTGCATTTTAGTTATGAGAAAATGTGGTAGATAATGGTAGATAGCTGGAAAAAATTCTCTTATCATTTTGCTCTGAAAAGAATTAATGAATTTGGTTAAAAATATATAAATTTATAGTGATGCTAACATGCTACATTTCCCACATTCTTTGGTAACATACATATTGAGATGTAGTATATATTTGAATCCGCCGAACTCCACTTTTTTAGAATAACTTTTAGAGGCCTATGATGCAAATAATAATTGAGTTATCTCTTGTATGTCATCAAGCCGTGCGACACATCCATTCCTATCAACAACTTCTTCTTTCTCGTGTTGCTGACAGGGAATGGATGTGCTCACGGTTCCATGGCAGCCATGAACATTTTGAAAAGCTACACAAAATATGCTGAGGCCTAAACAACACTGTGACCAGTTTATTACCGCTATTATTTCTAAGGCTACTATATACTAATCCTCAAGTTCATGCATCTGGCTGAAGGCCAACATTAGATTCTGCAATTCTTTTTAGGGGCCTATGATGCAAATTGTTATTGAGTTATCTCATGTATGTCATCAAGCCGTGGGACACATCCATTCCTATCAACAACTTCTTTCTCGTGTTGCTGACAGGGAATGGATGTGCTCACGGTTCCATGGCAGCCATGAACATTTTGAAAAGCTACACAAAATATGCTGAGGCCTAAACAACACTGTGACTAGTTTACTACCGCTATTATTTCTAAGGCTACTATATACTAATCCTCAAGTTCATGCATCTGGCTGAAGGCCAACATTAGATTCTGCAATTCTTTTTAGGGGCCTATGATGCAAATAGTAATTGAGTTATCTCATGTATGTCATCAAGCCGTGAGACACATCCATTCCGGTCAACAACTTCTTTCTCGTGTTGCTGACAGGGAATGGATGTGCTCACGGTTCCATGGCAGCCATGAACATTTTGAAAAGCTACACAAAATATGCTGAGGCCTAAACAACACTGTGACCAGTTTACTACCGCTATTATTTCTAAGGCTACTATATACTAATCCTCAAGTTCATGCATCTGGCTGAAGGCCAACATTAGATTCTGCAATTCTTTTTAGGGGCCTATGATGCAAATTGTAATTGAGTTATCTCATGTATGTCATCAAGTCGTGGGACACATCCATTCCGTTCAACAACTTCTTCTTTCTCGTGTTGCTGACAGGGAATGGATGTGCTCACGGTTCCATGGCAGCCATGAACATATTTGAAAGACAACACAAAATATGCTGAGGCCTCAACAACACAAGAGAGAGAGAACAACACAATCTCCTAACTTGAGGATTAATATAGTAGCTTCAGAAGTAATAGCTCACTACTGTAGCCAAGAAGAGTGTTCATACATTTTCCACCTTTGACACTGTGATCAGTTTACTACTGCTATTATTTCTGAGGCTACAGTAGTAAACTGATCACAGTGTCAAAGGTGGGAAATGTATGAAAAATCTTCTTGGCTACAGTAGTCAGCTATTACTTCCGAAGCCACTATATTAATTCTCAAGCTAGGAGATTGTGTTGTTCTCTCTCTTTAGTTTTGTTGATACCTCAGCATATTTTGTGTTGTTTTTCCCTCTAATGTTCCATGGCAACAAAATATGCTGAGGCCTCAACGACATTGTGATCAGTTTACTACCGCTATTATTTCTAAGGCTACTATATACTAATCCTCAAGTTCATGCATCCGGTTGAAGACCAACATTAGATTCTGCAATTCCTTTTAGAGGCCTATGATGCAAATTGTTATTGAGTTATCTCATGTATGTCATCAAGCCGTGTGACACGTCCATTCCTATCAACAACTTCTTTCTCGTGTTGCTGACAGGGAATGGGCGTGCTCACGGTTCCATGGCAGCCATGAACATTTTGAAAAGCTACACAAAATATGCTGAGGCCTAAACAACACTGTGACCAGTTTACTACCGCTATTATTTCTAAGGCTACTATATACTAATCCTCAAGTTCATGCATCTGGCTGAAGGCCAACATTAGATTCTGCAATTCCTTTTAGGGGCCTATGATGCAAATTGTTATTGAGTTATCTCATGTATGTCATCAAGCCATGAGATACATCCATTCCTATCAACAACTTCTTTCTCGTGTTGCTGACAGGGAATGGATGTGTTCATGGTTCCATGGCAGACATGAACATTTTGAAAAGCTACACAAAATATGCTGAGGCCTCAACAACATTGTGTTCAGTTTACTACTGCTATTATTTCTAAGGCTACTATACTAATCCTCAAGTTCATGCATCCGGTTGAAGACCAACATTAGATTCTGCAATTCCTTTTAGAGGCCTATGATGCAAATTGTTATTTAGTTATCTCATGTATGTCATCAAACCATGTGACACATCCATTCCTATCAACAACTTCTTTCTCGTGTTGCTGACAGGGAATGGATGTGCTCATGGTTCCATGGCAGCCATGAACATTTTGAAAAGCTACACAAAATATGCTGAGGCCTAAACAACACTGTGACTAGTTTACTACCGCTATTATTTCTAAGGCTACTATATACTAATCCTCAAGTTCATGCATCTGGCTGAAGGCCAACATTAGATTCTGCAATTCCTTTTAGGGGCCTATGATGCAAATTGTTATTGAGTTATCTCATGTATGTCATCAAACCATGTGACACGTCCATTCCTATCAACAACTTCTTTCTCGTGTTGCTGACAGGGAATGGGCGTGAACATGGTTCCATGGCAGACATGAACATTTTGAAAAACAACACAAAATATGCTGAGGCCTCAACAACACTAGAGAGAGAAAACAACACAACATCCTAACTTTAGGATTAATATGACATCAGACCTTTTTTGCATAACCAAAATTCTGATACATTAGCATCTTCATATGAATAGTTTATCTATGGCGGAAGAAGGACGTTCCATCGAGGAGCTCATCTACGAGTCTCCCGCAAAAACAAATAAAGAGGGTTCATCTGAAGGATCCTCCGATAGCGAATCTTCGTACCACTCTCCGGAGAATGAACATCCAATGGAGCCTAGGAAGAAGAGAACGAGAGAAGACGCCGATGAGGATTACATTCCTGAAGCTCAAGCGGAGGTAATTATTACGTTAGTAACAAGTCAGAGCAGCTTCTAACCGAGGATTACATTCCTGAAGCTCACATTGTCTATCATCGTAGGATCGTCCAAAGCGAGGAAGCAAGCGTCGATTATTCCAAGTCGAGAAAAGAACAACTATTGTCCCAGCTATTGAGTCAGCTGAGCGAACAGATGTTGAGCCCGCTGCCACAACATCGTCTGCAAATGCGAAGAGGAGAGGGAAACGGGAGAAGAACAAGCTACATACAACTATCTATGAGATTGAAGAAGTGCATGTTGATGGGGCTCCAAAGAAGCCAAAAGAAATCACAGCGAAGTGGCGTAACGACTGTGGATGTCTCGCCAGGGAGCGATGTAAGATAGTTTGGAAAAATTGGAAGACTGTCCCTGAAGCTACAAAGAACGAATTGTGGCAGCATATAAAAGCGCATTATAAATTCCCGGAAGACCGCTTAGAAGACGCTAAAGCTGCCACATTGAAGACTATCGGGAAGGCTCTCCGTACATTTAGGACTAAACTGAACACACAATACCTTCAGAAAGATGAGTCGCCACTCAACGACTACGGCTTTATAACGCCAAATGAATGGAATGAATTCAAAATGCAGCATTGCTCCGAAGAAGCCAAACAAGAGAGCATAATGTTCAAAGAACTTAATAAGAAGAATAAGTTCCCCCATAAACTTGGGCCAGGTGGATATAAGACTAAGGAGGATGAGTGGAGTAAAAAGGAGGAGGAGGACCGTGCGGCTGGGTTACCTGAACAGTTTTCAGGTGCTGATCAGCGCACTAAGAGATGGCTCCTAGGTCGAGCTAAAAAAACACCCGAGGGCCAATATATGCTCTCCGACTCACGGACTAGTGAAGTATTCCAGAAAGCACAGGAAATCGCTGAGTTGGAGAAGACTGGAAAGTTCAAGCCCGAGGGATGTAATGACCAGCTTACATCTGCTCTCGGAAACGAGGAACATCGAGGGCGCACCCGAGGTGTCTCTTCTATAGCACCCTGGAAAAATACTTTCAAGAAACAGGAGGGTGCCACATACAAGAAGCGTCAAGCACGCACAGACGACGCCGCAGAGCGCCGTGCAGAGTGGGAGCGACACTTTTTTGAATTTATTAACGAGAATCCAAACATAATGCAGGCTGCAGCTGGACAAATAATTGTGCCAGAGGTACGACTCGACGTACCAAGCAGTGTTGGCTCAGTACAAGACAAATTTCCTGTAAATTATATTAAAGAGGACACACCCTGCAGCCTGCATGTACCGATAGGGCGCAAAGGGCATTCCCAAGAGGCTGCACGAGGCATTGCTATGCCTGGGGATTTATTTCACAATCGGCCTATTCCTGCTGACTATACCAAGGTTCAGGTCAATGAGATCACCAACGACAGATTTATTAATGACCCCTTGGATCTTCCAATGCCTGATGAGGGGATTGAGACAACCGGAGATGCTCTAAATAACTTTGTCCTATGGGCGAGCCGAGATATCAAATTACTGCAGACAAGTTCTCAGAGTAAATCACCTATTGTCTCATCACAATCCCCCGCATATCTTTCATCTCAGGATGTGCAAAATATAGGATCATTATCACCTGTTGATGAGCGTGAAATAGAGGAAAAGGCAGAGGAAGAGCCAGTGCCAAATAAAGTGGCAGAAGTGATAGAATCGAAAGTGACTTCTGATCCTCAAGTGACAAAGCTAGTGCCAGTGCTTGAGCCCACTGATGAGCCCAACACAAATGTGCCAGAGCCAGATCAAATGCCAGTGCTAGTTCCGACTGAGCCTCAAGTGCCAGTTCCGGCTGATCCTCAAGTGCCAGTGCTAGTTGCTGCCGAGCCTGAAAAACAAGATGCATGCCCAAAGCCAGCAATCCACAAGATAACTGTTCAAGCTGGGCAGTGTTCTGCGCTGAAATCTGAAATGCATAAATTTTTTAATACTTTGGGGCAAACACGTTCTATGCCCGAAGCGGCTCCCATAAAGGCTCCAGTACAAAAGCATGCGGGCTCACTTTCTGTTGATAAGAGGACCTACGGAGACGAGGATTATATCGAATACGAACCAGGCAAACCATTATTACCCCAAGGCGGAGTACTTAATTGTATGCCTTGGGCGATGAAAACATTTCATGACTGGTACCTCGAAGCGTCTTCGTTAGGTGTAACACAAATAGAACTGACGGTTCCACAAGAAATATTCAACTGCCCAGAGTTTAAGCTTGCACTATTTTTCGACGACTTCCATCGGATGTTTCGTCTGAAGCGAACCGACATCACAAGCATGATGCTCTGGTGCATGTAAGTACTTTATACTTTGTCAATACAAAGAAAAAATAAATAATGTCTTATATTGACTATTGTTTTATAACATATGCAGTTGTAATTCACGCGGTGACGAGTCTAAATTGTATGGGTACCTAAACCCGTCATTAATAAGCCAAAGTGCGCTGAACCCGACACTAAACCAGAATGATAGCAAGTACTGGACTGCGGGTAAGAAAAAATTTCAAAGAAAGATGTTCAATAAAGACGAAGACAAACTTAAGAAGAACAAAAGGAGTTATGCCGCGTTGTATATTGCGCGGTGCATGTATCAATGGAAGGACAGAGAAATTATATGTGGGGCATATAACTTTAAGTAAGTATACCCACTATATCCACTTAAACACGTTTTATCGATTATGAAACTAACATAATCATATATTACTTCTTTCGATAGTGATCATTGGATTGCACTTCTGATATACCCAAAAAGCTCAAGGGTTTATGTGCTCGACTCGCTCGACAAACCCAAAAAAGAATATCAAGATATATTAAATGTTATTCAGAGTGCACATAGATACTACGTGGAAAAGTTAGGTGGCCCACATGATCCACAGAGGCCGAAAGAAATGCTTATCAGAACCAACTTTCCGGTAATATTATATTTTTAAATTTGTTAATTCAATTGATAAAGCCAAACTATATATCGTTCTAACTTTGTCTATTTTGAAGTGTCACAAACAATCTCTTGGTTCCGTGCATTGTGGCTACTATACTTGTGATTTCATGAGCAATAACTTAGGAAAGTTTGGGCGGACAGTATCTGAGGATACTAAAGAAGTAAGTTGATTTCTTGTGTGTTAATCTAATATAACTTGCAGCGTATGTACTTATATTTTACGTATGCAGGCGTCAGGTCCATCAACCGTTGCCGAGAAGAGCCAACTCTCTGAATCACAAATGTACGAAATCGTATCAAGGATGTGCCGCTTCACGATGCATGAGATTCTTCATGAGCTTGGAGTATTTTTCGATCCTGAGAGTGAAGTGGCCAAGCATCCAACTTTGTATGATTGGGCCGGAAGAATGAAAAGGCGAACCAATTAAGATATGAGTTAGCCTTCCAAGAAAACATAAACCGCATGAGCATGTATTTGTGAAACAATGAATTGTGTTGATGGATGGTTATTGCGAAACAAAAACCGGAAGAATGTAAATATTGTGAATTTTTGAAAATTGATGAGATTGATGGTTGTTGTGTTGATGTGTTGTTGTTGTGGATGTGTATGTGGATATGTGGATGTTTTGCTGCTGTGTATGTGGATATGTGGATGTTTTGCTGCTGTGTATGTGGATATGTGGATGTTTTGCTGCTGTGTATGTGGATGGCTGTGTGAAGCATATAATTTCTGTGTTTTGGTTTGTGGGATCACAACATTCTGTGTTATGGCTTATACACAGCAGTGGCGGGCGTGCTGACATCATCTGCCCGCCACTGCTATTGATAACGGCAGTGGCGGGCAGATGAGGTCAGCGCGCCCGCCACTGCTGTTGACGTAGTGGTGGCGGGCGTGCTGACATCATCTGCCCGCCACTGCTATTGATAACGGCAGTGGCGGGCAGATGATGTCAGCACGCCCGCCACCACTATGTCAACAGCAGTGGCGGGCGCGCTGACCGCCACTGCTAACCAGCGATAGCAGTGGCGTTAGAGCAGTGGCGGACTGGATGCCCACCACTATAGGTCGATTTTGCCCGCCGCTACAGTGTCGCTTTGTAGTAGTGGTGGGGGGAGAGGATGGTGCGACCGCCCTGGGCTCCTAACCCTAACGGTGCGACCATCCTAGGGCTCCTAACCCTAAAGAGCCCTGTATGTATATATGTACGAGGGTATAGTAAAAAAAATAAACTAGTATCAAAAAATGTAAAAAGCATTTTATAGTATAATGGTTAAGTTAATTCAAGGACTTTTTTCTTTCCTTTTTTGTTGTTTATCTGTTTGAGGAACAAAACTATTCTAGTAAAAAATTAATAATTATTTGTCCAATTAGAAAATTAAATTATGGTACAAATTTAATAATTATGTACTCAATTAGAAAAATATTTCTACTGAATTGCATATAGATATTTTGACGTGATATACCCATTGACAAAATCTTAGGTCTACCACTATATATATACATGCATACACGTATATGATATACCCCTTCATTTCATAGTCTGCACACGTCGATGTCTCGGTGATCTCTCGTTTTAAGATAATTTAATATATACATATTATTCTATATAAATATTATTTTTGATAGATTTTAATTGTGTATCGGTTAGATTTCATATATGTACATATTATGTTAGCAATATTTAGATGTATGGTTAGTGATATTTGTGTAATCTGCATGGTCTCAAGTTGTTAGTTTTCTGCATGCATACACTAATCCCTTCTATGATTACTGGGCATTATTTCCATGAAACGACACGTTAGCTCTAGTGTATATATACAATATAACTGTAGTTGAATCAATCTATTGCTTAATCATTCAAAATATTCTACGCTTTTATATTAAAATATTATATTATTTTTATATATAAGGGCCGATAAATTTTAGTTGCGCCCCTACAAAAAATCTCAAGACCGAAGTGTACTTCATACTCGCATGGACAAATCAAAAAAGGTGATGCCATTGGGCATGCAGCAGGCACTGCCTCAGACCATAGAAACCCAACAAGTGTCCGGCCAGTGTTCATCAGAAAGTGACCTCCGATCCTTAAAGGCCAGATCGATCAAGTTTCGAGCCTGCAAAACTGCATGATTGGCTCTCAACGTACAGGTCACTTTCCTGCAGTGAATTAGACGAGTAAACCACAATTAATTCCTCCCTGCCGGCCGGATTCCGATGATGTGAGTTACGCGCGCATAGTAGCAAACTGTAGCCGATCAAAAAGACGGTATTAGATTCACCGAAATGGTAGCAGCTGGTTCACATCCATTGATCAAGCTAGCTAGCTCCACATATACAGGCCGGAAGAAGACCGATTGGTTTGACGTTAAATGAGTTTGTTTGTGCCGGCCGGCAAGCTCATCACTGGTCCTTGGTTTGATTGCGAGGTTTCTAAATTTTTAATGCCATTGGGGTTTGGTTGATTTGGACTTTTGGCGAGCAACGCACACACAGTTACAGGCATGATTCGTCTTGAATTTACAGTGTCAGACGTGCACTACAGCTTTCAAGCAGCTTCTGATGCAACTCGCTGCTCAAAATGTACAGCACGCTGTCCTGTTTCTCTGTCCGTTTTTGTCACCGAATTATCGCTGCAAATGATGCCGGATCCACACACATTGCAATTGTATTCATTGAATTGAATCAGATATATATGCAATGATTACTCTCTTTTCTGAAGAGACGTGTGGCAATCTTTGGCTCTTCTAGCTTAGTGTTCTTGCTTTGTTGCAGCCGTGGAGTGCAGAGATTAATCTGCACCCCGTTAAAGGAAGCCGGCCGGCCATCCGGGTCCCTTTTCTTCTGTTTGCTGCTTTGTCATCTGAGATGGATCGAGCAAGCACTGTTGATCGAATGCTCTACAAAAGATTGGGGCTTGAATTGAATCGAATCGAATCGAACAGCAGCAATGAGTATCAACAGCGCCAGGAAATGGATCCGATTTCTTGTGAGTCAATCTGTTCAACACTACCTTCTTCTTCTTCTTCTTCTTCTTTCCCACTTTCAACCATCATATCACTTCAGATAGAAACAAATTTTAACCTGTCAGCAGCCACTGCAAAAGGATCAGTTTTGTAAAGCTCCTTTTTCTACCAGAGCTGCACAGTGGTTTCAGCCAGCCAAATGAATGGTATGTCATGATGAATGGTCAGTCAGATCCCAAAAGCCACATTAGGTACATGTCCCAGCTATCAACCTTTGCAAATCTCACCATCAAGCAATTAATTAGTTACCACCCCCCACTAAGCTAAGCAGCCTAAGCTACACTGACCCCCCCAATTTCTCCTAATTTAATCCATATCCCAAAGGCGAAAGCGTACACAAGCACTGATTAATCCTGCCATTAAGCCCTGGTGATGAGCACGCTAATCCCAAAGGAGGTGGGTTTATTAATGTCACTAATCCTTTCAGCTTGCTTTAACCAGGTGACGGTTCACACACTGGTGATAGAATATGCATCACTGCAGAAATGGTTCTGCTGGTTTTCAGAGAGGGGCATTGCAGCTGGGGGAATTTAGTACTGAATTAGTAGCTAGGGTTCTTTTGGGGCTTTGGATCTTTAGTATATCTTGCTTTAATTTAGCTTTGCTTTGGAGAGCATGCTTGCCTGTGGCCTAGTTGAGCGCGCGTGAGATCGGATTTGCACTGCCTTTGTCACTGCTGCAGTCCTTGTCACTGCTTCTCTTTAAGCTGTTCTTCGTGCATCCGATATATATATATATATATATAAATATATATATATATATGTTGATGAATGAATGAGATGACTGAATACTGTCCATGTACGCCGTGAGCAGTTCTTGTGTGGACTTTTGTTAATTACTACTTTTTTTTGCACCGAAATATCTGTGCACTTTATCCAAAGTTTTCACGAGGTGTGTTGTAACTTTGCGTGTTTTGTTCGTTGCGGCGTTGAGCAAGTTGCATGTATTTTAACACCGTCGGATGTTTCGTTGCCACTGACGAACTTGCTAAATGGCACGCATCGTTTTTATTGTGGCTCTAGCAACTGTCCTTCCGCGGCTACTTGTAAAATCTGAAACTGACATAAACGATATAGATTCTAGACTTACATTGTAAGAATCAGTAGTTGCAAAATTTGAAAATGAACTAGAATACATAAGCTGGTTCTAGATTCTCACTAACTAGATACTTAAACTATCCAAATACTTGGATCCAGTGGTGAAGCTAGAGAAAAACTGAGGGGTGCACCATTTTAAGCGGTACACCATATTAAGTTCAGGGGTGCACGGGGTGCACAAAGGGTAAAAATTGCTAATAATAACTAAAAAATGAACCGGGTTCCTAGGAACCCCCTTGGGCTACTATAGCTTCGCCGATCAGCTAGCTACTAAAAATCTCTAACTGTCGGAACCTAAAACAAAACAAGCATGATAGTAGATGTGTTTTAGATGGGCATTGAGACATAGTTTGACAGACCGGGAAAGGCAGAATGAATAACACCATGCATCCTTGATGAATTTGGCGCATCATTTCTCTCTTCTTTTTTTGTTATTTGATGGATACTTATTGATTCTAGATAAGTCTGGATTTCTTTGCCAACTGAAGAGCTTGAAAACCAGATGGAATAGATTGTTTCCCTTCTCTATATGATGTAAACGCTCTTGTACACATGATACATTTACAGTACAATAAATATTTGAAGTGTTGAATAAAAGAAACAAATCTCATTACAAATTTCTATTTGAACAAAATACAGATGAGCTTAAGACATGAGCAAGTTGAGTATGTGAAATACACAGTTTTCCTTGCACAAAACCTTGTGTTGTTGTGCCAAAAGAAAATGTGAGGTAGTTTCTTTTTAAGCAACAGTGTAATTTGCTGCAAAGATGATATAAGACACCTGTTAAGACCACCTTTAGAATGTGGAAGCATTTCCCCATTCCTACCAGATTGAGTTGCTTCATGTAAAAAACCTACCATGTTCATACAAAGTTCTTGCGTTCCACGAGAAGTATTATGCTCGTTTGGAACACAATATTTTCACATGGAAAATTCCCTCATTACGAACAGGGCTAATCATTTAACAAGACTGGGCACCAGATGCCCCATTGTTCGTGGTGTTGTAATGAATCCAGCTCATCAAGAAATCAAGTGGAAGTATAGGGCATGAACAAATTCTCTCATGACAATGCCCTTGCAATGTTTACACTTCCAAAGCTAAAAGGCCATATGAAACCTAGCCACATTGGACGATGTATGGAACACAAAAGAAAGACTAGATGCATATTTACATGGCATAAAAAGACCGCAAAAAATGTAGGGACAAAATAAGATTCGGTTCGGAAAAAACTTTGATAATTTGCCCACCAGATCTTGTTGGTTGTTTCAATGCTCCTATCGATGTTGGAAGTTCAACTTCTTGATGCAAATGGCGTACATGAACGCAAAAAACACAGCGAACAGCACGAGCACCGGCGCAACAA
This sequence comes from Zizania palustris, assembly GCA_019279435.1. NCBI lineage: Eukaryota > Viridiplantae > Streptophyta > Magnoliopsida > Poales > Poaceae > Zizania > Zizania palustris. Next base: position 56,399,873 of record JAAALK010000283.1, on the reverse strand, counting down.
CCGCCATAAATTTCCTGTGATATCCAAAATGATGAGTGACATAGTAGCTGATTGTCTGGTTTGATTGGCCTGGGACTGAGATGATTTCTTCCAGGTCACCATATTGTGTCACTATGAGCCCATACACTGTCCATGCAAGTGGGCAGAGCCAGTAGTACCAGATCCACCACTTGGGAATTCTCTGAAACAGAACATGAATAACATCACCCATTTGATCTTTGAAGAAGCATTAATAGTTTAAGAGGAATGGTTTGATCCAAGAAACAACTCACCGGTCTCGGGATGAAGAATCCTGAGAAGAGGTTGAACAAGGAATAGAAAGCTGCGGCAAAGATGGCTGCAACCTCATGGTTTGGTGAGATTGACACAGTCATCATACCATAGTAGGTGAAGTAGAGAAAGGAGAAGTAGGAGACAAAGAAGAACCAGAAGAACTTGGCTGCTGTCCATTGGAAGCTCATCATGGCATACACAATTAGGGTATAATATGATGCTTGGATGAACACATAGGGTATCTCCATGACAACCTACAGTAACAAACAAGAGCTGAGCGACTCCAGGAAGCAAATGGTTGCCTTACTACCTTAGTTACCACCACAAGTTACCTGAGCAATGGCATAGGGCATTGCAGAGTACATCCCAGCCGCCCTCTCTCGGTAGAAAACTGTTCTCTCAATCGACACAATTGGCTGCACAGTTGCACAGTTGTTGATACCAATAAACATAACTGCTGTATACATTGCTCCAATGACCATTCTGAGAGAATTAGCATTTCCCCTGAATCATAAGGCGCCAAAAACTTCAGATACTGGCAAAGATTAAGGAGTCACAGATGAAGAAAAAGGTAAAGTACTTACATCTTGGTGCCGATCCTCCAAAATATGGAGCCGAGTAGCAAGGCTGTGAACAAAGTGAAGGAAAATCTGACAAGGTTGTAATCTGGGCTGCGCCAATAGGTCAGCCGTTGCTTCCAGAGGCAGGCCCTGAACTGGCCTATGGTGGATTGAGAATATTTTGTAGGAAAATGCAGATCTGATGTTCCTGGTTCTGGATGACTTAGCTGACTAATCAATATTTTGTTTTGCCTGAAAACACAGCCCATTTGTTCCAGCAGAATTTTGTTATTTAACCAGATATACATTAATTAAATGCTTTGACAAGACATGAAAGAGTTTTAGTCAAAGACAAAATGTTTCGCTTACTTGAACAGGTCTGACGTCTTAAAGTAGTCGGCGAAATCCATTTTTAGGCGTACTTCTGCGGCAATTGAACTGACCTCAAGCATCCACGTAGCAGGATTGTACTTATCTTTAATTTTAGGCACCCCAGAAATTGCCTGGTAGTATTAAATAACAGATTGGTTAAAAAATAATAATTATTATTGTTCATAAGACATCTTCCACTTAACAAAATTTAATCACCATCCTAAACTTTCTGTACCTCGAAGTATTCAATCATTTTCTGAGAATTGCGTCCCAATTGCCCAGAATATATCACCTGGCCTCCTCTTTTCAGTAGTAGCAACTGCATGAAAGTTCGAGCTCGAGTTATCATTTAGTTGCTGCAAAGGTGAATTTACTACTTGCGTAAATTATCCGTAGTCACCTCATCGAAAGCCTCAAATATGTCAATGCTTGGTTGGTGTATTGTGCAAACCACTGTCCGTCCAGTGTCAACTGTGTTCCTCACTGTTCTCATAACAATGGCTGCTGCTCTTGCATCAAGACCTGAAGTTGGTTCATCCATGAAGATGATTGAGGGATTTGCAACAAGCTCCACTGCTATTGTCAATCTCTTCCTTTGTTCTGTTGAAAGCCCTGTGATTCCTGGCAGGCCAACTAATGCATCCTTCAGATTGTCGAGTTCCACTAGTTCCATAACTTCATCAACAAATTGCTGCAATCAATGGAATGGTGAGTTTGACAAATTGTGACATCTTATCTTTGTAGTTTGTAATCAGAAATATTCTACTTAATCACTGCATATCCATAAAGAATTCAAACATCTGATTGATATACATCTGAACTAATAATTACACCCTAATGATGAGTTGGTGAAACAATGTATTTTGTTAGCGATAATTAATAGGAAATGACTTGTGATATACCCTAGTGATAAAAAAAATGCAGTGTCAGTGACAAGCAAAAAGACATGACTTACAATCTTGATATCATCAGTGATTTCTTGATCTCCTATTTTTTCTGGAAGACGCAAGAAAGCAGAGTATATCAAAGATTCCCTAACTGTGACCTGAGGTGAATGGATATCATTTTGTTCACAGTAGCCAGAAATCCTTGCAAATGTAGCTTGGTTCTTAGGATAACCGGAAATTCTCATATCTCCTTCAATGTAACCACCAGTCTTTCTTCCTGCCAAAACATCCATAAGAGTTGTCTTTCCAGCTCCACTGACTCCCATGAGTGCCGTCAGCACTCCAGGCCTAAATGATCCGGTAACCTCACGTAACAATTGGAGCCTATCATCTGTCACTCCTTGGTGTTTCATTTCCTATATAGATAGCATTACTCTCAATCAATATTCCAGGTTTCAAATTGAGAAGTGTGAGACAGGGAAAATTATGAGATGCCAAGAAAAGATGTAAACTCACTGCAGGCATATCGACATAGTAGTTCACATCATCAAAACACATGGATAGAGGGGTGAATGGAAGAACCATTCCTCGTCTTGGAGCAGCTTCATTGCTGCCAATGGACATGAGTCGTGAAACTCCATTGGATGAACTATTGCTCAGCCGAGCACTTAATCTCATCTCCCTCATTTCCTCTGAAATGATTGCGGTATTAATCCTCAATTTTTTTAAAAAAACATCATTTTTTAAAGTTAAGCATGATTTCCAGTCAGACTTGCTTACTGTAATTGCCACCATTTGATTTTGTGCTGCCATTTCTTACTGTCTGTCTTGCATCCTCATTGCCTTCCACTTCTTTTGCAGTTTCTTCAGATATTACAGCTTGTGGTTTGCTCAAAGCTAATAATAAAAGAATCAGCAGATGATGTATTGGTCCAAAAACAATGACCAGAAAAACATTTAAATATTGATCTAGATACTTACGATTCAGATAAACGAGTGACAGAGTGAAAAGCACATTGAAGAAGATGGTGAAACCTAAGAGTCCTGCTGCTCCAATCCAGAACCAATTTTTGTCAGCAAAGATGTTGGCCCCTTCCAGCATAACTCTTCCTAGTCTTTTCGGAACGCCATTGTTGTCCTGTAAAAATGCACACACACCTTGTCAGGAAAAATATACACAAGAGCTTTTTACGGTCCTTAAGGAGGTAGTGAGGTAACACACTTTTTAGTCTAGTTTGTGGTATGTCTCCTCAAGGACCATAAAAAACTATATACGCAAACATGTGAAAAGTTGTGTTGATCTTACAATTACAAACTTGTTCATCCACCGAGGAGCATAGAATTCATTGACTGCTAGAGCATTATACCCATATGTTAGTGGTGAAATCCAGTAACCCCAGATCCACCATTTTGGGATGAATGCTGTTAACAGTGGAGGGCAAAGATTTAGTCAATAGAGCTGCAATATTTTTGTACAGAAAAATGTGGAGTGAAATGTAATTAGATAAGTAATTGACCTTTTGGCAGAAGAAATCCCCCAAGAACAAAAAATATGAGAAGGACCAGGGCTCCACCAGTTTGAGCAATTATCATAGATCTGCAAAGGCCAGCAGTTGCTCTGAAAAGCCCACCTGCCATCTGCTGGATCAAGAACACTAGCAGAATTTGCTTGAAAAATCTGTCCACAAAGATGACAATTAAGTGACAGAAAGCTTACGTTCCAAATTCATATAACATTTTCTTCTTCTTCATATGTACCTGTCAGCCTCAGGGGCAAATCCTATAGTGTAGTATGTAACCACCACCCAGACTACAGATTCGATGATGGAAAAGGGGATTCTGAGAATAACATTCGGTAGGGTGAAGATCCAAGCAGGGTAGAAGCGGAGGTCCCGGTGTTTGTAGAACACCGGCAACCTTGTGATGGTCAAAGAGAGCTCAGCAAAACCATTGAACATGTTCACAATAAGACTAAAAAGCAGTGCTCCGATGTACACAAAACCATCATCTAAACTCCTTGTGTGCATCTGGGTCCTTAGAAACACTGTCGACGCAATAAGGGCTACAATGATGAGCTTCAGAGTTCACCAACAGAAGGTGTTAGTCAATTGCATTGCGTATTTTGAGAAGTGGTAAAACTGAACAGAAAAATTTGCTCACCTGTATGGTCTTGAAAATGTACACAAACGAATTGCGCTTAATGAGGAGCCACTCCTTGTCAAAGGATGCCTTGAGGAGCTTTGCAGTTGACATAGAGTGCTTCGAGAAAACAACGGCAGCCTGATGACTACGAGTTTTGTCAAATGGGACTGAGAGATGATTCTCAAGTTGGAGCCCAACATGGAACCGCTTAAATCTCTGTGCAAATTCTGAGACTGAAATGTATCTGTATGGTCTATGCTTGTCAGCCCAGTACTGCTCCTGATCCTTCTTTGAAGTCACCTGAAACATAGGCAAAACAGAGCAGTTCAAATCATTCACATATTGAAGCTTTCAAAGACATAGTTTCTAATAATTATACAATCGCTTGAAATTACCTCCTGAAGAAAGTCTGCAGTGCCCTTGCGCTCTGGGCAGCGAAATCCGCAGGACTCAAAGAATTCAAGGACATATTCACGGGGTCCTTGATAAACAATCTGGCCTTCTGACAGTAGGATAATGTCATCGAACAGTTCATATGTCTCAGGGGCTGGCTGTAGGAGTGACATGAGGATGGTGGCCTCGCCCAAGTGCACGATTTGCTGCAGGCATTTGACAATCTGGAATGTGGTGGAGCTATCCAACCCAGTTGATATCTCATCCATGAATAGCACCTTTGTTGGACCGACAATCATCTCACCTGCATTCCAAATGAGCCAATTTGTTTCACTATTAGCATCCTTGCAATTTTCATTTTTCAGAAAAGAGAAGGTTAATGCCTTCAATACTTCAGAGTTCAGACTGATCATTTGATGAGTTTCTACTTTGATTTGCATTGTTCGGTTTTAAAGGAGAAAAATATTTGTAGATTTTAGCCATATAATTTAATTATGCAAAAATCATATCCATTTTGTTCACGAATGTATGACGCTTTGGACATGAGTGAAGTCTCCAGAATGCATTTTGACCAATATTTTTTATATGAATACAGTCATGAAAAAATTAGAAATATTATAGTATGAAATTATTTTTCAATTTTCACAACAATTTTAGTAGGGTCAATTTCACATGACTTACCTTCATAGGCTTATATATTTTAGACTTTTAGTGGTCAAATTAAAGAAGTATGACTGCAAGGATTACAAACACTATATATGGTCTTGTTAAAAGAAGGCAATGGTCGCAGTAGTGGTGAATCTTCCTAGGGGTGAAAATGATCAAATCAATCAGAAAATGTTCAAACTTTTCCTAACCATATTTTTGGTCAAAATTGGAATAAAAAACAACAACGGGTTAGAAAATATGACATCGGAACTGGTATCAATCGGAACTGATAATTTAGATCAGAAATACCGTGTAACACCATATGTTCACATGCTAGACCTAGGCACCTAGTAACGACATTAAGATGAGTTTGTATACACGCTATATAACTCGGCTTAATATGCTGCTATCTGTAGTATTTGATGTTATGGACTTATATTGATTTGTTTCCAATACTAAGCAACTGATGTATATAGTCCAGTTGGTTTGCTCCTTCCATGGGGAATGGGAGATGCTGGGTTTTACTTTTTTATTTAGAGCTCGATTTCACCCCTAAATCTGCCAGCCCACCTCCCCTAGATGACAATTCAAGTGCTTTCTGTAACAAAAATGTTATCATGCCAACATACGGAAAACACATTCATGTGTTTTGAAGATTGAACGTGTATGATTCATTTGTATCCATAGCAAACTTATGAGTATTTAGCAATAGCTTTTAATAGAAGAATCGATATGGCTGTAGCATATCTATTTAATAATCCAAGAAGTGACACTTGGTTACATCTTTGATCCCATCCCATGCACTTCTGCTTCATTTAATAGCTAATTAGCTACCACATTGAACCCAGTAACCCTGCAGTGATCATCTCAAAAGGGAAAATGGAGATGAGTCCGCAATACACTACCGTCTACAGCACAGGCTGTTGGAAGAACAGGGTAGCAGCTCTTGCTCAGAGAAAGAGTGGTCACTGGACTGGACAAGTGACCATCCAACAATAATGCCATGCCTTAACCATAAGATGCCAGTACACTACAAATTGCATCCCAACAAAATGCTCCCAATCCCTTCATGTGTGGACCTCAGAGGCACACACCTCATATTATAATGAGCACCACACAGCCTTTGCCTGTAGGAACCTCAAGATGTGACACTGGATTTGCAGTGTCTGCTGAAAGCGTCATAGTCTTCTAGAAAAGCTAACATGTTGGCAAGCTCCTTTCAAGTCTTTGTAAATTTCACATAATTCTAAAATCTAAGTCGATTCGCGTATCTGATCCCGCTACCCTCTAAACCAGAATGAAACAAAGGTACTGTCGCGCAGAGCAGCAGCCCCTTTCACCGGCATGCATGAGCATGACACAATGCTGACAAAGGCACTTACCGGTGGTGACGCGTTTCTTCTGACCACCGGAGATCCCCCTCTGCATCTGGTCGCCGACGATCGTGTCCGCGCATATGTCCAGCCCGAGTATCTGCTCCCCAAGAAAAACTCAGTCAAATGAACATCTTTTCACTAGCTAGCCAGCGCCTAGCGGCGGTTGCAAACCGTCGCGATCAAGATAGTTGATTAACAAGACTAGTTCCTGCACACCCATGTCAAGATGAGTTTTAATGGCCTTGAAAGCAACTGTCACCCGCCAAAAACCCCTTTTCAGACTTCACCTACCGTCCGCCCTGCCCATGTAATCTTTTAAAACTACGTGTCCGGTCACTCCTGTGCACAGAGCAAAGCTGAGAAGCAGGAGCTTTACCTTGGCATATCAACAAACATGTGATGGGCATCCGCCCAGGCGTGTATGGGTGTGTGCCCTAATCCGCCATTGCCATCAGGTCAAGTGGGTGCACCAACCCCAAATCCCCTCCCAAAGCTACAACAAAGGCCTGCCCAGAGTAGGTGAGGACGAGGAAGGAGGAGAAGAAGAAAATCAAGAATCCTCTGGGTTTGAGAGGTCAAAGGAGTGAGCAAACAAACCCACTCCTGCTCCCACTACACTCCTGCTAATCCTGGCTCAGCCAGAGGCTCAAAGTAGTGGACTTGGTGATTGATTAGTTACATGGAAAAAAATCCCCATTCCCATTTGGTGTTCACCAAACCATGGCATCATCCTCTTGCTATAAGTCCATGATTGATTGAAATCTGACTGATTTGTCCTAATGGTGAGAAAAAAATCTTGTGCTTATCCTTAATAAATCGTATGATGAAACAAGGGACCTCAGGCCTTCTTACCCTGAGGGTGTAATCTGTCTGAAGACTGCTCTCGACTCCTTCCATCGAAGTAGCCTGCAATTAAGAACGAATTAATCAGCAAATCACCGAGATGGTGCGGTGCGGTGTAGGAGGACAGCATACTGTTGCATGCCATGTACTGCACGTCTGATCGATTGCGAGACGTCGTTTTCACAAAGATCGTGTTTTTATCATCATTAAGCATCGCTCTAAAGCGCTGCTGTTACACAAATTTCGCAGCAAAACAGTTCAATTTCCGTACTAAAAATCACTCCGATTAATTACCTTCATGAACAGGTCGACCTCCGGCTCCGGCCGGATTCCGGCCTCCTTCTCCCTCCTCGCCAGCTCGGTCAGGAGATCTGCACCATCCGATTCGCATTCAACGGTCGCGATCGATCGGTCGGTCGAATATAATTGAGTTGTCCACAAGCTGCGGCCGGATGGACACGTACCGTACTTGGTGCCGACGCCTTGGCATCTCGCCGAGAAGTCGAGCGTCTCCTTGACGGTCATCTCGCCGACGTGCACGTCTGTCTGGCTGATGTACGCCGCCGTCTTCTGCGGCACGAACTCGTCCAGCTCGAACCCGTTGTAGCTCACCTCGCCGCTGGACCGGAGCGACGGGTCCAGCTTGCCGGCGAGCGCCAGAAGCAGCGTCGTCTTCCCCGACGACGGCGGGCCGAGCAGCAGCGTCATCCGCGACGGGCGGACGGCGCCGGTGACGCCCTTGAGGATCGTCAGCGTGGCCTGCCGCCCCAGCCGGATGCCGACGAGCCCCAGCGCGCCCTCGGCGATGTTGCGCGCCGTGTTGAGCAGCGTCGGCAGCGCCCGGCTGCCCACGTGGCACCTCGCCTGCACCGTCAGCTGCTCGAACCGCACCTCCACCGTCGGGAGCTCGATGCCCACCCTTCAAGAACCATTTTTTTTTTACATTTTCGTTTAACACAAATTAAACAATTCAAACACTATTTTTGTCAAGTTAAAATGATGTTTTTATCAAATAAATTATAACTCTATTGTACAACACTCAGTTTGTCTTAGGACTATCCTTTAAATATGAAACAGTACAACTACAGTTTTCCTGGTCAAAAACTAATCTTTTATCTTCTTTTGGTCAACGGACATATGCCAGTAATGCCACTCACTAACTACACGTAAATTAGGCGATAATATGTTATTACGGCTGATGCTACTATTGACTAATCGGTTCATTCCCTTTCGAGTAACTAAGGGAGTTGCAATATTAATGTTGGTTCGGATGTCAACTTTAGTTTAAGCAACCTACTATACGGGGACCAGCCGCGAGCCTGCGACAGGTTGATGCTTTTCATTTGGAAGTGCATAAAAACAATTAAAAAATAGTCTAAACAAGAACATAAAGAGAGAGAGAGAGAAATGCAACGTGCTGACGCCATGCTCATGCAGGCTGACTTCATCTTCATCTATACCCAGGAGCAGTATATACAGCATGTTTATCTGTTCCAGCGAATTAATATGGTTTTTTTGCATGATTTTTATTTGGATATGTTGGGGGAACATGGAAAGAACTGTGAAAGGGATGTGTTGTGCAATCGTATCTGCCCCAGATCGATAGCTAGCTGCCTTCTCCTACTCTCTCTTAACCAGAAATATTATATCATATCGTTATGAATAATACGAGGAAATTAATTGAACGGAGTGATCAATGGAGCAGTCCCAACTAACGCCCGACAATATATATGAGTCGCAAATTGAGGGCAAGCCAAAGTGGCCTGAATTAATTGAGGAAATTATATATATTCGCTTTGCAGTATGTATCGGTCGATCGTTTTCTTTGAGCTTTTTGATTGGGCGTTCAAACTTGAAGGGCATCTTGATTTCCAGATTATGTCTGCAGCTCCTCCCTTGCTTGGCTTGCAATGTGGAGAAGATAATGGTTCGATTGCGGCCATGAGAAAATAAAGCTGACATGCATGCAGTTGTGAACAACTATTTGTATGCTTTATGAATGCACGCGTATTTGTTGGAAAGATATGAACTTTATTCCTCTTGTTGCGCCACTGTTAGACTAAAATATGACTTGTCAAAAATTGGAAGGAAAACAGATTCCATTTCAAAGGATACAGCTGAAATTACATATGAAATTAAGTATGAGAAGAGGCTAGCTAGCTGCAAATTGCAATGCAAGAGAGAGTGAAAGATAGTGAGATAGTGCAATGAATTAAGTTCGTCGTAGGTGCGCGCGTACCTGTCGATGCGGTTGCGGAGCTTCTGGAGGAAGCGCTGGTTGTCCTCCTCGGCGACGCGGAAGACGCGCTCGATGAACTCCTGGCGCTCGCCGACGCCGAGGCGTCGGACGTCGACCTCCCTGTACTTGCCGGCGTCGGCGGTCTCTGCGGCGGCCTGGTCGTCGGCTGAGGAGAGGATGGCGGTGCGCATGCGGCTGTAGGTGGGGAGGCGCTCGATGGCGGCCCAGCGGAGCGCCTCCTCGTCGTCGTCAGCGGTGCCGCCGCGGCCGCTCCTCCTCATGCCGCCCCTGCTCCCCCCGCCGTGCTGCGGCATGAAGGCCTCGTCCACGCCCCACGCCTCCATCCCCATGCCCCGCCCGATGCTCCGGCTCATCCGCCGCCCCGACTCCCACACTTTCTCCATCGCGCTCTCCATCGATATATATTATTTACCCCCTTTTCACCGCCGGCCGCCGGCGACCGAGCTAGCTACGCGCCGCCCGCAGCTCGTGTCATGTACGTACGTACGAGATGGGGAAGCGAGGTGTGGGGAGGGGACGGCGAGGCACCGCGCGCTTATATCAACTCGCGCGTGGTGCCTCGCCGTCCTGGTTGGTGGAGCTAGCGACCGCCGGAGTGGGTGCAGTGTGATATCAGATATCTACAGGCCAAAAAACGACCGCCCGATTCATCTGTGGACACGCGGGAAGACGACTCGATCGTAGGATGCAAATTAGTTAATACCCCCCTTTCTATTACATGTTAATAAGGAGATTGTTTTTTTATAAATTAAATTTTAAACTATAAAACTGTAAGAAAGTTAGATAATACATTAATTTTTTTACATATGGTACAGAATAACTATAAATAACTAATATCATAAAAAAATAATATATATATATGATGTTACTCCAAATATATATAAAAATTAAAGTTTATATTATCTTAATAACTAATATAAAATGGTCAGATCGTGCGACGCCTCCTCACAACCCGTGCAAAACCGTGCCCCGCCTGCGCCATGCAAAACCATCGGCCGAATCCACCACGCCCCGCACACTGCAACGACCCGAAGAAAGAAAACCCGCGTGAGAAATAAGGAAAAGAAGAAAAAAATGTACTTTTATATTTCATTCTTTTAATTCTTGTATTTTCCGCGGATCTACAAATTTTGCGTAAAAATCCTTAATTTTTTGAAAAATCATGCAGAATCATGAATTTTATGCAAAGGTCCTATTACAAAATAAGGTTCTATTGCAAAAGCACGGACATCTGACTAGTTTCATATAAAGAGTGGGAAAATAATTGTTTGAAAAATGTCCTGTTGCAAAATAAGGTTCCGTTGCGAAAGCATGGGCATCTAACTAGTTTCATATAAAGAGTGGGAAAATAATTGTTATGTTTGAAAGATTTCTAGTATTAAAAGTGTCTTTTTTTCCTTTTTGAAACTAAAATGTAATAAATCTGAACTTAATCTTTTATACAGGTGAGGAAAACCATAATTACATGTATTAGTTTTTTTAATATATATATATATATATATTATGTTTGTTAGTTGATGTGTGTGTGTGCACGTGCATATTCAATACAATTTTAAAAAGACATATAAAAAATAAGAAAAAAAGACATATAAAACATATATGCTCAAACCTGTGAAAGTTCAAAACTATTGATGCCAATGTGTGGACATCGTTAGCCAGAATCTAAGTAAATTTTCTTTGTGAATTCAATCAAGGGTACAAAGTTGAGAGAAAGTCGCTCGGTCCTTAAAGAAAATGAGCACGGAAGATTTTACATATATTTGGGCCATTGAGAGACGTAGTGTTTGGCAGGGCTTTAATTCCAGCTTCTTTGTTTTATGAAGCGGGAGCTAAGTCAAACATTTTTTTGTGTGGAGTGTATTCCACTGAAAGTGTTCCACAAAAATAAACTGAAGTGGTGGAACAAAACTTCAATTACTCCACTCCAAGTTTAGATTAGACGTGATGTCCATGGAGATCGACTAATGCCTTGCATTTGGCTTTCTCTTATATGTTCTTTTCTATTTTTATTGTCCGTTTCTTTCCTCTCATAGTTATAACCCTCTCCTTTTACATTGCGTCACCTCTATCCCGCGCGCGTGTTATCATCTGCTTATGTTATGTGTTATGGTATGAGTACTCGTCACGTGTCAAATACTTATATGAAAAATCTAATGATTATACTTAGATCATAATCAATAAAAAGTAACAATTCACCCATTAAAATCGACGACTAAAATTGATGTACTGAACAATACTACCCATAATAAAAGTATGTACACAGCAAGTCTGCAACTTGCTTAACCTGCTTAACCCGTCTATGCAATCGATCGACAGAATTACACAGCATGAGCGAACAGGGAGACAGACAGAGAACCACACCACTCGCAGCGGCTACAATGCAAGCAGTTCAGTTCAGTTCAGTTCAGTTCAGTTCAGTTCAGTCAGTTCGTAGAGACTTTAGCTTGTCCGGTGAGCAGCACAGACAACGTACGGCTCCTCCTGAGCAACACACGGCTGGAACCTGGAATCATGGTTCTGTTGTCTTCCCATGGGTCAGGTAATTAAATCCGGGTTGAGTGCATGCTTGGATCGAGTAGCTAAATTAAGCTGTAATTATATTATCAGAGGACGGAACCAGAGATATATTTTGGAAGTGTACGCAATTATTCTCATGGACTTTTCGATGATCCATGCTGCACGAAACCAACTTTAATTATTTTCCATTAGCAGAGACTTGATACTTTGTGTTAGATGGTGCAAACATGATTACACTACCACGTCCTTGGATGGATCGAGCAAATTGTCGTAATTATAAGAGGCCGACCAGCTGCTTCAAGTGTCCATATATACTTGCTTGTCATGACTTTTCCATCTCTTTGCGGGCATGTGCACGCGACACGCAACCAACTCGCATTACCAGACTTTTCTCTGAAACACTAGCAGCTACAGTACAACTAGACGGAGTAAACACATTGTTCTTCTCATATATATCGTGGGTTATATCTATCTCGGAATTGAAGCGTATAGCAGCCATGTTTATTTCCAGGATCTTTGATTCAATCACCATGTGAATCATATTTAATTAGCTTCGTTCTAGTAGCCCATATATTCTTAAGAGTGTTTAGTTCCTCAAGCTGGCCTTATTCTTCTTCTATATTAGGAAACACATTACTGATGAACTTCTAGCTGAAAACTAGAATCTTGACTTGTTTAGATTATTGCTGGTTAGATACACGCTAACTGTTTCTCGTAATATTTAAGTTTCTTAGACAAGTCTGTGATGCCTTTACTGTGCCTGATCGGCAACAGTGACCCCTGCGAGCGAGTTTGCGATAGTTGAACTCGATCGATTGAGTTCATCACATCTTCTACGAAATTAAAGCAGATTAACGAACTGTTCGTTCCTACCAACGCCTCTTACTTTTCGTCGACTGCTTTACTTCGCTCGCCCAATGGTCACGAGAAAAAACACAACGGCTACTCGCTGACTCATAGACAAGAAGTCGATGGAAAAAAAACGAAACAAGTGGTCAATATTCTTGGATTAGAGTGAACTGCAACTTTTTTTAAACAGATTGCAAGAACACACGTACGCGCTCGTGGTCAAACTGAAGACGACGGACGGGGTTGGTGGGCTTAGCGCGATCGAGGCCCCCAACAACCGTGCTCTGAACATCGTTTTCGGAATTCAGTACTGCTGCTGCACGGAGCCTGCAGCCATGAAATGATCCAGCGAACGGAGCTTTCTTCGATCGGCGCAATTTGCAGATGTGTTTGATCAGATCGTCGCGAGCGAACAGAGCTCAGAGAGTGGTCAAGACTCAAGATTAAATGGCGATCGAGTCATCTCATTTGGGTGGGATTAATGAGAGGCACGTGAGAAATTTTTGGCACGACGATTGCTGTGTCGATCGATGCAGAGACTAGTGGCGCTGGTCGATCGTCTTTCGGTACCCGATGATGTGATGTTGTTCGTGTGTGGCAAGGGATTTTCCACGTTTCTCGGAATTTTACGTGGTTTAATCTTGAATTTTGGACCGCCGTGTAATTCCTCCAGCGAGCTGAGGAGCTAATTATACATGGGATCATTTACGACACAGAAAATCCAAACGATTTTCACATAAATCGGTTTGATTCCCGAGACATTCTTAAAAAACAAACTCTCTGTCATACCAAAAATTTGGCAATATACTCTTCGTTTAAAATGAAAATATAGAATTTCATAAGAAATATATAAAGATGGCAATTGGTCTATATCCACCGGGTTTGACCCTCTTAAACTCATATCCGTTAAGAAAAACATCGGTTACCCATATATATATATGTGGGTATATTTTTTCTCCAAAACTATACCCATGTGAATAAATAAAATATACCCATCAGGTAACTCATACCCATCGGTATGGTAGATGGTTGTCAGGTCACTAAATCACCTAATGCTTGAAGTCACTACTGACCGGTTGGAGAGTAAAGATGTGGACTACGTGTTGCGTACGCACGTGTAAGCGATGGAACACTCGAGGTGGCTGATACTAGAGGCTGGAGCGTGGAGGCAGTAGAGCACTAACGACAGCTGACATTAGAGTCCGAAAAGTAATGATAATGGCTTCTAAACCGAGCAGGCTACATTTTATGTCTAGACTGAGAAGTGAGGAGGAGTGGAGGCACATACCACCGGTTGTCATAGGAACTAGGGGTTGGGAGAGAAGCATTGACCAACATAGAGGAATTTAGAAAAAAACTAAAATAAACCTATTGTTTTTAATGGATTGAGCTACAAATAAACAATCTATTAAGTGACGGGTATGGATAGTATGAAACTATACTCATACATGCATACCCGTTTGATTTTAATTTTTCTTATTATTAGACTCACTGTTAAATAATTTAACCCGTATATATACTTATATACATTCTTTGCAATCTTTAAAGATATATAATACAATCTTCTGTGGTGGGATGGAAAATGTTGATCATCGTTTCTTTGAGTGTCATATCGCCCGTTTTGTGTGGGTGTTTATGCGAGATGTACTGGGTTGGACCAAGTGTCCGTTGAACGTGGAGTCGTTCATTGGAGATTTTTTTGAATTTTACGCGCCCCGACGATAAGCTGATCAATTGCTGGATTTTTGCTGGGTGTGTCTGGGCCATGTGGCTTCAGTGGAATGAGTTGATTTTCTAGAATAAGATTTCTGGCAATGTTATGAGTTTACTGTTTCGTATTTTGTCTTTGCTTGCTCAGTGGTTGTCGTTGATGCCGGCGCGTCGAAGGGAGGATGCTACCAGATACCTTGCCTTGCTCCATGCTCTCGCCAGGACCAACTCATTGCGGCCAAGGATGCAAGTCTGGATGATTTGTAATTCTGTTCTGGGGTCTGGTTGCTACCGGTGGTTTGTTAAGTGGTGTTGGGCGCTCTTATTTCTCCGGTTCTGTCCTAGCACTTTCTCTCAGATGTTTTGTTTTTGGATCCTAGTGATATTGTGATGTTGGCTTTCTAGGGGCGTTTTTTGTGTCATTTAGTCTGGCCCTGTTCTCTATTAGTTGCCCTGCGAGGTGTGGTCGTGGAGGGTGCTTAGCTTTTGCTAATGTGCGTGAACAGTTTGCTAGTAACCCTAGCGTTTCCCGTTACGGCTTTCGAATAAAGCCGGAGCACTTTGTTTTGTGGCCTTTTTGCAAAAAAAAAAATACAATCTCAAAAGCCCTATCCGTTGGAAATGCGTATTGCAAACTGGCCCAATAAATAAATAATATTAATTGGGCCTTACCAATGCAAAAGTGAAAATATATTACTACAGCCGAGTAAAGGCCCATGACAAATAAATGGGCTGACCTGACCCGATCCACGTAGGCCCATACAAGGAAGAAACCAACACCCTAGCTAGGGTTTCACTAGATATACACAGCTCACGCCGCAGATCGACCCCTCTCTCTGATCTCCGCTTCTTCCCCGCGCCGCCGCCGCCGCCGCCGCCGCCGCCGCCACCTCTGGCAAGCCACCCGTGGGGCAGACATGTCGGACTCGAAGACCGCACCGGCGGTGACCCTCCGCACCCGCAAGTTCATGACCAACCGCCTGCTCTCCCGCAAGCAGTTCGTGCTCGAGGTCATCCACCCAGGCCGCCCCAACGTCTCCAAGGTGAGGAGATCCCGTTCCCCTTCTCCCACCCGTCCGCCGTGTCTTGGCGTGTTCTCGTGTGGTCTCGGATCCTGATGTGCGCGCGCAGGCGGAGCTGAAGGAGAAGCTGGCGAAGATGTACGAGGTGAAGGACTCCAGCTGCATCTTCGTATTCAAGTTCCGCGCCCACTTCGGTGGCGGCAAATCCACCGGCTTCGGCCTCATCTACGACAACCTCGAGGCCGCCAAGAAGTACGAGCCCAAGTACAGGCTAATCAGGGTACGCCACTCTACATTACTCTCTGCGTTGTCCCATCTAAATTCGCGTTTCAACTCGCTTTGTATCGATATGCGAATTGGCCTACACAGTGTGTACTGGGATTATTCTGATAGATTGTACGAGAAGCAGTGAAAAAGTTTTTTGCGTGATGTTTCTGGATCAAACACTCTATAAGTGCAACTAGGGATTAGGGCTGGCAACGAGCCGAGCCGGCTCGGGCTCGGCTCGGGCGAGCCGCCACTGAAGCGAGCCGAGCCAGGCTCGGCTCGGCCACTCGAGCGAGCCGCCACTGAAGCGAGCCGAGCCAGGCTCGGCTCGGCCACTCGAGCGAGCCAAAATATGGGCTCGGCTCGGGCTCGGCCGAGCCTCGAGCTGGCTCGGCTCGGCTCGCCCGTTTTGCACTTGTTTACTTAAATAGCAAAAAAATCTGTAAATTTTTAGTTTTCATTTTATACATCAATTAGCATTAAGTAACCACATGTCCACAAAAACCATAACATCAAGTCATTATTCATCAAGCCATAAAAAATAATTTCAAAGTCCACATGACCACATCACATATTCACATATGACATAACTCATAAGTAAGTAACCACATGTCCACAAAAAGCACAATTAAAGCACAAGTGACAAGTCCATGTCCACGACCACAAGACCACAAGTTCATAATAAGTCCACAAGACCACAACCATAAGACCACAATTCACAAGTCACAACTCATAAGTTCGCATACAACATATCATATCACAAGTTCACCACAAGTCCACAACTCCACAAAAGCACAAGTCCACAACTCCACAAAAGCACAAGTCCACAAAAGTACAAGACCACAACCACAATTTAACATAGTCCACAATCACAAGTCTAGAATTTTAACAAAGAAATTTAAAGGACAACATTGCTCCCGACCACGCTCGTAGGAAATGGAATGTTCTCAACATCGACATCGACATCTTCTTGATCCTAAAAAGTCATAGTGATCAAGTTAGTGATGAATCATAATGAATTGTAAAGTGAATGTATAAGAATAAAAGACAAAAGCACAAATTAATTTACCACAGTCATATACTCACATTAGTTCTAGAATCATTATAAGAACCTCTGATCCAGCTAGAAGCACACACCAATGCCTCCACTGTAGCTGGATGTAGAGAGCTCCGATAGTCATCTAGAACTCTACCCCCGGTGCTAAAAGTGGATTCTGAAGACACAGAGGTGGCTGGTATAGTTAAGAAGTTCCTTGCCATCTTCGACACTATTGGAAATCTACATGCATTTGCCTTCCACCATTGAAGCAAATTGAAATCTTTGTCTTGCATGCTCTCAAGCTTCTCATCTAGATAGATGAAAAGTTCACTCTTGGATGGCTCCATAGAAGATGTCTGTACCCAGGACTGAAACTCTATGCATTCTGCTAAGGAACGTGTACCCACAGTTGCAATTGAGGATGAAGTGGATTTATTGCAAGCTGTTTTCTTAAGGCGTTCACCCTTCTCATATCTTTCATAAAGCCTTTCTAACTCAGAGCGAACATCTGCTAACTCAATTTGAGCCCTTGAAGCATCATACAACCTATGGAAAGCCCAATCAATGTATTTCATCTTATACCTTGGGTCTAAAATAGTTGCAATGACCATAACATTGTTCTTTTCTGCCCAATACTTGTTGAACTTGTCCATCATTGCAATGCCCATCCTTCTCAAATGTTCATTGCTAGAAGCACTTGCATCTTTCAATGCTATACTGACAGTAACAATGTGAGGATAAAATATATTTGCAGTTGGATATGTTGATGCTGAAAATGCTGTAGTAACCTTTGCCAAAGACTCAAGTATGGGTTCAATGACTTGAAATAGATCCCATTCCTCAGAACTAGGCTCCCACTTATAATTTGCATCTGAATCAGCATAAGACACTAATGCTTCTCTATAAGCAATGGCTGTTTTTAACATATTATATGTTGAATTCCATCGTGTTGAAACATCAAGTTTGAGCCCTTCTCCAATTGTCAATGCAAGAGATCTACAAGTTTCTACAAACTTGTGCAAACGAAGAGGAGACTTCTTTATATACTTAACAGATTCTCTTACATTGGTTATCAAAGGTGATATGGCTGCTATCCCATCATTCACAACCAAATTGATAATATGAGCACAACAACGAACATGAAAATATCTAGCATTGAAAGAAGTTGATTGTCTAGCTGCAAACTTTGCCTTTAAACCCCGAACTGCAACATCATTGTTGGAAGCATTATCTAGAGTGATTGAGATTATCTTATCCTCTATCTTCCATGCAGTAACACATTCAAACACAGCTTGTGCTATCACAGATCCAGTGTGAGGGGGGTCTAACTCAATAAAATTCAGCACTCGACATTGCATATTCCAATTTTTATCAATATAGTGTGCAACTAAACACATGTAAGAAAGTGTTTGATTAGACGTCCACAAATCAGTTGTCAAACTTATGCTATCCACTCCTTTAAGGATCTTTGCAAGGCTTTCTTTCTCAGACTCAAAAATGCTCATACATTCATTTTTTATGGTCTTTCTGCTAGTAAACTGGTAAGCAGGATTTAAATACTTCATTAGAATGTTAAACCATGTATGTTCTATCATCCTAAATGGATATTCATGGGCAATTATCATCTTAGCCAACAATTTTCGAACTTCATCATGATTGTACTCACTAGGAGAGACAACAACAGGAAGACCAGAACCAGATTCACCTGCTTCAGATGGAGCATAGTTGAGAAGTGTTTGATGTTGCTTCTTAGCCATCTTGCTCAAGTAGACACCACACTTCTTTATATGTCTTCCAAGATGAGAAGTGCTTGATCCTTGAGTGTAAGAATATAATTTCTTGCAATACAAACACTTTGCCTTCAAGACAAATCCATTTTTCTCTGTCGTTGATGGTATCTTGATCTTCTCAAAGTTATTCCATACTTCTGAAGATGATCGAGACCGCTTGCCAAGATTAATCCCTTTTTGCTTCTTTGACTTTCGATTATTCAATCCATCATCAGAGATGTCAATAGAATCCCCCTCATGTGATAAAGATTCCTCCGACATATCATCATTCTTATCAAAAGAGTTTTCTTCTTCATCACTCAATTCATTCTCTCTAGACATCTACAAAAATCAAAATACAAAGTAGGTAGTAAATAATAAATAGTAATGAAAGTATGAACATAAAAGGCTAAAAAATGACTAAATAGATATCAATAGAATCCAAGATGTATACCACATTTGATTGTTGCTCCGGTTTCATAGTGAAAAATTCGAGAAGTTGTTCCAAGAACTACTCTTTTTCTGCTACAGAGGAATGGACTTATGGACCGAAGTGGCAGTCGGCGGCGTGTTGCGGCGGAAGCCTGAAGTACTGAGAAGTGGATCTGGTTGCTGCCGTGGGACCCCGGTGCCGGTGCCAACGCTGAGCTGAGGGCGGGAGTGGGGCGCAGGACTTTGCGCCGGCGCCGAGCTAGGGGCAGGGGGTGGGGGGCCGGCGTGCCAGGAAGCCCAGATCGGCGGTACAGGCGGTGTGCAGGCCACAGACTGGAAGAAGGGATTGGAGAGGAGAGGGGATGGAAGGGGGAGGTCCTGCCTTACCGTGCGCGCGAAGGGGGGGGTCTTGCCACCAGCAGAAGGCCGGCGGGCGGCGGGCGCCGCCACAAGGATCTGGCGCGGTGGAGATTGGGCAGGCCGGCGGGCAGGAGGGGAAAGGGCGGGATCTGGCGCGGTAGAGACTGAGCAGGCCGTCCGGCAGGAGAAGGGAGAGGACGGGATCTGGCACGGTGGTGTGTGGCCAGGCCGGCGGGCAGGAGAGGGGAGAGGGCGCGGTGGTGTGGGCGAGCGCCGGCCGGCTGGAGAGAAGAAGCGCACGCGGGCCAGAAGTGCATCCAAAATTTAGGGTTAGGTTATGGGCCATTGGGCCAAATGGGCTGCACGGACTGGCTGGCCGAGCCAACGAGCTGCTCGCGAGCCGGCTCGGCTCGGCTCGGCCATCAACCGAGCCTGCTCCCTGGGCTCGAGTTCGGCTCGGAGACTCAGCGAGCCGAGCCAGGCTCGGCTCGGCTCGGCCGAGCTCGAGCTGGCTCGCGAGCCTCGAGCCAAACTGCCACCCCTACTAGGGATGCAAGGGGGTCTGATCCACAAACCTGCCTACAAATGCATCCCGTATTGTGCCAATAGTTGGGAGGAGTTCCTATGATGCGTTTTGAGCATTTTGTGTGAACATAGTCAGTAATGTCTAGTGTTTTGCTGTGGAAGAAGGGGGTGTGAACAAGTAATTTTTGCCATGGATTGCATTAGTACACACATTGAACTTAATCAATCTTGTCAGCTGTTTAGCAGTTGAACAAGGAGATCACAAGAAGTTTTGTCATGTTAGTAACCCTGCACACGTAAGGTAGTAGGAATAGGATTACACTATGAGTTAAGAGTTTTTCTTTGTCTACATTAAGTTAGCAAAATTATGCTTATAAAAAATAAAGGATGCAAGACAGCAGTCTTTCTGGAAGCAGCCAAAAATTCGATATCTGTTGTTGTTTTTCGTTTTCATGTGAAGGATTGTATTAGGAAACATTGGTGCAAAGTCTCTTGCCACTTACTGCATTTCAGTGGAAGTGAAGTGGAAAGTTGTTATGACCTACCACCTTCACAACTTTACGACAACTATGTTGTGGTGTGGCGACGCTATAGATACATTAGTCTGGCGAATATAGTATGATATTACAAATTAAAATAGCATTACCTTCAGATGACTCCTTGTTATGTTGTTGATAAAGTTTTTGGTAATTTTGTTCCATGATAGTTACAACATATTGTTTCATATTATAGATTGATTCATGTGAAATAGCAGTGTTACACGTAGGATGGGTCATTTGCATGTTTGGATTGCTAATATTTTGTTATTCTCAACAGAATGGTCTTGCTACTAAGGTGGAGAAATCACGTAAGCAGATGAAGGAACGCAAGAACAGGGCAAAGAAGATACGTGGTGTGAAGAAGGTTGGTATTATTTTGAACATTGTTGTTAACAAATAGTACTTCGGCAGTTTGATTGTTAATTTAGTATGTGACCTTACTTTGTATTATGTGCAAATTTTGCAGACAAAGGCTGGAGATGCTGCAAAGAAGAAATGAGATAATATACTCACCTTGCAAGCGTCATGTGTTCATTATCAGACTTCTTTTTGTTTAGAGCAGTATCCTTGTGGCAACATTGCTGAATGCTTGATTATAACTAGAAATTTTTTTGCCACATATATGTCATGTCCTTGGTATGTCGAGACATTCTTAGAATCGTGCTATTGGATTTTGAGGAAATTCATCGGACTGTAACATATGTAGACCTGTTATCACGAAGCATGTTCTTGTGTCTTCTCATTTTCCTTTTTCTGATTTTGATTCGTGCACCAGTAATACAATAATGCAACGCGCTGCTGCGATGGAACAGCGAACGAGGCAACACTGCATATAATCAAATTGGTCATTTTGACAACCAATCAAGGGTTCTTGACCTTGAAGTTGGTATATTGTGAATGCCAGTGGAGATCATCTCCTGGAGTAAATTACTGTTATTTGATCATGAAGTGGGGAGAAACATTGATGTTTGAATAACTCAAATACAATGAAGTTTTACTGGTATCTGAAGAATCATTTGCCAGTGTTTGCACAGTAATCAATAACTAGCAAAATTAAAAAACTTTAATTATCTAACTTTAATTCTACATAATTTGATTATATCAAAATATTGTTAATCAAATCCAATGAAGTGGACCTGTTCGACTGTTACTGGTTTCAGAATGAAACTGGCTACTTGTAGCAATCATCTACCAAAGTATTTATTTGCCAAACTGAAGAAAGCCAAGTAAACATGATGTGAAGATAACATGGACACATGTTTACAAACTTTAATATACATGTATGGATATCATCATCACTGTTGGTACTAAAATTCAACTTGAATGCCTTTGACAAGTTATCTTTGGGTGTATGGAAGTTGATTTCTGGCAAACCCACCCTGTTGGTGCATTTTCAGCTTAGCTTTCAATGGCAGCACTTGGTTGATTCCTTTATGAGCTATGACAATGTAAACACATGACTAATTAACTGATTTGTCCTCCTTGCTTTTGTACATGTCATTAGAGCATGATCTATCAAGTATAAAGTACTAGAAAGTCAAAAAAACGTTTGAAAAAAATATACAAATCATTATGTTTAAGAGTTTCAAAAACGTGTGATGATAATTCAGTGATCATTCAGAATCACTGTGAAATAGGCCAAGTTTCTTGATGTTTATTTCTTCAGTCAAAAAGAATTGCTAGTGGGGCAAGCCACCAACCACTAGCCTCTCTTTAGAGCTTCTTTGATTGAAGAAAATTTGAAGGAAACATAGACGAATTCAATTAAAGGAAAATTTCCTAGAGGAGGGCCCTTTTGGGTAGGAATTTCATAGGATAGGAATATTTTCTCTATCTTTTGGGTCAATTCTAGCATGTGGTATAACCTCTTTTCAAATTCCTTTGATAGTTGTCCTGCAAATTCTCTCTTTCTCTCCCTTCTTTCTCTAATAAGTCAACACAAAATATTATAAAATTTTCCGTGTTTAATTTTTCCCGTGATATATCCATATCCTAACACTATTTTGCTCAATTCAATATGGTTTTGTTCAAAATTTGTAAAATTATATCAATTTTACGTCTTTCTTATGCCAAGTGTTAATCTTTTTTAAAAACTCAGTCTTATTTTTCATTGGTGTTTAAGTTGTGCTGCACATTCTTGTAGTAATTAACATGCATACATTGACCAACTTGTTTTGGATGTCACGAACATTTTAATAAGTTTAGGTTAGCATTAGCGTGTGAACTGCCCTCAAATTTTCCAAAAAGACTTGGAACAAACATGGGAAACATTGTTCAACTTACCCATCACCTCAATCTTTGTAAATCTAGCTAATTGCTCATTTTGACCTGCCTATTTTTTTTCACACGATCCATGGATTTTCAATACATAAACAAGCATGTTCTTACTCAAACCAATATTCAAGTGCAATGAAAGCTGCACCAGATCTGCTCGATGGCCAAGTCAGAACACCACATTTCACATGGTTGCTCTGCTTTTTGGCGCCTTCCAAGCACGTCAAAATAACGCTCATAAGAAATACGGAGCTGATTAGTTGTACTACTCTCTAACTACTAGTATTTTATAAAAGCGAGCTGATCTGTTCGGAATTGTGTTCTATGTTTCTTTATGCCACTCTCTCTGAACCACTATTTATTCAGCTCTAGCTCTAGCTCTCTCTCTCTCTTTTCAGGGAATTTTTGTACAGGAAAAGACAGCAGGGAATACCGAATACCCCCAGCTGCAACTACAGTATATTATACGCGTACAGTATTTCCAAACACGGCATGCACGCGGCAATGGGAAGCGTAGATTGACGGATGGGTACGTATCTTATTCTATCATCTGGCGTCCTGTACAGGCAGGCAGGCAGCTTCAGAGTTTGACAGATTCCTCTTGTTGTTCCGATCAATCAGTTTTGCCCAATGCTTCACAGGCTGCAACTCCTCCTGCTGCAATTATTCGATCGCCGTCCAGCGACGGATTATAAAAGAATCGAATTGTTCCATGCATGCTAGATATATCCTTGCAGGCTACTACTAGGGTTCGTCGACTGCGACGACGTTGAGCTCACTAGCCAAAACTCTGCTACATGTGGGTTGCTTGTTGGGTCCTTCAGCTTCTCTGACCCGGATTTGATGCAGAAATTCGATAAAAAGTTTTTTAAAAAACTAGCTCGAGTTAAGTTAAAATCCGTTCGAAAAGTGTACCGTTTTAAAGTTTGCCTTAATATAAATCCTGAGCTACTCACCGACACTTAGGGTTAGTTTGTTTCAGTTTCTGACAACTGCAGCTACTTATAGGATCTATTTATTTCAGTTTCTGACAACTGCAGCTACTTCTAGAATCTAAAACTGAAATAAACGATCCGAATTCTGGTTATCAGAAGCTGAAACAAATAGACCCTTAGTTCTTAAGATCCAATTGTTGGATATTTTAATAATTAAGTAATAGTATGTTTGTCATAGTTAGTTTGAACTGAAAAAATAAATTGGTCGAGTTAAAAATAAAAAAAACAAATGATTTCATCAAATACTCTCAATCTAGTCCCATCTTTAGAATTAGAGGTGTATTTAATCAGCTTAAAAAATATTTTGTATTAAGATATATGGCAAACAAAATCTAAATATCCAGCCGGATCGGAATCGTTTTGCAACTTATCTAGAGTTGTAGACCCACTTGTTGGCACCTTATTCGACAACAAGCTACGTCGATGCTGAAAATGTGCAAAGCGTCGCCGCGTCTCGGAATTTTCTTTTCACGGTTCCGACTTCGGAGCGTTGATACCAGCGTGCACACGTGTGTGCGAGTCACGTGTGTCTCAATCACGGAGTAAAAAAAACTTGTTAAGAATACATAATAATGCTAAGAGATAAGATTGCGAGATTCGATGACATATTTTAGCGCGATATATAACAGTTTTCCGATATTTTCACACAAATATTTTTAGTGACATCGTACACTGTTTAGCTGAAAAGAAGTAACCCTAAAGTATGTTTGGTTGAGCCGAAAATCCTATATTCATGATGTTTAGTTACATTATTAATGTGTAATTTTACATGTAAATCATTCTAATCATGAAATGAAATTTTGTAACTTTTATATTAAAATTATATATTTTAAAATTATACTAAAATGATATATTTTACTAAAATTTCACTTTTTCAAATTTTACAAACTGATATGTTTTAATATTATGATAGGTAATATTCAATTAAAGTTAAACCGGGAAGCTGTGAAATTTTGGTTATACCAATTTTTAAATTTGTACTATGAGAATATGCAGATTCTGAAAAATTGGATGACCAAAAAAGTAATTTGTTTCAGATTCAACTTCCAAATTAAGAACCTAGTTTAAAAATCTGAAAAACCAGACGGCCGGTTTTGCCCTAACGGTGATCGACGCTCTGTTTCTTTCTTAGTGCTTGTACACTTGTACGCCATTTATTGTCATCCATGGACGACACCAGATCTGGACATCGTGCAGGCAACAGAGGCCTGGATAGATATGATCCTCGCAACATCTGCAGCTCAGCTCAGCTCAGCTCAGCTAGCTTCCGGTCAACGTGCAGCTATCGTCGACACACTGTAACGATAGAAACTGCTTACAGGCTACAGCGATCGACCATATCCATGGGCAACTGATGGTGCAGATCGCTGGCATGCATCTTCTCGCAGCTGTAGCAGCGTGTCGCCGGATTGCACCTTCTGTCGCCATTGCATGCATACGGTGCTCTGTATCCACACAATTTTTTGGTCGTCCCTTGGACGATTGGGGTTTAGTTTTGCCGATGCTGACCTTTTGTGTGTGTGTGTGTGGCAGCAGTTGCATACTTGCATGCGATGCAGGAAATTAGTTTTGCTGTGGCATTGGACATAGAGTGGCAAATTATAGCTCATGTAATCGGGAACGAATTTGATCGGCGTACAAAACCCCTGGCCCCGATAGAGCTGACTTGACTTTTTGAAGCAAGCGATGAGATGCTACTGGTAGTGCAGTGCTTGCATCCATCCTCCTCCCAAATTCCCTTTTCCTCCTCACCGTCCCCTTCTCTCCCTACGTTACCCTCCTCCACATTCCTCAACTCATCCATGTTCCAGCTCCATTAAGACAGTAATATCAACCATTATTGACTGATTAGTAATAGGAAAATTTTATGGTGTTTCTAAATTTTATAGAACATCCAATCTATATGACTAAGGCCATCTCCAATGGTGCATGCAAAGCGGATCATTGTCCTATGTGGTTCCTTATGTATCGGTTCATTCATTGGAGAAATTAAATTTTAGCGAATCTTTTCGTGAATCGATCAAAAAATATGCATCGTTTCATGCTGCTTATAAAACACAAATAGCCCACATATAAGAGAGAGTAGTAGACATATAAAATGAGAGAGGACTAAGTGTACACACATAAGATGAGAGAGGATGAGTGTACATTAGTTTTACTCTTTTTTCTCTCCCTTTAGTGGGTCCCATGCAACTCATAAAAAAAGTGTGAGAAGATTGAAAACATTTTAGCTGATGACATGTCATTGGATGTATCAGATGAATCAATTCGCTACTGAAGATGGCCTAACGTGTTAGATTTGATATCGACGACCTACCTCCTAGAGTTAATAGATCATATAGCATTTCTTTAATATGTGTGGGCACATATACATGCAACAATTATTTCCTTCGTTGCATGCTAAAATATTGATTATTGCATGTACTACAAAAAATAAATAATCAACAAACTTTCCATACGAGAAGCAACATGCATGCATATTGCTTTTTATAATCAAGCTGGTTAGCTATTTTTTTTTAATTATTTATTTTAAACACACTTAATCAACATGTCTAGATTAGTTTTAATTATTGAGGTAATAAGGGTACCTTAAATGGACCCTAGTAACTATTGTTTTCGATTACCATGCCAAGAGTAGCGTTGATTAAGAATAATCAGTATATTCTGTTATTCATTAGTATTTATTATACTAAGATTAATAATAATGGACATATTTTTATTAATTAATAATTTACTATATATTCTCGTTTCAACCATATATTCAATAAATGTTGTTCTAAAACCAAAAGGAATCTTAGTTTATACAGTAAAAAAGTAATTATTTTTTATTTTTAGTCTAAATTAAAAACTAAATTGTTTAACGTCTAAATACCCATAATTTTTCAACAGTTTCAGATTTAGATTTTTTAGCTAGCTCTAAAAAGTCCTGTATATATATATATACCAATATCAATTATCAAACGAGGATTAATTTGTTGGGCAAGGAGATTGAACTTGTAGAACTAGACCAGCACAAGTACTTAACGTGCAAGTCGAGTCTCTACCGACAAAAAGGCTCATATACGGAGGAATTGTCATGCAAACGGTGCAAGAGAGATTGACACGTACAAACTTTTGTTAATGACAAATTTTATCGTTTTTGAGGAGGTATTATATTTTTTGGTATTGATTTTGGTACTTCGTAATATATAGGAGATACCAAAATTAACATTGTATGTGTGATAGTTTCACCTATTTAGACTCTAAAATAACTCTTATTTGTTAATACTCGCAAGTCTTGCGGTATTAATTGATACACTGAAAAGTTAGCTTGTGCAAATTTCCTATCTCAGTGGCCAAACTCTTTTACAAGGGGTGTGAATTTCTATAAATTTTATTATAAACTAGCAAAAAAACTATAATTAGTGCCAATTTTAATGACATACAATGTTACACACTGTACATAATAAAGTTATGTAAAGTCACACTTTTCACACTAATTATTATTTATCGCTAATTCATTGTCATCGACATCGACATATGTTATCATTTTTTGGCACAAATTCAATTGTCATTTATTCATTAATTTGTACTCCACGGCCCACGGGGGATTGTCAAACCATCTACAAAGATGGAATTTTACCATATTTGAGAGTGAAGAGGTATCAAATCTGAGCCGTTGATCAAATTCATTCAATAGTTCAGATTAAATCCGTACCTCCTGGTATCTTTTTGGCCGAAGAATGTTACCTTTACTACTAGTACAAAGTGGAAGAGTATTTTTGAAATTTTACTTAGCACATTAGGGAAAAGAAAACATGAGCTGTGTTGGGGAGGTTGGCAGGCCGGAAGGCTGGCGGGGCTGTGGCGTGGCGGTGCATCCGGCAGGGTGGCACCAAGCAGCACAGGGAGGCGACGCCGTCTTGGGGAGCAGTGGGAGCGGCCTGAAGCAGCATCACGATGAGTGGTGAAGCGGCAGTGGGACGACGGTGATATGGGGTGCCCCGAGCGGCGAGGCCGAGCCACGGGTCCCCGGCGGCGGGATCTCATCAGTGGCGCGGTGGTATGTCACCAGCGGTGTGGCGGTAGGAGCTTGCCAACAACCTCAATATCTTCGGTGGCATGTTCTTTGTCTCGATATACCTTTAATAAATTAACGGTTAGATTTAATTTGATACTTTCTAGTGTGTCGTACCTCTTCAAGGATGATAAAATTGCCCTCTACAAAATAAGTACAATTATTGTTATTTCAAGATTTTTGTTTGAAAACTACCTCAACATATATATAGCCAGCTTGTAATCGGAGCTGAGGTTATTGTTGGTTCGACGTCACCTTCTTTGGGCTTGGACTTGAGCTTTCACTACGATTGCCACTGCTCGATGATTCCAAAAACCAATTATTAGCTTGTGCGAAGGCGTCAGCTTTGGCTTCGATTGCAAATTAAAGTCATCATCTCAAAACTATTTGACTTAACAAATGTATATTTATCAACATATTCTTATCCCTCCTACTCCTTAGACCTTAGGAAGTAGCCATTGTATTGGGAAGATGTGGAAGAAGAATTATGTTCTACAGAGATATTATGGAATTTGTAGTTTCAACGATATTGCTTTGCTTTCACCAACGGTATGCTTAACATGACCACCTATACAAAATGTGTCCATTTCTATAGATGAATGTCTTAAGAGACTACACATGGAAAAACCTATTTTCACATGTGGAAATTGATGCATTTTCACATATATTTAGCATTACTTACCCTCATATGGAAATGAGCACATTTTCATAGACGGTCATGCTATGTTGTTTGTCGGTGGAAAGTTTTTCCGCAAACGGTCCATGTTTTTTTCATCAAGTTCTAGTCCCCTCCCATGCCATTGTCGAGCACTCAAGCTAGGCCCCCTCTCTCGCCGCCACCTGATCATGGCCCCCTCCCCCACCGCTGCCTCCGCCTTCGAGTTATCGACATAGCCATTCGACCACACCATTGCCGATGGGGATTTTTTCCTTGACAAGTACCCGTCAACCCGACAAGGAATGTGGATGGGGAAAAACTATCCCGAAGCCAGGGAGAACGATGGAGAATGGGGACGGGTAACGAGGCAAGTTCTCTCTATCGGGGATGGGTACAAGGAACTCTGTCGGCCGACGATAGTTCCCATTACCAACCAGTCCATAGTAATTTGGATAGTCATGCTTTTATTTTTAGTGCAAAGATGGGGACATTATGATAGTTTCCTCTATAAACCCAATAGGACAGGTGGGTGGAAGGGAAAGACATGTATATGGCTCAATATTATGGTGGGCTTAACATGTATGTGGTTGTTGGCAGGGGGAATATATTGAGGAAGCTTATCACTATGTCTTGATAGGAGTGAACTTTGACTTGTTAGCTGATCCTGACATGTTTTTTTTTAAAAAATTAATTTTCAATCATATGTTTTTTAAATATGGCCCACATGAGATGTTTTGCTTATGCACACATTCATGAGTATGCATATTATTTCTTATGTTAATAACATATGATCCAAAAGAGTACATCTTTTATTTCTATTTTGGTCCCTATGATTTTGAATTTTAAGCGAAACTTAACCACCAAGTATGAAATGGGTATTTTCAGTTCCCCCAATTAAAATAATAAATAAATATACAATTAAGATGGGACCGTAGTCTGCTTGCCCTCGCTGTATATATATAGGTGGCGGCTCGTCTCTACTGCGGTCATTCACTCGTTCCTCCACACAACTACCCGCAATCCCAACCAGGCAGCGCGCGCGGAGAGAGGCGGCGGCGGAGTGATGACGAAGGACGTGGAGATGGCGGCGCGGAACGGTGGCGGCGGGGCTTACTACCTCCCACCTCCGCACCACGCCGACGGCGGCGCCGGCGCCGGCGACGTCGACGTCGACGACGACGGCAAGCAGCGGAGGACCGGTAAGGAAACCCGAACTAACCAACGAGCTCCGTTGCTTCCCCGACGTCGTTACCCTGTTGTTGCGCTCGACGCTCGTCTTGTGTTCGCGCTGCGTGCGGTGTGTGGTGTTGCTCTGATGCTCTCGCGCGCGTGTCGGGCTTGGGGCCGTGGGGTTGGGGTTGGGGGTATTGGGGACTGGTGAGGATGGCCACGATTTGCTTTTGGTTATTTTATTTGTTTCTCTTTTGGCGAGGATTTTTTTTGCTTCCTCGTTTGGGCGCACGCGCATTTTTTTATCTCGCTTTTGGAGATAAGAGTGACTCAGATCGGATCATCCTAGCAAAAAGAAGGAAGGCAAGTAGAACCCGGTGCATCCAAAGTTCAAGTTCGCGTCCCAATTCGAAACGAATACATTTGCGGCATTCAAGAGGAGATGCTTGCCTGCCTGGATTTTCAAACTTCCGTTTCCGTCTCTGCGCCGCGGAGCCTGTGTGGGTGGGCTTGGTCTCGGATGCATCACGTAGAATCGAACTGTTCCGTGTGAATTTTTTTATGCAAATCCTACAAAATTACTGTGTGAAAGAGAGCCGTAGTCCGGGAGTGCGGGGCCTTTGTAGTTTGTTCTTCGATCATGTGCACAGAGCGCACGCGATCGTCCGCTGCTGAATATATGATTTGTACGCTGGTTTCTTTCCAGTTCGTTGGGTAGATTTGTCAACCCTCGAGTCCAAATCATGGAGATTGGATATGAAATTGAGGATACTTAGGATCATCTCAACTCAAGTTAATGATACATGGGTCAGAAAACAGAAAAGTAAAATTTTAATTTCTATCTAAATGAGTATATCTAGATGAATATATGATGAATTTTTTCATCGAAATCTATTCATCGCGCGAGCGTTACTTGCCAACTTGGGAACAGCGCGCGCGTCCGACGCCAGCGGCCAGCCGCCAGTACCAGCCAGTGCCAGTCCACCCGCATAATGCATTCATGCGTCGCGTGGTGGTCAAAGGACGCGTCCTCCTTAGTCAAAGCACGTGAGCGAGCCGCTGATCTGAGAAGGCACGGCCCGGATGACGCCACGTCCGCAATAAAGGCTCCCCCATCGATGATTCAACCGATGACGTGTACTGACTGCCCCCGGTTGACACCTGCCACGGGCGATGCGATCATTGAACACGCACGCATGTGAGCTTTTCTCATCGCCCGTGCATTTATTAGATGCGCAAATTTCTGACTTGTAATTTGTAAAAGCGCCGCTGCCTTTTCGATTCCTCACCTGCACGTGTCTCAGGAGAAAAAAACAAAAATCATATTTGTGTTATTGTTTATATTTATTGTATTATGAAATGTTAAATTTAATCTTAAGTTAAAGATACTATGGATCAGAAGAAGTATTTCAGATTTTTCTTAGGTTAAATAGTCGTCATCCTATTGTCTCATCCGGTTAGTACTTTAGAATTGCCCTTTGATCTGTCCGTGTCTGAATCTCAAATCATCAGTCAGCGTGTCACATCTGTGGTACTGAGGAGTGAGGACTACCGCTGTTGCAAACTTGTAAATAAATCATTCCGGCTTGAAAGCCCCTCTTTGGATGGTTTTCCTGGCCGTTTCCGATCGGCCAGAATCTGTGTCCTCTTCCCTTTGACGCAAAGACCAAGTGGAATCCTCCTTCTCCGGGTGCCAGATAACACATGTCCAAAAGGAAGAAAAAAATTACCTGCGCGCGTTCTGTACGAAACAAATGCTCAGGGATTTTGACAGGTAATTGGGAGAATTTTGCGTCTTTCGAACTGGCCTGAGAATAGGAATTGATGCCACTCGAGTCCATGGCGTTGCGTATACAGTGAACTTGCTCCTTCTCCCTGGTTGTTTTCAACGGGATACGGGCAGGGCCGGTCAGTGAAAGCTGCGAGCCTGCGAGGAGAAGAAAATGGCCATGATGTTTGACAGAGCTTGTTGGCGACGTCGGACGTTGGGTGAGCTAGAGTGTCAGATTCTGCATCGATGAAGTCACCGATGCGATGCGAGGAGGATAGATGCGCGGCGCCGTAAGCCTGCCGTTTCTGACTCTTGGCGCGCAGCTCTAGCTACCCGTATAGGCTAGTGTCGCGCTAGTATTCACAGTATTAATACTCTACACTGTACACCTATGCGTAGCTGAAACCGTACAACAGTGGTGTATTCCCTACGTAGTGTGTACGTTGGACGGTGGTTTAGCATAGGTACGATCTCCAATACAGCATACATGACTTTGACAAGTTAAGAATTTTACTGAAAGCTAGCTTTCTAAAAGGTCAACATGTTACTACTGTACAGAGTATTATGACCTACACAGTTGGGAGCCGAATCACTGGCGAGCGGCTAGAGCAAGCCAAACGCAAATTGAGGATCCTTTGTGTTCATCGAGAGATCACATATATTCACATGTCTGGGCCCCATTTATGTTTGTTGTCTTCTGTTACAGGGAGACATGTCTCCTTGGCTCAATGACTTAATTTAGACTTATTGTCACTTGTACTTTATCCCAAAGTGTGCATGTGCCCAGTGTGCTCATCCATTTGGAAACTAACTATAGTAAATTATATCCATACACTGATTGAGAGGGTTACAGATGCATGTGTACAAATCATTTTTTTCTCAGCTTGATGCATGCTGTTATCCTGGTACCAACTGTGGAGTAAGCCTGCCCAAAGTTCAGAAATTACGAAGAAGACAAGAGCTGAAATTCGAAAGGAAATTAGAATCTTGGATGAAATGGTTGAGGTTTCAGAACATTGAACTGTTGAAGAACTGAAAACTTGTGCAATTCGTTGAGCAGGAACGGTATGGACGGCGAGCGCGCACATCATCACGGCGGTCATTGGCTCCGGCGTGCTCTCTCTCGCCTGGGCGACGGCGCAGCTCGGCTGGGTTGTCGGGCCGGTGACTCTGATGCTCTTCGCCCTCATCACGTACTACACCTCCGGGCTCCTCGCCGATTGCTACCGCACAGGTGATCCAGTCACCGGCAAGCGCAACTACACCTATATGGACGCTGTCGCGTCTTACTTAGGTAACTACTAATTATAAGTTTGTAACCTGCTGTGCCTAGATCAACTGTTTCCTCTCTGAATTCAGAGATGTCAATCATGCTGAGCCTTGTTGTTGTGCAGGTGGTTGGCAAGTCTGGACCTGTGGTCTTTTCCAGTATGTCAACCTGGTTGGGACAGCAATTGGGTACACAATCACAGCATCCATCAGCGCTGCGTAAGTTGTGTTCGTTCATAAATCATAATGTCATGCACACGGCAATTCTCCATTGTTTTGACAACTATTGATCGACAGGGCTGTACACAAGGCCAACTGCTTCCACAAGAACGGCCATGCGGTGGACTGCAACGTCTACGACACCATGTACATGGTCGTCTTTGGGATCGTCCAGATCTTCTTCTCCCAGCTGCCCAACTTCAGTGATCTCTCATGGCTTTCCATCCTTGCCGCGATCATGTCCTTCTCCTACTCGACCATCGCGGTTGGCCTCTCGCTTGCGCGAACAATATCAGGTGAAGAAATATTTCAGAAGGACGGTGTCACTGCATAGTATCTAGAGGTTTACTCAGCATTGCCATCTGTTTGTTTGTACAGGTCCTACTGGTAAGACTACTCTGACGGGCGTTGAGGTGGGAGTAGACGTCACTTCAGCCCAGAAGATCTGGCTCGCCTTCCAGGCGCTCGGCGACATCGCATTTGCCTACTCCTATTCCATGATTCTTATAGAAATTCAGGTCAGCTGTATACAAAAAAGTTCAGAATTTGACCATGTGAGCTCTAGTATGAAGAATAACACTAACAGTGAAAATGCAGGACACGGTGAGGTCTCCACCCGCAGAGAACAAGTCGATGAAGAAGGCGACCCTGCTCGGCGTGTCGACCACGACGGCGTTCTACATGCTTTGTGGCTGCCTCGGCTACGCGGCGTTCGGGAACGCGGCACCGGGGAACATGCTCACCGGGTTCGGCTTCTACGAGCCCTACTGGCTGATCGACTTCGCCAACGTGTGCATCGTCGTGCACCTCGTCGGTGCCTACCAGGTGTTCTCTCAGCCCATCTTCGCCGCCGTCGAGACCTGGGCCGCCAAGCGCTGGCCGAACGCCGACTTCATCAACCGCGAGCACCCTGTCGTCTCCGGCAAGCGGTGCAGGTTCAGCGTCAACATGTTCAGGCTGACGTGGAGGACGGCGTTCGTGGTGGCCAGCACGGTCGTCGCCATCGTCATGCCATTCTTCAACGACATCCTCGGCTTCCTCGGCGCCGTCGGGTTCTGGCCGCTCACCGTGTACTATCCCGTTGAGATGTACATCCGGCAGCGGCGAATACACAAGTACACGAGGAGGTGGGTGGCGCTCCAGACGCTGAGCTTCCTGTGCTTCCTGGTGTCGCTCGCCGCTGCCGTCGCCTCCATCGAAGGTGTGAGCGAGTCGCTCAAGCACTACGTCCCCTTCAAGACCAAGTCGTGATCTTTCCAGACAAGGGATGACGATGATCCAAGCTAGAGACTTCTCTCTGGTTGTCTAGGTCAACAAATTCGGGAGGGTTAGACGTTATTAGATCGAGATCATCCATCTTCGAATGTTGCTAGTGTTCATATAAGAATCGGAAATTGTTATAAATTCTCTTACCAGCCTTAAATACTTTAACTGACCGCAAATTCCAGGTCTTAACTTAATTCCGTGGAAACTTGTCCAGAAATTAAGCTCATGTGCTCTGCATTTGGGATATTAAACTTGTCCGCAAATTTCAAAACAATATTAAACGTTTGTTTGGTTGATCTCCGTGTTTCAAAAAAAAAATCAGTTTATAAGTTACTATAAGATATGTAAAAACTGATGTAGTTATAAAAAAACTAAACTAATATCACTTATACTACGTGATATATAGTGGGTAATTGCCACATAAATTTATCGTCGTGTCATGTTTAATTGCAGTAGATTGAAAACTTATAAAATTTAGGTATGAGAAAATTTTATTTTGTAATTAAATATTAAAGTATTTTTTATAATCTAAGCCAATATGTTAAGCGCAGTTTGGTTTAACTTAATCTCTATTGAAAATCATAACCAAATACACCCTTAAATGGGACGATTCCTTAAGATTCGGAGGCCCTGATGGTTACACCGCTCGCCCCTTGCAGGCCGGCCTCGTCGACCACCTGGCCTCCTAGCTAGTACTCCTGTAATATATGCAAGCTTTCATCCTTCAGAGCCAAGGATTTCAGCCCACAGGTTAATTCCATGCATGCTTACTTGCTTCAGTCTCCGGAGCAAAATCTACAAATCCAAGCAATCCCTGAATGCCGACACACAAGTTTGGAAAGGCTTTCAGCATCTTCTACTCACCAACATTGCCACACAAATTCAACCTTCGCTTCAATGATGCTACAGCAGTTGACATGACTACATCCATCTGTGATGCACTGATACCCCACAGACATGCAAAACTAATGCAATCCACATACATCATTGCTACGAATAGCATGACTACTATTCATCCAAGTTGAACAAGGATGTTTTGTCCTTCTGGCCTTTATAATTTGCAGGAGGCCTCCGTCAGTAACTGCACCTCCTTTGTCAGGCGTTTTTTCAGTGCTAGCTGATCGAGATCAGACAGTTTCCTTCTTAATAATCAGAATTTCTTCCCTGTTTTCGTGTTTTTTTCTTAGATCAAGTTGTTCTTTCAATGCATATATACCAATACTAACTCGAAAAACTACACGGCAGGGGCGGAGCCAGAAATTAAACATAAGGAGAGCCAACTCATCAATACTACTAATAATAATTTGTTGTAACGCATTATCACAACATAATATATCATAAGCTTGACAATAGAAAAAATATTTCTATTAACTTGATTTTTATAATAACTTGAATTCTATAAGATTTAGTAATATTAGCGGAGCTAATCTTCGCAACTAGATCATTTTCAATATAAACTACCATGTAACTTAATAAAAAAGCACGACACATCTATTTTATTCCATACACATGTATTTAGTAGTTTCATAGCCAAAAATACCATCTCGATGGTTACAATTGATACTGAAAAAAATACTAGCCTTAACATTTTGTCCACAATTAAATAAGTAGAATATTTTTATGTTAAATAATTCAATTTTCAGATTAGGACAATCAAGCATAAAAGAATGTAAGGTTGTTAGTGCAAGAAACAGCACGAGATTTTTGACTCAGGAGTCTAATCTATCTACTATCCCACTATTGATTCTAATCAATTTCTAATCTACTCAACCTTTATATCATTACCTACTAGCTACAAAGTACTAGGTTTTACCACTAAAACGCAAGTGCTCATTTCTTTTACTTTGACCGTGGTCAACCACTATTATTCGACCGTTTAAAAGTAGCGTCATATCAGTACTGGTTATCTCCCGGTTCACATTGAATCTGTATCATCGTAAGTTTAAAAAATAGAAGCCACTAAAATTTTCAAACACGATCGGAACCGGCACTGTTGCGTAACTTTTCACTACCGGTTGTAGCCACGGACCGCCACTAATAGTGACACTATCAATGTGTTGGTGTGCTTTTTGGTCACACACTGATACACGCGTGACCTAGGAGATTTGCTTGACTTCAGTGCAGGTCCTACGTCTTAGAAAAAGGTTCAGAGCGTACCAATCAGTTTAACCCTACAACCGATAAGGGATCGAAAAAGATAGATGTTAATAGCATAGACGACCGGCTGGCAAGCCGATGACTGTGGCGTAAAAGATAAAACTGTGAATCAGCGTGTCGATTGGCCGAACGTCTGATAGTCCAAGTTGGCCCAATCGAGCGAGCGCGCCATCAACTGATAGGAAAGACAGGATATGTATATAGTCCGATGTGCACCCTTCGACGGTGAATATGATATAAAAATGAATTAAAGATAACCTATCAGCTTGTACTCTGATAGAAATAAATAAAGTGTGACAGATAACAGATCTATATCATGGAAATCATCACAATAACTATATCGGACCTAACCGAGATAATAGCTAATCACGATGATCTGAACAATATATCAACGAATCAGATAAACTTTATTTAGATGAACAATATACGACATAAAAAAGATACAATAGCAAGAGATGTCAGACTTAACCGATAACGCTTCAGACTATCAGAGCCATATTACTTCAATCTAAGAGATCAAACCTAACTGATACAGCCTTAGACCTAGCCAAATACACTGAGAACAACCGGCGACCGTGCTGTTTCACCGTTCCCATCAAGAGATCGGACTGAAACGATGCAGCCGTGAGGGTACTAACCTAGTTGGCACGAACGTCGGGGGTGGCGGGACTCACCTCTTCACCGGAGATCAAAAATGATGTAGCCCAGCTCCGAGAGCCCGAGTCCCGCGAGATAACCTTTGGGCACAAGGGTGGCAATGCGCCGATTGTTGATTGAACGAGTCATAACATAAGAGATACATATTTATAGTCCGTAGACTTGCTGTCCGAGTAATCTATCCAGCCGAGTTCGGATGAATATGTAACCACCTGTTGCTCTTATCTACATCGGCTCCCCTTCCGATCATGTAGCTGTTGTGGACGGACTCCTTTGATTTTCTTTGACCGGATCTTCCTTGACCTTCTATTAACCACACACCTTCCTAGATAAGCCTTGATGGACTTTATCAATTCTTGACGTGAACACAATGTCAGTACTATTATGAACCAACATTGATGGCAACTTCCACATGTATATATAAACCTAAAACTGATAACGATTTTGACCCCAACTGCTGACGTTACTTTACGTAGTGAACCTAAGTAAGTTGGTCACCCAAGTAATTAACCCAGTGGCAGCTACAGTATCACTGAGTGATGGTTGGTTAGCTACCATGCATCTGAACTCAGAAACACAAAAAGGCGTATGATATATCAAGCAATCATGACCAAGGATGCATGCGTTAGCAAGCAATCAACCAGCACTATCTCAATTCTCAATGTGGATCTCTGCCCAATCTCAGCACCCATCCATTAGAAACTATAACGAGTAGTCGTCATGCATCTCCCAACTTTGATCAGGACATGCATATAAACATAATATCGAATAATTGCTGTCACCTCATGGCATTATCTAGCTAGTTTGATTTGGTGCTTGCTTTTTCAAACTTTCGTTTGTCTTTTTTGACTTGCACACTGACGACTAATAAGCTAATAATAATCGTCCAAAAGAAATGAAATTAAAGTACTGGACAGCTCGCTTGTCTTCGTTCACTGGCTAGCTAGTTGGATTTTGTGATGAATGTGACTTTTTTTCCTGAAAGTAATATTTTGTCCTGGCACAAATTAAACACAAAAAATTATTAGTTTTTTTGATTTGAAAAGTTTTATATACAAACCGATCGAGTGCCCGGCCGTTGTACGTGTCACCGAATTAAAAACAGAGAGATCGTTTTATATAGAGGAACAATGAACTATCGTCGACGTTAATTGTTACATTCCAGAATTAAGAGCACCAGCATTTTCCCTAAAACTCATCCTCAAGCTCAATGTTATAAAGCCATTTACCCAATAAAGCCTGATTCATGGCCCTAACGTCCATAAACCCCATCCCCCCATTCGTTTCGGAGCAGTCAAGGCCCACCAAGAGATCATGAGGTATTTCTTTTTTTCTTCTATTCCTTCCCAGAAAAACCGAGACGTGTAATCGTTGCATCCCAGAATTAATGATGCGTTAGACCGTGTGTGTCCTTTCTCTATTTCTATATATTTATATTGCACTAGCATACACTAGTCGATCGGTAATATGTATGAATGCAAGCTACGGGTTTGTATTAATATAGACAAAGAAAATTACAAGCTTTTTTTAACAACTCACTTAAGATAGCGGGGAGGTTTGTATTAATATAGCCAAAAAATTACAAGATTACGACCCTCGAAAGGATGTAATCAAGAGAAAAATAAAAAACACTTGACTAAGGGCAAGCAGCACCAACTCAAAACCTAAGGCAACAAAGTGAGCAACAAGACATTTAAGATGATGCCTCTAAGGAGGTTACGATGCAAAACACCGTCATCATCTGTCTAAGAGACTTCGGCAAGGTCTTCACCGAAGAGTCTTGCTAGAGAGAAGAGAGAGGTTACCCGATAAAGCCCCAAGGGATAAACATAGTGCCTAAAAGCATCATCAATGTTAACCCAATAAAGTTGGGCTAGATTTTTACTTGTAACTTTCTCTCCCAACCCAGAAGATGCCCTCGGCTGCCCCAAAAACCAGCAAGTCCTTACTAGCAAGCACCCTACCATACCAACGCCCTAGAACGAGCATATATATGACCTTGTACTCCTGCCGCTCCTAAATAGGGTAGCGCCCCACCACCGACACTACTTCCACCCGACTATAGCAATAGTAGACTAAGAACGCAACTCCTAAAATCAACTCCCGTCTAACAAATTAAGGAGCACCCCACAATCAAGAAAAAAGACGACCATAAAAGAAGATGAGCTCTAAGGGGAGGGATGAGATAAATCTAGAAAATACAACCATCACACTGTTGAGGCATTGCTCGAAGCCCAACCACATTGATAGACACCACCTTAATTACAATGTTCCTGGGACTCTAGGAACGAGGAAAGGGAACACGGAACGAGAGACACGAGATGCAAAAACAAGGAACGATAGGGGGTACACTGCTCAGCTTCGTTCATTCGACCTACTGTGTGGGCAGACATCGTAGGGTTGAGGTCATCGACAACTTAGCATCATGTGAGGAGATCGGCGGAGGGTGAAGTTGTCATCGACACGTGTGAGGGCCTTCAGCAATGGGTGCGCTCAGATCTATCGAGGGACAGTACCGAGCTAGTGGTGGTTTTGTTACTACAGTGGTGCGAGGATTATGGTCGAATGTAGCCGACGACAGACAGTTCTTTTTCGGCTCACCGTCTTCACTTGGCTCCTTGTTGTTCCCTACACTACTGGCTTTCTTCCCCGTGCCACCGACCTCATCCCAGGCATCGACTCCACTCACGTTGGCCTGTGTGGACGGCCTCCTCCCCACCACCAGCTTCCTCCCTCATGATGCTTTTCACTCTCCACAAAACAACAACAGGTGATGTGGAGAGTGAGGAGACAGAAGAGTGGTGGCTAGGGTTCCGTCCGAGCCACGTGAGCGGTGGGAGGCTTTTTTAAAAAAAAGTCCTTGTCAAATACTATAATAAGTTAATGAGTTTGTATATACATTTTGGCCATATTAATTAAATGTTAATAATTAGTATGTAAAACTCCAAATCTCTAAAACTTGAAAGACCGGAGGGAGTATAATTAAATTAAGATGAATATTGAACCCGGCCACTTTGCTAGACGTGCGCATGCAGATCACGAAGGAATTTCTGGGTAGCTTTCCCTGTCATAATATATAATTCAGTCAAACTTTCGCTCTAGCTGCAGCTGGTGGTCAGAGTATTCCTCAGTTGACACCAAATTAAAGCAAGCAAGCTAGCTAATGAAATTTCGGCAGCCAGATCTGAGAACGACGACCAGCTGTACGTTGCATCTTCAATTCTGTAATGTCTCGATCTATCGATCATTCTGTGGCATATTATTGCTAGCTTCTTCCTTTCGCGTGCAAAAGTTGTTGCACCGCATCTCTGCCACTTGTTTGCCTTTGCATGTTTGCACAGGGAGATGGACCTAGTTAGCCCTATATATACATGTCCATAAGTGCACTTTCATAAATTATCTTATAAAAGCTCTGGCATTTTTAATTTAGAGATACTACAGAATGTTTGACGCATAATCAAATCGATAGATCTCACGATGGTGCATCGGTAGTACGGAATTTTTTAAAATATTTTTTTAAAAAAAATTAAAATCTAATACCCGAAATCAAAAAATTGTAAAACTAGCCTACCGTCGGCTGTTGGTCGGCCGAACCAGGATGACGTGGCTCTGGTTCGGCCGACGCAGTGCCGAACCAGAGCCACGCCATCCTGGTTTGGCCGACCAACAGCCGAACCAGGCTGCCACGTCAGCCGCGCCGCGCCCCGCGCGCTCTAGACGTGCCCCGCATGCCCTGGCCACGCCCCAGCCACCTCGCCCCGCCCGTGCCCCGCCGCCTCGCCTCCCGCGCCCCACCGCCTTGCCTCCCAACGCGTCTGCCTCGGCCGAGCCCCGCCGCCCCGGCTCCCGCGCCCCGGCCGCCGCGCCACCCGCGCCCCCGCCGCCTCGACTGCGCCCCAACTGCATTTAATGTGAGGTGGCGGGGATCGGCCGAGGCGGACGCGCGGGGAGGCGAGGCGGCGGGGGATCGGGATGCGAGGCGGCGGGCACTGCGGCCGGGGCGTGGGCTCAGAGGTCGGCGGGAGATGGGGGGTGGCGCGGCGTGGACACGGCCAGGGTGTGTGTGGCGCGGCGCGGCTGACGTGGCAGCCTGGTTCAACTGTTGGTGAGCCGAACCAAGTTGATGTGGCCTGGTTCGGCCAACCAACGGCCGAACCAGGCTGACATGGTTCTGGTTCAGCTGATAGACTATCGACGGGAGTCTATATTTGCAATTTTTTCAAATCAGGTAGCAAATTTGATTTTTTTTTTAAAAAATATTATTATTTTTAAAAAATCCAGTTGTTATTTATTGGGAGTTTGGTAAGATTTCTAGTTTACAGTAAGAAATATATAAAACACATGAATTATGAATTACGAAGGAATTTAAGTGAGGACCTCACGTCGATCCGAGTGGCAAGCTGCATGCAGTATTGTACAGTATGTTTGTATTCTGTAGGATCGTCAAAGTATACATGTGGCAGATCATATCTTCGAGTCGTCGTCAATGGCGCTGTCGAATGTCGATGCTGACTGACAAGCAGCACGAGCTGAGACGTACTGCCAAAAAACAGATGGCCACACATCTAACGGCCTGCTGGCAG
Organism: Zizania palustris; assembly: GCA_019279435.1. Classification (NCBI taxonomy): domain Eukaryota; kingdom Viridiplantae; phylum Streptophyta; class Magnoliopsida; order Poales; family Poaceae; genus Zizania; species Zizania palustris. Next base: position 56,358,014 of record JAAALK010000283.1, on the reverse strand, counting down.
TCAAAGTCTTGGAGCAGATGGCCGCATGCCGTTCATCGAGTCAAAGTCGTCTTCGTCGTTTAGTATTAATTTTATGCAATAATGTAAACCATATGGCTTGCGCCGCGTGTGCATGCATTCAATAACTTCGAACGGATAGTGTTTGGCAGGACTTCGCTCAGATCTAGGTTTAATTTGGTGGAGAACTAAATGGTTTTTATTTTAAAAAAAAAAATAGAGCGAAAGCCAACAAAATAAACTATTAGCAAGATGGAAATGCAAGCTAATCTCTAAGGCCAAAAGAGAGACTCTCATCAAGTCTACACTATCTCCTGTCCCAATCTTCCACTTGATAGTGCTTTCGGAAAATAAATGGCTAATAAAGATCATCGACAAAGATTCGTAGAAACTTCTTATGGCAAAAGAACAATGTTGATCAAAACTCCAACTCCGTCAACTGGTAAGCTGGGTAAGCTAGGTAGCGACTTGTCATTCTAAAGAGCTCAGCGGCCTAAGCATTGTCGAGCTTATAAAGCTAGGTTGAGCCCCACGAATGAGATGGCTTTGGTACCAGCACAAAGATAGAACTTACCCTTGGACCGGACTCCATATTCCATGTAATGAGCAAGACATAAAAAATTTTCGAGCCTCCACTTCCATCTCTCTTGCAATATAATGGTGAAGATATTAGTTTCTCACATGACAATTAGCTTAGGGTGCGTTTGGTTTTGCTGTGAGCTGCATGCTGTGAAAAAACTGCTATGAGCTGCTTGATTTAAAAAAGCTAAAAGTCATTTGATTGAAGCTACTGTGAAAAAACTGCTGTGAGCTGACTGTTTTTTATAACTTACATAATTTTCAACATTATAATATTCTATACATATAATATAAGGGTTAATGGCTTTTGTGCCACTGTTATTCTCAGTTTCGCCAAAAATACCATCAAAATTTCGCGAATAGCCGATATGTCATTATTATTGCAGATTCACTCCAAAACGCCATTTGGGCCCACTCGCAGAGCACTGTTTTTTAAAATACCCACTTTACCCCCACTATTCATCTTCTACCTCAAGCCTCCGCCCTAGCCCATCTCTGCCTTCGCTCCCGCCGGCCACCATGACCGCGCCGAAGGCCTCCACCGCCGAGACGCGTCGCCGCTCCTACCGACCACCGCCTCCCGCCAGCCGTGCCTAAGGGCCTCCGTCGCCGCTCCCGCCGGTCGCCGCCTCCCGCCATGGCTTCGCTGAGAGCCTCCGCAGCCGATTCGAGACGCGCCGTCGCTCCCGTCGGCCTCCTCCTTCTGCCATGGCCGTACGAGGGCCTCTGTTGCTGCTTCCGCCAACCATCGCCTCCCGCCATGGCCGGGTCAAGGGCCTCCGCCATTGTTCCTCCCACTGACCCGCCGGCTCCTCCCCTGCCCAGTCCCCGAAGCCCCTCACGCCTGCCTCCAAACTTGCCCTCAAAGACCCTCAAAGTGGTGGCGGCGGTCCTCGGTGCGGTGGCGAGGTAGGCGATGGCGGTGGGGCCGGCGACGGTGATGTAGGCGGTGGCGGCGGTGGCGGTGGTGCCGGCTGTGGAGGAACAGGGACAAGAGGAAGAGGGAGGAAGAATATGAGGGTAATATGGGTATTTTCATAAAACAGTGCTCTGCGGGTGGGCCCAAATGGCATTTTGGAGTGAATCTGTAATAATAACGGCATATCGGTTATTCACGAAATTTTAGTGGTATTTTGGCGAAACGGAGAATAACGGTGGTACAGAAGCCATTAACGCTATATATAAATAGGAAACACTCAACATTGATGCAACTAAATAACTAAAAAATGTATTAGATAAATAAAAAAGTTCATAGTTCATAACCGACAACCGCATATTATCTCATGAAATTGTGCAATGCAATACAAACCATAATAATACTAGATCAATTAAGACACCTTGAATTCATACTATTTAATCTGTACTAAAAATCAGAAAAGTAGGGTCAAGACTGCTTCCAAATTTGTACTAGAAAAATCTGCATTTTCACATCAGAAGCAGTTTTGGTAAACCGTTTGATTCATCTTCTGCTTTTTCACAGCAGAAGCAGATTTAAAAGCAGAACCAAACACACCCTTAATCCCACTCCCATTTCGTCACTTACCCTCTAACCCTTAATGTTTGGAATCGCTATCATGACATGACCATTGAAGTTTGGAATCGCTCGTTACAACACTTGAACATCATCAACACTCCGCCAATGTTGTCCTGTGACAATATGCAAGATTGGTGGATCCCAGCGGCAAAAGTTTTCACCAAAAGAACAGAAAATACTTAAATGACCTGATTATTCACATATGATGGAATATATGGAATGAAGGTGAGAAACCAAGGGTGGTTTCGGTGTTTGTGATGAGTGATTGACAGGATTATTTACCCTCTGTTCGAAGGGTACCTCCGAAGGGGCTTCGGAGGTGGTACCTCCGAAGGGTGTTCGGAGGTGGTGTCACCGAAGTGTGTTCGGTGTTTGCTTGCTGCAGCTGTTGCAGCGGAGTGTACCTGTCGGAGGGGTCCGACAGTACGCGATGACAGGGTTCGTACCGATGGCTTCGGTACTTTGGGCGGTACACCGGAGTGTGTACCGGAGGTTGCTAACCCGGAGAGGTCTCCGGAGTACTGGATACACTTGTTTGCTTGTCTGTGGTGCGCAGGGACTTCGGAGGCGACGGACAGGGTTCGAGCCAGGTGAACTTGGGTCAAGCGGGTGGCTTGATGCCAGGGGAGCGGGGAGCTCCGTCACGGTGGCTGCGAAGGTGGTCCGGGTCGGTCCTCGGGTCGAGGCGTGCCAGGTGAAGGCAGAGAGTGCGGAGCGTGGCTCCGGCTGAAGGTACTCCGAGACAAGTCCTCGGAGATGAGCCACTTCGAAGGTACTCCGAATGGAGTGACTTCGGAGTTGGTGGACCAAGTCCTCTGCGGAGGCAAGGAGTTCGAAGTGTGCTCCGGAGGGAGACACTCGAAGGTTACCCGACGAAGGTCTCAGAAGTCGAGGCGCATCGAAGGCATGGTCCGGGTGAGGCTCGTCGTGGAGTGTGCTCGGGGAGAGGCACTGCGACGGAGTGCTCATGGAATGCTTCATGCGAAGGCCTTGGACGAAGGAGGGACTTCGAAGGGTGGTACTCCGAAGGTGGGCTTCGGAGTGAGGTTGACTTGAGGTGCTTCGGCCATGCATGGCTTCGGTACACGGACGGACGGTGTTCGAGCTCGGAGTAGCTGCGAAGCCGTGGTGATCCACTCCGGAGGTGGTGGTGCGAAGGCCCAAGGGCTTTGACGGCTTCGGCTCAAAACCGTCACTGTATCGAAGGTCTTCTTCGGCGGAGCGAAGGCCAACAGGCTGCAGGCTTCTCGCCGAAGCTTCCGCACCCCTCGCGTGCGAAGGGAGGTTCCAGAAGTCAACACTGTAAAGGCTGACACTGTCTGTTCTGAAAAAGGCTGACACTGTCCCCTCTGCAGCTGACAGAGAAGCCTCCAAAATAAAGGTGGACTACCTTTTGTACCCCTTAGTTCTGTAGAGACAAATCTGTTGTAAACCCTAGGGGTAAAGTAGTCACTTCCTTAGAATGAAGCCGTGGGCTATAAATATGGGGGCTCGGTAGGTAACATTTAACACTTTGAGCATTTACTGTTGAGCTCCTGTAGACAGACCTCGCTGTATTCATTCTGAGTTCATTTTATTCAGTGTTCCTTGTTCAAGCGGCGAAGCCCTGCTTCTTTGTGCTTTTGCTTGAGCTCGTGTTGCATACCTCGCTAGTTATTAGTTCACCGGAGCCTGTCTTGGCGAAGGGTGTTTTTACCGCGAAGTGTGCTTTACAGTGTGCTGTCGCTCTGTGTAACTCGAGGCAAGACCTCGCTGCTTACTAGCGAAGCCCTGTTCTGTTCCCGTAGTGCTTCTTGTGTCGAAGCCCTTAGCATAGTCCATTTGCGTGTGCGTGTAGACCTTCGGGTACGAAGCCCAGCACCCGTTGCTGTCGCCAAGTACTTGGTCGAAGTCCTTAGAGGGCTGTCCACTCTTGCGAAGGGTGAAGTGCGAAGCCTGCTCGAAGCACCTCGTGTGCGGAGCCTGCACTGACTTAGCAGAGTAGATTTTCGAGGGTTGTAAGTGGAGCGAAGTTTTCTTGACTTCGAACTTTTGCCTCTCCGAAGCCTGTGTTCGAAGGTGTCGAAGTACCTCCGAACCAGACCTTCGAAGGCTATGTTCGAAGCCTGTTCCGCAGAAGACAGAACAGAACCGAAGGCTAAGTTTTTAGCCCGAAATTTTAAAAGCTCCCATTCACCCCCCCTCTGGTCGCCGTTTCCGGTCCAACAGAAGGAAATCAAAGAATCTTTAGAAACTCTTTCAACTCGACCGATATTATTGTTGATCTTATCACATCAAAATTTAAATCGCTTCTTTTAGCTATGTCTTTCACCCTCTAACCCCGTCATCTCTTTTTCTTCCCTCCTATATCTCCTCTTTCCCTCCCTTTTTCTCTTTTCTCAGTTGAGGCCTATATGTCGCATCTGTAATTTTTCTCTCACTTAATGCATGAAAGTGATTTTGTCGCTTTTATTCAAAAAAAATGTGGAACGGCCTCTAGGTTGCTCCACAACTCTAGATTCACCTTCTTTTCGTAAAAATATTATTCGTAAAAGGCAATCCACCCACTCCTCATCTTTCATCACTTTTTCTCCACCTCACGCAACCATGAAAGCGGGCAAGGTCATGTGGCGGGCTGACGACAAGCATTGGCCATGGCCACATGATGGGGGGATAGAGCATCGGGCGAAGACACTCTACGACTAGCTGGCAGCAGATAGCGATGACACATGGTCACACGATGAGACGACAATGAGCGTCGAGCGACGGGGTGTTGATGTGCTATGGACTGAGACACACAGTAGTGATCGGCAAGCTATGGATGGCGAATGACAAAGGAATGGAAGAAATCTAAAGAAACTCTAAACACTTTTTTATATCTATATTATGTAGGATCTGGATTCTTATGGATTTAGATCTATGATCGAGATCTAGAATTCTACTAAACCAGATCCTTAATTTCATTAATGAATATACTGATAATAGTGATATACAACCAGAGTGAAACATAATATGACATGCTATTGACAATATTAAGACTGCTCGAGATTGTGTAGAATTAAGCTTTATAAAAATCAGATAGATTCGATTACAACAATACTTTGACTATCATATCATGTAGACATATAGATAATTTATTCAAAATAAATTATCAACCAATCAATTATTTTCTCTCTTCTTTGCTCTCTCAATTCCTTATTCTCGCATGAGAAATGTTCATCTTATTTTCTTTTAAATGGAAGTTTATATATACCCTATTGCTACATTATATTTTTGCTTTTATAACATACTTATTAATTTTATGAAAACTAGAATTAGTTGTAGGTACGGCACAGATCATGGTAAATGGAAGTTTATAACAAAATTCGCCTGACAAATTTTGCGAAGGATTAGTTATTGAGGGGCCCTGGGTATCACCAGCCTCCATACGACCATACCGCCCAAGGTATTTAATTAGTCATAAACTAATCACCACTAACTAGCAGCTACTCTACGCTAACTAAAACACGTAGAGCGTATCGATGCACATCTATCTCGCAAATGCAAATGGTTTGATAAATAAAAGCCGAAGAACTCATGATCGAGCTGGTGCACTAACCAATTGGAACCATGGGCGAGCGCTCAAAGTTCGAAACGGGAGGAAGCAAAGACGCAGCAGATCGAGCATTAACCAAGCTGAGTCAATGGTACGTAGTTAATCCGGCGGTTGGCAGGTCCGATGCATCACGATTCACGCATGATCGATCGTGAATCTCAGGATCTGTGCTACTCCCGTTTCCGTCGCGGAGAAGAACTGAACACGGGCAGCAGCATCTGTCCATCATATATACAGCATTACAGCTGCAGTGCCGGTGCGTATACTGTTGTCTCGTGACCTTGGTTTCTTGGTGCGAGTCCTCTTCACGTTTACGCGTTGCAAAAACACTACAGCTTAGCTACTGACGACGTGCTCCTGCCTAGCTATAAGCTCCGATTAGCAGATTCGACGTACGTACCACTGCTGCTGCTGTGCTACTTGCTAGCTTTATTCGGCGGAATTTACACGCTCCACATAAAGGGCGAGCCGTGCACGCAACGCGGCGAACATCACGGGAACAACTGAGACATTTCAGAGAGAAACAGCTAGCTAGCTAGCTTCTCCCAAACAGTGGCTTAGTACTGCTGCTGATCGATAATACGAGGTATTAAACCTCCCATATATAAAAACCTCTGCTAAACTTTAAATCACATAGTGATCGTTCTAGTTTGACGCTAATTAATTGTCAAGAACAACAAATTAAAAATGATAAGTAAAATAGATGTCAAGATGTTTCACCGGTAGTAAAATTTTAAACAACTTAAGCAGAGAATAATGCAACAAAAACACACACTCCAAAGTATTTTCGTCTACTCCTTTCGTCCAATCAAAATTTTATAAATTAACAGTGAGGTTAATTGATCGATCATAGTATTCTTTTGTTAATAGAAAAACAGTATTAACTTTACGAACGAACAAATAAGAGGTGATCAGCAAGTATTGAAAAAGAATAAACTTTATTAATTATAGGTAGGAGAATATAAATAATATTCTTGTAGACAAGAATACAAAATTGAATGATGTAAGAGCATCCACAATACGAGGAACTATGAGGAACTATGGAACTAGTATTAGTTTAACATATGACGAAATTATTTCTTTGAAAAAATGTTACTCGCACAATGTATATTACTAGAGGTGAAACTTTGAACAAAATAAAAAATATAAAATAATGTATGTTTTACACTTTTACCCAATGAACAACTAGCAAACCAAAAACTAGTATTATATAATTTGAATGATTATTATTTACGCTTAGAACTCATACCTTCCTTAGCATTACCTTCTTAATATATGGAACTAGTACTTAGGCAAAAAAAAATTCTCTTAAATATCTCTTATTTCATACATTGTGGTTGCTTTAAGAAGCTACTTTTCTAAAAAACGTAGGGATGAAAAAAAAAGTCATTAGGGCGTGTACAACCCCATTTAATATATAGTCTTTTGAGAGGTCTATAGGAGTTAACTGAAAAAAATACAAGAGACGGATTCTTAACGAAAAGTCTGTCTCTACACGATTCTCCGTACGTATTATCTTTTAACTGCATTTATGATTTAAGGGCTTAGTTCCATCGTCTCGAGGTTGTATGTGCAACACCACCCACTCAAGAAAGGAATTAGAATTACCGATCAATGCAAAAATACAAGCACGTCACACCGGCTTGAATGCGATGGGCCGTAAATCGCGCTAAATTACGGAAAAACATAGCGGAGTCTATATAATTGTAATTGTAATTGTAATTGTGGATATCATCGGGACTGAATGAAATGAGTGGATTGAGTTAGAACTCAATCATGGAGTGGGGCCCATACGGCGACCGTTGACCATTGGCTTTGCCACTCCCGTTTCACATATAACAGACGGGCTCCCCGTTACACTCCAAGTCCACTCGTCAGTCCCATCCCACGGCTCAGCTCGCCGCCCGCGAGGAAACCTCCCCGCAGAGGAAAAGAAATGTCCAACACTTATCTGCTACCTGTTCTAATCGGCGGCGTCCTCCTCCTCGTCCTCGCTGGCAAGTCCAGCTCCCAGCCGGCCGCCGGCGACCGAGAGACGCTCGTAGCTATCAGGAAGGGATGGGGGAACCCGCGGCAGCTCGCGTCGTGGGACCCCGCCGCGGCCGCAGACCACTGCAGCTGGCACGGCGTGGCGTGCTCTAACGCCAGCAGCGTCGGCGGTGGCGGGGGAGGAGTGGTCACGGGGCTGTCCTTCGCCGGGATGAATCTTACCGCGGCCGTCCCGGCTGCCGTGTGCGACCTCAAGAACCTGACGCGGCTGGACCTCTCCTACAACAACCTCTCCGGCGACTTCCCCGCCTCCGCCCTCTATGGATGTTCCCAGCTCATGTTCCTCGATCTCTCAAACAATGCGTTCGAAAACGCCCTCCCGGAGAACATCAGCCGGCTTTCGCCGGCGATGGAGCACCTCAATTTGTCGTCGAACCACTTCAGCGGCGCCGTGCCGGCGGCGGTGGCGGCGCTCCAGTCTCTCAAATCCCTGGTTCTCGACACCAACCACTTCGCCGGGGTGTACCCGGCGAAGGAGATAAGCACCCTCACCGAGCTGGAGCGCCTCACGCTGGCCGACAACGCGTTCACGCCGGCGCCGGTGCCGCTGGAGTTTGCCAAGCTGACCAAGCTGACCTATCTCTGGTTGGCCGGCATGAACATGACCGGCGAGATCCCGGAGGCGTTCTCTAGCCTCACAAACCTCACCCAAATCGACTTGTCGAACAACATGCTCACCGGCGCCATTCCGGCCTGGGTGTGGCGGCACCAGAAGCTCAAGTATCTCTACCTGTACAAGAACGCCCTCAACGGCGACCTGCCGCGCAACGTCACGGCGGCGAATCTGATTGAGATCGACTTGTCGTCCAACCAGCTCAGAGGAGAGATGCCGGAGGATTTCGGTAAACTCAACAACCTCACATTGCTGTTCCTTTACTTCAACCGAATCACCGGCAAGATTCCGGCGAGCATTGGGCTGCTCCCCAGCCTCACTGACATCCGGCTGTTCGGCAACCAACTCTCCGGCGAGCTCCCGCCGGAGCTCGGGAAGAACTCGCCGCTCAGCAACTTGGAAATATGTAACAACAACCTCTCCGGTCGGCTCCCGGAGACGCTATGCGCCAACAAGAAGCTGAGTGACATTGTCGCCTTCAACAACAGCTTCTCCGGCACGCTCCCGGCGAACTTCGAGGACTGTATCCTGCTTAACAATATCATGCTCTACAACAACCGCTTCTCCGGCGACTTTCCGGAGAAGATATGGTCGTTCCCGAAGCTGACCACGGTGATGATCCAGAACAACAGCTTCACCGGATCTCTGCCAACCGAGATATCGTCTAATATTTCGCGGATTGAGATTGGGAACAACATGTTCTCCGGCTCTCTCCCGACGGCGGCCATCAAGCTCCGCGTGTTCAAGGCGGAGAATAACCAGCTTGCCGGCGAGCTACCGGCTGATATGAGCAAGTTCGATAACCTCACTGATTTGTCACTGCCTGGTAATCGAATAACTGGTTCCATACCTGTATCAATCAGGCTGCTGCAGAAGCTCAATTCGCTCAACCTGAGCGGCAACCGGATATCCGGCCCGATACCGCCTGGGAGCATAGGGCTTCTCCCGGGGCTAACCATCCTTGATTTGTCCGGCAACGAGCTCACCGGCGACATACCATCGGATTTCAGCAACCTGAACTTCAACCTACTCAACATGTCGTCGAATCAGCTCACCGGCGAGGTGCCGCCTTCGCTGCAGAGCGCCGCGTATGACCGCAGCTTCCTCGGAAATCACCTCTGCGCCAGTTCAGACTCCGGCACGAACCTTCCGACATGTCCCAGCGGCGGCGGCGGTGGCCATGTCGAGCTCTCGAAGGGCCTGATCATCCTCTTCTCGATGCTGGCCAGCCTTGCCCTCATTGGCAGTGCCGGTATCGCGTGGCTGTTGCTCCGGCGCCGGACGGACCGTCAAGACGTGACCGACTGGAAGATGACGCAGTTCACCCATGTGGACTTCACCGAGTCCGACGTGCTCAGCAACATCCGGGAGGAGAACGTCATCGGCAGCGGCGGCTCTGGCAAGGTCTACCGCATCCACCTCGCCTCCCGTGCCGCTGGCGGCGGGATGTTGGCCGTGAAGAAGATATGGAACGGGAGGAAGCTAGACGCGAAGCTCGACAAGGAGTTCGAGGCGGAGGTGACGGTGCTCGGCAACATCAGGCACAACAACATCGTCAAGCTCCTCTGCTGCATCTCCAGTCAGGACGTCAAGCTGCTGGTCTACGAGTACATGGAGAACGGCAGCCTCGACCGGTGGCTGCACCACCGCGACCGCGAGGGCGCGCCGGCGCCGCTTGACTGGCCGACGAGGCTGGCCATCGCCATTGACGCTGCCAGGGGGCTCAGCTATATGCACCACGACTACGCGCAGCCGATCGTGCACCGCGACGTCAAGTCCAGCAACATCCTCCTCGACCCGGAGTTCCAGGCCAAGATCGCCGACTTCGGGCTCGCCCGGATGCTCGTCAAGTCCGGCGAGCCTGAGTCCGTGTCAGCCATTGGCGGCACGTTCGGGTACATGGCTCCAGGTGAGAATCGACTCTCAAAATTTAGTTCCCAATCAAGCTAGAAATATTTTTCCAATCAAGATGCCATTTTAGATAATGTTCATTTGGAAATGAGGAGACTAATCGGAGAAAAAAAATCATTTTTGCAGAGTATGGGTACAGCAAGAGGGTGAACGAGAAGGTAGATGTGTACAGCTTTGGCGTCGTTCTGCTGGAACTGACGACCGGCAAGGTGGCGAACGACGCCGGTGCCGACTTCTGCCTGGCAGAGTGGGCGTGGCGGCGATACCAGAAGGGCCCTCCGTTCAACGACGTCGTCGACGAGGTAATCCGGGACCAGGCCAACCTGACGGACATCATGTCGGTGTTCACGCTCGGCGTGATCTGCACGGGGGAGAACCCGCCGGCGAGGCCGTCCATGAAGGAGATCCTGCACCACCTCATCAGGTGCGACCGGATGTCGGCCCAGTCGGTGGAGGCATGCCGGTTGAACCAAGTCGACGGCGCCGTGCCGCTTCTGGAGGCGAAGAAAGGCAGCCGCCGGAGGAGCTCGGAGTCTGGCAGGTGGGATGACGACGACAGCGACAGCGGCAACTTCGTTGTGCACGTTGTTTAGGGGAAATTCCGGTGTTCAATAACACTGTAGAGTACGAACACTGGTACAACTCATCATGGAGATTTTTTCCCAGAGGAACTGTTCTCTGTCTCTCTGATGCCCTGACAGCTCGGAAGAGATGAGCCATTCAGATCTCAGATTGCAACCGTATGGTAAATATGCACGATGCGATCTGCATCTAACATAATCAAGGTGTATTTCTGTAACTGTATCATGTATCATAAGCTAATGTCAAGAAAGAAGGGCCTGGATGGTTCGCTGTCACAATTTGTTCATCCGAGCATGATAGTGGCACACTAACATCAAGTGGAGATGTTTTGAGCATGAGAACATCACCTGGTGCGGAATGACCAACCATTCTGCAGCCAAAATAGCAAGCTCCACGCTAACACTGTCCGCAAGAATGTAATGCTGGATCCAGCATTCTGAGTGGCCTTTCAGGGTTCCAGAAAAGGGGATTTAATTATTTGCCACTCTTAACATGTGAGTGGCAACAAAAATGTCACTCTGAGTTGCTGACATGTGGGATCACCTGAGTTACTGACATGTGGTCCATTAATTGACACATGTTAAGAGTGACAAATAGTTAAATTATCCTCCGTAATGAACAGTATAAATTTGGCAGTATAAATTTGGCGGCTGGACTAGTGCTGGGGTCTAGGGGCTGGGGCTACTGCACGCGGCATGACAAACTTATGTGATCCGTGATGACTATGACATGGTGACGATTTTTCATAGTGGGGACAGGTTAGGCGGCAGAAAGGAACAAACCCATCGGCTGGCATGAGCTCGACATATTGAACACTGAATAAACAGAGTGGGCATTGGCATGACTCGTGAGCATGCCGTCAACGTACTTTGGACATATCTCACGTAGTAGGTAGTCATATTGGCATCCAGAGTCCAGACAGTGGCGCAGTGGTCAAACTTAGAAAACGTGACCTTAATGTAATATATACTACAGGTTTATGAATGATTACTTACTGTTCCATTTGCAGAGCAGCATGCCATCCTGAACATGCCGGAAATGGTGAAGTAAGATCGTTCTCCAGTAGCCGTTCCAGGCCTCGAGCTCAACGCAAGCAAGAGATTTCCAAGGAGCCAGACAACTGCATATGTAAATTAGCACAGCATCATCAGTAACATGAACCAAGTTGCTAGGGGCTTCGTTCTGGTTCTATCTACAAGAAAATTTCTTTCGGTATTTAGGTCCACTGGGCGAGGCAGGAGGGGGGCAGAGGGTAAATGGGATGAGAGATCAGGAACACTTGATCTTGATTCAATGGATTAAAAAATGATCTTAGATTTTGGATTCTAATTCATTTTCAGATTCTGTGACCATTGAGTCTAACAATCTAGGCCCAGCTTCTCCCCAAACATGCCCTTAGTTGGTTCTCTTGCAGCCAACATCAGTCTTGACTATCACCAAGGCTTGCGTATCTCAAGTTCTCAACCTTGCATCCAATAGTTTATCTAAGAATATCACAAGCTCAATAGGACAGCTACAAAAACATAGGAATCTATACCTTGATAGTAACAAATTTAATGGTTACAGGTTACTACCCATCAAACATTAGAAATATTTGAGCCCTTCGAGTTCTTTGTCTAGGTAACAATCCTTTTGTTCAAGGGGAAATCCATCAACAATTTGGAAATATAACGAACCTGGAATATTTATCGATGGATCGGATGAATATGGTTGGTAAAATTCCAGACACTATGTGAAATGCTAACCATGTTAGATTCTTTGGTTTATAATGTAAAAAACTCACCGAGACAATTCCTAATTGGATTTGGAGTCTCAAGGGGATGGGGATCCTCTGGGTAGGAGCAAACTTTCTGTCCGGTCAGATTATTGGGCCAATTGAAGCAGCTAATTTAGTTGAGATTTATATTTCATTGAACCAACTCACAGGACAAATTCCAGAGGATATTAGTAAACTCAAGGAATTGACAGCCCTGTTTCTATCTGACAACCCACTCGTTGGTTCAATCCCAGATAGCATTCATTGCCTTGCCTTGTTCCCAAAACTTAAATTCTTAATACTTTCAGAAAACAATTTCTCCGGTTGAATTCAACCATAAATTGGACAGCATAACCTAACTTACCTAAGTCTCTCGTGTAACAATTGTTTGGCCAGATTCCACTTCTCTTGCAGAAAGAAGGTTTTGAATGGAGATACCTCTTCAATCCTGAGCAGTGAGTGCTCTTCCAACCACTTTGCAACCTATCCAATGTGTCATCACCAACACTTGAATAGGAGACATTTCATCAGTTTCCTTGTCCTAGGTCTGACCAGTCTTTTGCTCAAATTTCTGATTGTATCACCCAGGATCAGAGGGCTCCTTAAAAGGGAAGACAAAAAATCCCATTTGGTGGAACTTGAAAACATTTCATAACATAAATTTCAACCAAGACATTCTTCATGGCCTCACAGACAACAATCTCATCGGCAGTGGTGGCTCAGGTAAGGTATACAAGATATGCCTCAATAGCATCATGTACAAAGTTGTAGCTGCCAAAAAGATTTGCAATGATCATAGGCAATCTTGGGTCCATCTGGCATACCAACATTGTTAAATTGCTCAGTTGCATGTCCTCCACTGAAGCAAAAGTGTTGATCTATGAGTACATGGAAAATGGTGGCTTATACCATTGTCTACATCACAAAGATATGCACAGTAACAATGAATCATTAAATTGGGCCAAGAGGATGTCAGTTGTCATAGACTCAGCAAAAGAGCTCTGCTACCATGGCACCATGATTGTTCTCCACCAATAGCACACCACGATGTTAAATCCAGCCATATCCTACTGTACTGTGATTTCAGTGCAAAGATTGCAGAGTTTGGTCAGCCCGTACACTTGCTAAAGCTGGTGAACCAGAGCCAGTCTCAGCTATAGTTGGATCCTTCGGATACATGGCTTCAGGCAAAACATCATGTTTTTCATTTATTTCAATTTGTTAGCATAAACATATGCAGACTGATGTTCTTTTCTTTTTTGATTCAGAAGCTTGAGAAAATTCAACAAGAAAGTTGATGTATACAGTTTTGGGATGGTTCTCCTGGAGCTGACGACTGGGAGGTATGCGAATGGTGGGGGCAAGCATTTGAATTCGGCAATGGGCATGGCCGCATGAAGACAACTTCAAGATGAAGGCTTTCAATTAATTGCTGTTATTGATGAAGATATATGAGATTCGGCATACTTGCGTGAGGTACAATTGGTATTCAAGGTAAGACTAATTTGCGCATGATCACAACCATCATCAAGACCTTCAATGAAGGAAGTGTTGCAGGTCCTACAACACTGAATAACAACCATGCACTTCACAAGTTATCTGAATTAGAAGGATGTGAAATGCTAAAATGATGGCAAAGAATCAAAGATGAAGAAAGACATGTGCAAGACAAGTTTTGAAATGCTTCAAGCGTGTGCATATTACATGTTTTAAAGTTATCGATAGCTGACGTATGAGAAAGCTTAAAGTTTTCTCAAGCAGTTCCAATTAAATATACCGCGCGCCAACTGTTTGAGTATTAGCAAAATTAGGTCGTAAATGGGCTATACACATAGTTAAATTGTGTCATGCTTCTAACGAACTGATCGAATAATTGAATTCTATACTGCATTGTATTTGATAATTTGATATTTTTATGCTCAAAGGATGTTACTCTCTATCTGTGTCACTTACAAATCAATTAACACAGGTAATTCCGGTAGTCATGATAAAATCATAAAACGACCACGGTCACATCGATCACAGAGGACACAACAATTTGCAGCTAAAATCAAATTTATCCAGGAAACTTGAAATGTTTAATGTAGATAACACCAACAAAAAACGTACCTGTATTGTCTCAGTCCCTTAGGTCTCCGTCATCGGCGGAGGGGGCGGAGATGCCACCGGCGACCCAGCGCCGGGGGAAATGCTTCGGAAATCACCTTTCTGGATCTGGACATAAAGCGCCGTCTGGTGGAAGGGAACGGCGAGGGGACGTGGCGGCCGATAGGGCACAGCGCCCCAAGGCGGCGGAGGCGAGAAAGGCGCCTCGGCCGGCGGCCATCTCCGGCTTGGCCGTTTCGTCTGTGTTGGGAAGTGCGGGGCGATGGGCCAGTGAAGATGATTTGGGCCGTGGGCTCAGAGTACATCACGTCTCGGCCCATCCATCCAAAATATTGCTTCAGGTCCCAAACATATCCAAAAACATTATCACTGGTTACATTTTGATTACCAAACTAATAATCATATGGTCTCAACACAAATCATATCTATCTATCTATCTATCTATCTATTGATAATACGAGAACAAAAAAATCAGTACTTATAGACGTCACGCCACCGTTACATGGTTTTTTGGTGACCACTAAATTTGCTGCTGCTGGACGAAGTGTTCACTTAGTATATGACATAAAAAATACTCAACAAACCCTATTCATCGAAAATGAGTTCGCTGAGTATAACACACGGGAGAACCTTTCATCAGTTGTTTTTTAGTTCGCTGAGTGTATACATGCGGCACTCGCAAACCTTTGTTTCCGGTTGTGAACCGTGCTCTCCTTGCATATGCATATGTCTCAGTCAGCCCGCAGCTAGCTGATCACCAGTTCACCACCACACTTGCATTGCTAGCTCTCGCTGTGACGAGAAGTCGATCTCCACATGAATATATATACGCATGCATATATGGATCTGGCAGACATTGCATATGGCATATATATAACTAGCTAGGTGCGCACCACGTACTGCCCGAGATCGATCAACTAACCATATATGCATCCTTCAAGCTAGCTAGCTAGCTGCCCCAACTAATTAACACATGCATATAGATTCCAATCCTACACATTTATGTGGTCCATTATATATATATATATATATATATATATATATATATATATATTTCAGTAAAATAGTTATTGAGTACTATGTTTTTCTCAGTAGTAGATTTATCGGTATAATAACTATTATACACCCGTGGTATAAGATATCATTTGTGTGTGTATATATATATATATATATATATATATATATATTCAATCTTTCCATGCATGAACAGTTTACACCTTCCAGCTAGCTTGCCCAACCTTGAACGTACGGCACCACCAGCTAGCAGCCAGTCATGCATGTGGCAACAAAGCAACTCAACCGTCGCGACCACAAAATAATGCTAGCTAGCTGCATTATTTTGGATTATACGTGCGACCAAACTTTCTCATCTTTATATACTAATATATATTCTTCTATATAGTATTTAACACTGATCGAGCACACATGAAAATATAATAATGCACGGTAGGTATATAGAGATATGGATTAATTTTTTTCGTGTCATTACAATTTTCACGGTTTGCCAATATGTCATCGATGTGTCGCTGACAGATGGGGACCGTCACAGTCACTGACAGTGGCATATAAGTAATTTCTAAAAATTATAATGGCATGTGAGTAATTTTTCCTAGATATATATGGTGAAAACCACAAGTGGAAAATGGAGCCGGATACGAACACACATACGACGGATATGATACAAAAATAAGAAGAAAAATAAGGAAATAAATATTCTTGATATATGTATATATAGGGATAACATTATATATATATATATATATGTGTGTGTGTGTGTGTTGGGGGAAAAAACTCCGCCTTCAGAACTTAGAGATTGATAGTCAAGATAACTTATCGGCTTCGAAGCTCCGAGCTTATATCCGAAGATGATGGAGTTATTAAGCCGAAGAGTACTTCGACTTACAATCTGAAGGTACCCTCCGCAGTCTATGAAGCTCCGGTGGATAACTGCAAGTCTGATGAGATGTTTGGCTTATGTAATTATTCCAGGTAGATTTTACCATTTTAACCCTGTTCAGGGTACCGAATAGTTTCCACTATGTCGGTTATAATTAAGGGGTAAATAGCTCTTTTCCTTAGACTTTTTGCCTATAAATACCCCCTTTCTACCCTGTAATGGGCATCAAATACTCAGCTATTCAATACACAATTTCGGACTACTTAAGCTATTATCCAATTCGGAGGCTTGAGATAGTTCTCAACACAAATTCACCGTTTGTTAGTTCTTAATCTTAAAGAACCTATTAGCGTAATCTTTTATGCCAACAATATGCTTTTATTATTTATATATACTCTCCTCGCATATATGCAGATATGAGATGCAGCCAAGGATTTTTTTAAAAAAATCAAATATGTATGTTCATTTTAAAAAATTGTAGAAGTAGCATTCAAGAGTCGACATTTGAAGTGCCGACTAGAGCTCTAGTCATTACTTCAAGTGCCGACTAGTGCCAACTGGGACCACGTCAGCTCCAATCGGCACTTCAAGTGCTGATTGGATGTTGCGCCCCTATCAGATTCTGCCACGTTAGCACCAGTCGGTACTTGGCGTCTAGTCGATATTTGAAGTGCCGACTGGAGCTGACGTGACACCAGTCGACAATTTTTTGAAACAAGCATACATTGCGTTTCCGAAGATGCAAAAGTATTAATAGATCGAGACAACATATGCCTGCATCCAGTGCATGCAACACTGCATATGTACAAAGAGACGGCTATATATATCTGGGGATCGATCTAAATTTGCTTCTTTGCCAATTGGGTGACAAGCAAGCATGGATGATCCCAAGTGCGCGCCTTATCAGGAAGCAGAGATGATATCACGTCATGCTTAATTATACGTGGATTAATTGAGAGTTCGTTTGTTGCAACAAAAAAATTATAATATTAAAAAGTATTATGCAAATAATATAAATAACTTAAAACACGGTAAAATTAATTTGGTTTCAAACATAGTATACCGATTTTAAAAGTAATATAAATTTTATTAATAATAAACATTACTAGAGAACACACTGTTAGTCTCGGTTAAAACCCCCATTTAATCTTAGATTTTGAACTGACACAGTCCAATCGAAACTAAAGGAACGGCAGTTGAATACTTCAACCTGGTCATTTTCATTCTTATTCTTCTTGTCTTTATTCTCTATCATGGTGATCTATATTACAGGGGTTGATCCATAAATTTTATAATGGGGACACGAAATTAAATGTACATATGTAATATAGCTAAATACTATCAACTTATTATAAACCTTATCGTGTTGTTGTTGTTGTCCATTAATTTCCATATGTTGTTCTTGTTCTACGGCAATACGCCAATACAATATCGATCTTATCTTTCATTTACTACAAATATATCACAATTTCCGAATTTTAGCGTATAAAATACAACATCAATTATTTACCTAAATTAACAGTCAATTAATCAAACGTAAACATAAACAATAATCTCAACATTCACTATACCTAGACTGAACGGTTGGACTGCTGCAGTGCTGCGCGCGGTGCTGCCCTGCTGGTGCCTGCTGCCTGGTGGTATATGTTGTGCTGCTGTGCTAGCATGGTAGCGCCTGGCAGCGTCGCCGGAGCCTAGAGACCCGGAGTGCCGGACGGTGGACGGCGGACGGGGATGCCCGAACGTCGGCGTGCACCGTGGCGGGGGAACTCATGATGGGAAGCGAAAGCGGCCGGGGCTGGCTGGCGGCTGGCCGGCGGCCGACGGGGCGCGCGTGTGCGGTGCGCCATGCGACGTGCCACACTGCGGGTGTAGGAGCTTGGTGGAATCGTGGCGCGTTGGCGACAGGTAGTGAGGCGCTGAGCAAGGAAGGGAAAAGCTAGGTTAAAAAATCTGATAATGGGTTGTTATTGGGTTGGTGAATGAAATTAGGTCCAATAAAATATATAAAGCACCTAGTTATTTCTTCTGAAAAAATTTGGGGTACACCTATACCCCTATGCTCCACTGTAGATCTGCCTCGGGTCCATTGGTTCTTGAAAATATTAAAAAAACAGTACATATCTTGCTTAATGATTCAAAGTCTTAACTATATAAAAGAGGGGACTTACTCGTCCGTCCGTCCGTCCGCCTCGCCCGCGCGCCCCCCTCCCTGCGCATCGCGCGCAGCGCCCCTCCCCGGTCCGCCTCGACCGCGCGCCCCCTCCCCGCGCATCGCGCGCAGCGCGACCTCCCCGGTCCGCCTCGACCGCGCGCCCCCTCCCCGCGCATCCCGCGCAGTGCAACTGCCTGGACCAAGTCCGAGGGCAGCGCAACTGCCTGGACCAGGACCGTGCACCCCACTTTAAAACCCAGACCTCTCCCCGCCGCTCTACCTCACTCATCTCTCCCCTCTGCTCTCTCCCTCTGCTCAGACCCTACCCTAACAACGCTCACTGTCGCTCGCCGCCGCTCGCCCGCTCCGCTTCACCGACGCTCGACGCCGCTCGCCCGCTCCGCCGTCGGGTCGTCGCGCCGCCGCTCACCGGGGCCGGGTCCGCCTTCGGGTAAGAGAGGAGAGGAAATCAGGACAGATGAACAAATAGAAAAAAATTCGAAGGGAAAAACATCCGAAGGTTAGGGTTAGGGTGAAAACCCTAACCCTAACCCTAAACTAATAGTATGGGGCCGGGGTCTCACCTTGGCTCTCGGGTCGTGGCGCCGCCGCTCGCCGGTGGCCGGGAGCCCTCCGCCGCTCACCGGAACTCGCCGGAGGCCGGGAAGAGGGCGGCGAACCCTCTCAGGACCCTCGGGTTTTGGCTGCCCGGGCTACCTCGACGGAGCCCCGCTCACCCTCGGGTGAGCGCGGTGCTCCGGCGAGCTAGCCGGTGGCGGTCGACCGCCGGTCGCCGTCACGGGCCGCCGCCGCTGCGCGCTCGCTCCGCCGCTCGCCACTCTCGCGCTCAGGACCGGGGAAGGGGGAAATGGGAACTAGGGTTTCTGGGAGGCGGGCGATGGCATTTTATACGGGCGAAAACTGCGCCTGGCCGTCGGATCAGATCCGACGGCCAGGATTGATTGGGCTCAAATTGGCCCAGGCGGGGTGGCGAAAGCATGGCCCAGGCCCAGGTTACGCGCGCGGGCGCGTGGCGAAAACCTGGCCTGGGCCCAGGAAGGCTTCGGCCTGCTGCTTTACGCATTTTGGGCCAAATTTTTTGCACTGTTGGGCCGATTTCCGTTTTTAATTTCCAGAATTTAAGAAATTTATTTTCTGTTTTGTTTATTCCTGGAAAATTAAGAAAAATGCTCAAAAATCAGATAAAATTAAGTTTGATGCGAGAATAATTTTGTAAATTTCATCATGTTCAGTAAAATTACTCCTAATTTTTAGCATTTCTATTAGTATTTTCCATTTTACAGAATTTAATAATTTCTTTTTTCCTATTTAATTATTCCATGGAAAATTAGAAAATCACCAAAATTAAGATAAAACAACTTTAGGGATGTAGATAATTTTAACCTGATTCATCATGTCCAGTACAATTACTCTTAATGTTTTTAGAATTTCTATGAGTATTTCTAATTGTTAGAACTTAATAATAGCATTTTCTATTTTATTATTCCCTTGAACATATAAAAATTCCCAAAAATAAGATAAAGCAAGTTTAGATGTTGTATAATTTTTGAATAATTCATCATATTCATTACCACTACTCTGAAATTTTTGAGAATTTCCATGAGTATTCTCTAATTTCTAGGATTTTGTAATAGCATTTACTATTTTATTTATTATTGCCTTAAAATAAGAAAAATTCCCATAATCAAGATAAAGCAAATTAGATGTTGGAAAATTGGTATACTTCATCTTGTTCAGTACCACTATTCTGTTTACTTCATAATGGTTACTTAAGTTGGTTACTTCATTATTGCATTTTATTTTTATTATTCTCTATAAAATAAGAAAAATGCCCAAAATTAAGATAAAGTAAATTTAGCTGTGAGGAAACTTTTGTATGATTCATCATGTTCAGTACCACTGTTCTTAATTTTTTCCCGCATTTTCATGATTTTTTTATAATTTTCTATACATTTCTTAATTGCGTTTCTGTATTTTTTGAATTTTTGGCATTTTTCGATGAATTATCCTGTTTATTTATTTAATATTTACCCCTTTTTATTCTGTAAAGATTTTCTCCTATTTTTATTCTTACATGTGTTTCTATTCTATTTGTCAAATAATGTGTTTATATCTGATTTGTCAAATAATTCCGCTAGATAAAACATTATAATATAGTTGAATTTCTTAGATATATTAAATGGTTGGCATGCGAAAGAGAACTTACGCCGACCGTCCAACTCATAATGCGGTGGTACCTAGGTGAGCCTATATTACTAAAACCAACTTTCCTGCAACGATGAAAGATGTTCTAAATTTCATTTTTTTGTTAAGGTTTATGAAATTTGACGAGATAGAGTTCGAGCACATAAACTATCCATGGAGTGCCGTCGCCAGAGTAGATGTTAAGTTTCTCCCTGATGAATATGGAGAAAAACAATGATTTATTTTAATGGATATTACTGTAAGTTGCACACAAGTTGGACTAAATTTTACATAGTAGTGAACATATGAACTATTCTAAACCCTAATATTATACGTAGGGTGCTAAAATAGAAGTCATTGCATGGGAGCGGGAGGAAGTTCATAGGTTTAACATTCTCCTAAATGAAGGACAATGTTATACTATTCATTGTCTATATTTTCAACCCAATCTTGAAGAGGCATTGTACTATCGGAGCATTGCCCATGCTTATGAAGGTTCTCTTCGAAGAAATACAACAGTTGAGCCATACATTCTTCCAATCCAATTCCCTCCCTATCCAAAATATCTATTGACGTTTCATGACGCGTGGATTCGTCCGAATAAAACGTTTATGGGTACGTACGTAAATTGAATCGGCGATGCATAGTTTCAAAAAAAATAGTTGTCTTACACATAGTATAATATGATTATTTGCACAGACATAGCTGGAGTGGTTGTCTATTGGGGGAAATTGGAACGACTTGGAGGTCTATATAGGGAGATAACACTGATGGACACTAGGTAATTCATAAGTTAGATACAACCACTTATATCGTCATAAACAATCACATTGTTTTTGCAAATCGAAAACTAATGAGCATTTGATCTTTTTTAGCTTGAACATGATGGTTGTTGGAATTTGGGGTGACTCCCTCACTAATCACATGTCTGAATAGACAGAAGCTCATCGTAACAACCACATTGTTTTAGGAACCATGCTTCGACTTCACAAGAAGCATAGTAATTCAGTCCTAACCCATTTTATCATTAATAAAGATATAGTGATGAATTACACTAATATTTGTTCTACTTGGCGATAGGATGTTTAGAGACTTCAGAACACACTACAGTCAAGTTTAATCCGATTCATCCAGCCACACTACCTTTGCAAAGTAAGTAGTTCCAACAATACAAACACAAGATAAGAATAATAGCAATACATCACATAATATTATAGATATTGTTAATTATTTTTCTTCGAAATATAAATGCAGACTTACAGCAACGTGTGAGTTCAGGAACTATGGATCTAAGATTTGTGAATCGGTTCATGGAAGCTAGATGGAGATATTTTGCAACGATTTTTGGATCTGACTGTCCATAGTGTTACAGTCTTGTGTGTATTGTGGTGTGCGTTGTTTATGTACTTCCTCATATTCAGATGTTTTGTGTTTATTTCTATTGAGTACACCCTTTGACGTTATTTAAATGTAATATTGGTTTTTGTGTTCATTTCGTTGAATCTATTGTGTACTCCCTTTGAAATTATTTGAATGTGGTATTTGGTTTTGTGATCATTCGTTGAATCTATTGTGTATTCCCTTTGAAGTAAATTTAATGTAATATTTGTATTGAAATACATGTCTCAAATTCAAATACGCTTATTTACAAACTGAAAACATCATTCACTGTAATAATCATCCAATGCCCTATTTAAATAACAAATTTGTAATCCTAACCCTCAAAATAACCCTTTCATCCAAAACAAGTATTCTAAATCACTCTTTGGTATTACCCGGCAAAATAAATTAAAAACTCAAACACTTATCTGAATTAAAATCATGTTCCATCTCTAATGTTTCCACTCAAGTATCGTTTGTTTGGTGGTTAACCAATTATGCAATCAACAGGTCGCTCGACGCCGCGATAACAAAGCTATCAACCATGTCAGAAAATATAGCGAGGAGAGAGGGGAAAGAAGGTTATTATATTTTATACGCCTAATTTATCCTGTTTATTTGTCTATTCAGATATTTGTGCTACAACATTACACTAAAATTATTGTCTGAAAATGTGTACTCATTTTAAATTTTTAGTTATCGATGGTCGTCATAGACAAAAGAGAAATCGCTGTAACAATTTGCCTCACGACCCTTCTGGAATTTGTATTCGACAACCATCACAGACTCCATCGGAAAGTTCATCGGACGGTGAAAATGTGTCATATCGACCACCGTCCTCATTTTTTGTTCCTACGCAAAGTACCCTTACATCAGCGGGATTATTTCAAGGACAAACCTCTAATGGTATAAACTACTGCAATGTGGGTTGTGCAATTACTAATAGCAAAAATTATGTCTCATGTGATTACATAAACTTTGTGCAGGTGCAAATTCTGCTATAGTAGCAACTCCAACTATCGACTCACAAGAGCAACAAGCAATTCCATCTGTTCAACAAACCCAACTTGACCGATCGATAGATCGTGCTGAGATAAGGCGTGCTCGTGAAAGAGCACGCTATGCAAGCTTGACATCAGAGCAACGAAACAAAAGACGTGCACGTGATAAAGCTCGATATGCAAGTATGACGGATGAACAGAGGCAAGCGAGGCGAGAGAACCAACGATATTCAATAAGTATGACAGATGAGCAAAGGCAGGTGACATCAGAGCAACGAAACAAAAGACGTGCACGTGATAAAGCTCAATATGCAAGTATGACGGATGAACAGAGGCAAGCGAGGCGAGAGAACCAACGATATTCAGTAAGTATGACAGATGAGCAAAGGCAGGTTATGCGGGAAAAACGTAACCAACAAAATCGAGCAAGAAGAAGAACTCTTGATCCAAACTGTGTTGTTCGTAATACACCACATGCCTCTGAGATAGGATCTAACAACCTCGATACAACCGACGTTGTCTACCAGAACCTACCTGGTAGCGCTCACTTTTTAAAGACTCAGCCAGACTGTCGTCATTGTGGTGCGAAGAGGTTTGAATATGAGCCACCAGGATTTTGTTGTATGAATGGCAAGGTCAAACTTCAAATTCCTGAGCCACCTGAGGAGCTTCGACGGTTGTACACAGGTGAAGACATTCAATCACAACACTTTATGGAGAATATTAGATATTTCAACAGTCATTTTTCCTTCACCACAATGTACTGTGATTATGACAAGAACCTCGCAAGTGCAAGGGATGGAGTGTACACATTTAAAGCACATGGGCAAATGTACCATAACATACATTCTTTTGGAAATGGAGGCAATGAACCTAGCCACTTGCAGTTGTACTTCTATGATGATGATCCTAGCTTATCACATCGTTTCCATCGTGCTCGAGATGAGATATATAGAGAAAGGGACATATATATTATTAGATGTTTGGTACATATTTTGAGAGATAACCCCTACTCTGAAACATTCAGAAGCCTAGGACAGGTTGAAGACGTTGATGAATATCGTATTGTGCTAAATATGGACTATAAGCTAGACCAGAGAAATTATAACAGACCTGAGAAACCAAGGGTGGTTTCGGTGTTTTGTGATGAGTGATTGACTGGATTTTACCCTCTGTTCGAAGGGTACCTCCGGAGGGGCTTCGGAGGTGGTACCTCCGAAGGGTGTTCGGAGGTGTGTCACCGGAGTGATTCGGTGTTTGCTTGCTGCAGCTGTTGCAGCGGAGTGTACCTGTCGGAGGGGTCCGGCAGTACGCGATGACAGGGTTCGTACCGATGGCTTCGGTATTTTGGGCGGTACACCGGAGTGTGTGCCGAAGGTTGCTAACCCGGAGAGGTCTCCGGAGTACTGGATACACTTGTCTGTTTGTCTGTGGTGCGCAGGGACTTCGGAGGCGACGGACAGGGTTCGAGCCAGGTGAACTTGGGTCAAGCGGGTGGTTTGATGCCAAGGGAGCGGGGAGCTCCGTCACGGTGGCTGCGAAGGTGGTCCGGGTCGGTCCTCGGGTCGAGGCGTGCCAGGTGAAGGCAGAGAGTGCGGAGCGTGGCTCCGGCTGAAGGTACTCCGAGACAAGTCCTCGGAGGTGAGGCACTTCGAAGGTACTCCGAATGGAGTGACTTCGGAGTTGGTGGAACAAGTCCTCTGCGGAGGCAAGGTGTTCGAAGTGTGCTCCGGAGGGAGACACTCGAAGGTGGCCCGACGAAGGTCTCAGAAGTCGAGGCGCATCGAAGGCATGGTCCGGGTGAGGCTCGTCGAGGAAGTGTGCTCGGAGTGAGACACTGCGACGAAGTGCTCATGGAATGCTTCATGCGGAGGCCTTGGACGAAGGAGGGACTTCGAAGGGTGGTACTCCGAAGGTAGGGCTTCGGAGTGTGAAGGACTTCGGAGCGAGGCTAGCTCCGGAGTGAGGTTGACTTGAGGTGCTTCGGCCATGCATGGCTTCGGTACACGGACGGACGGTGTTCGAGCTCGGAGTAGCTGCGAAGCCGTGGTGATCCACTCCGGAGGTGGTGGTGCGAAGGCCCAAGGGCTTTGACGGCTTCGGCTCAAAACCGTCATTGTATCGAAGGTCTTCTTCGGCGGAGCGAAGGCCAACAGGCTGCAGGCTTCTCGCCGAAGCTTCCGCACCCCTCGCGTGCGAAGGGAGGTTCCAGAAGTCAACTCTGTAAAGGCTGACACTGTCTGTTCTGAAAAAGGCTGACACTGTCCCCTCTGCAGCTGACAGAGAAGCCTCCAAAATAAAGGTGGACTACCTTTTGTACCCCTTAGTTCTGTAGAGACAAATCTGTTGTAAACCCTAGGGGTAAAGTAGTCACTTCCTTAGGATGAAGCCGTGGGCTATAAATATGGGGGCTCGGTAGGTAACATTTAACACTTTGAGCATTTACTGTTGAGCTCCTGTAGCCACACTTCGATTGAATACATCCTGAGTTCATTTTCAGTGTTCCTTGTTCAAGCGGCGAAGCCCTGTTTGTCTTGTGCTTTTTGCTTGAGCTCGATCTACATACTTCGCTAGTTTTGTGCACCGAAGCCTGTTGAGGCGAAGGTTGTTTTTCGTGCGAGGTGTGTTTTGTCAGTGTGCTGTCGCTCTGTGTAACACGAGGCAAGACCTCGCTGCTTACTAGCGAAGCCCTGATCTTTTCCCGTTGTGCTTCTTGTGTCGAAGCCCTTAGCGTGGTCCGTTTTGTGTGCGTGTTGACCTTCGCGTACGAAGCCCAGCACCAGTTGCTGCCGCCAAGTACTTGGTCATAGTCCACAGAGGGCTGTCCACTCCTGCGAAGGGTGAAGTGCGAAGTCTGCTCAGAGCACCTCGTGTGCGGAGCCTGCACTGACTTAGCAGAGTAGATTTTCGAGGGTTGTTAGTGGAGCGAAGTCTTCTTGGCTTCGAACCTTTGCCTCTCCGAAGCCTGTGTTCGAAGGTGTCGAAGTACCTCCGAACCAGACCTTCGAAGTCTGTGTTCGAAGCCTGTTCCGCAGAAGACAGAACAGAGCCGAAGGCTAAGTTTTTAGCCCGAAATTTTAAAAGCTCCCATTCACCCCCCCTCTGGTCGCCGTTTCCGGTCCAACAAGACCATTGACATCAGAGGTTGCTGCTGTGTGGGTTGAGGGGAATGATATTAATAAACATTTTGATCGTAGCATCACCTTGTTTGACAATAACAACAACTACTATTCAATAAGACCGAGTGATGGGTGCTACGACCCTTTGTCATACCCCCTATTTTTTCCAAGAGCAGAGCTCGGTTGACATTCCGATATACCGAGAGAAGGTATTGACATTAGTCAGATAAGTACAACCCGACAAAGAAATGCTGGCAACTCAGGTTAGCTAAGTGACTCGTATTCATGTTATTACGATACTATTAATCCATACGGTAATCACCTAACTAATTTCTCTTTGCTTTGTAGATACTACCAGCAAGTTTTTTGTTTCGATGCGCGAGTATTATTGCTACAAATTCCAGATGCGTAGTGGAATCTTCAACACGGTCTTGCATGGGAGACGTCTATTCCAACAGTTTGTAGTTGATACCTACATAAAAATTGAAACGTCTCGACTGAATTACTTCTTATACAATCAGAAGAAAATTCGTGCAGATCTTTACCAGGGCTTGATGGATAGTGTATCTGTTGGAGAACATAGAGCCAGCAGATTGGGAAAAAGATGGGTCCTACCTGCATCGTTTATCGGTGGTGGGAGGGATATGAGACGAAGATACATGGATGCTATGGCCTTGGTGCAGAAGTATGGAAAACCCGACATATTTATCACAATGACTTGTAATCCTAATTGGGAAGAGATAAGTAGGGACCTTGCACCTGGCCAAACACCACAAGATCGTCATGATCTTGTTGTGCGTGTATTTAAAGCCAAGCTAGAGTATCTCAAATTCCAGCTATTTTGTAAACATATCCTAGGAATCATTGCAGCACAAGTCCATGTAATCGAGTTCCAAAAAGGGGTCTACCACATGCACATTTCCTCCTTATCATGGAGTCAACATATAAATTGAGTTGTCCCGATGAGTATGATAATGTTATATCAGCAGACCTTCCAGATAAGGATATATACCCAGAGCTATATGAAATGGTAGTGAAACATATGATGCATAACCCGTGTGGCCCACTAAATATAAAGGAAGAGTCCATGCATGAAAAATGGTAGTTGCAAGTACTACTATCCACGCCAATTTAGTGACACAACTATCCAAGACAAAGATTCTTACCCTATCTATAGGAGAAGAGATGACAGACAAAGGGTAAGAGTGAGAGGTCATGACTTAGATAACAGATGGGTTGTTCCATATAATCCCATGCTTCTAAGAAGGTATGACTGTCACATCAATGCAGAAGTTTGTTCGAGTATTAAGGCTGTTAAGTACCTCTACAAGTATATTTATAAGGGTCATGATAGGGCGTTTGTGTCCGTCAATGAAGCTGATGAAAACCGCGAGATTAATGAGATCAATGAATATAGGGATGCTAAGTGGGTAACACCACAGGAGGCATTGTGGAGAATATTTGGATTTGATCTTAGCGGGATTTCGCCACCAGTGCTACAGTTACAGCTCCACCCCCCAGGAATGCATCTTGTGTCCTATAGAGAGAATGCTGATGTACGTGAAGTTCTCGACCAACAGGGTGCCTCAAGAACCATGTTGACTGAGTATTTCAAGGCAAATCAAGAATTTACGTGGGCACGCACATTACTTTATAGGGATTTCCCACAATATGCAGTGTGGTTGACTGGACGTAAGCTTTGGAAAATAAGAGAACGAAGCACGCAGGTTGGGAGGATCATCTCAACACATCCAGCAGAGGGAGAGAGATACTACTTGAGGGTGCTATTAAACTGTAACACCCCAGAAATTAAAAGGAATAAAATAAAAAGAAAATATTATTTAAATCATTTCTGAATTTATTATTAAAGAAAAATCACCAAAGAGCCCAAATAAAGCCAAACAGGGAGAAATACTCAAAATTTGAACCTGAAATTTTTATGAGATGAACTAGAGCCCAAGATATAATTTTAGGAATTTTTACAAATTTTTATCAACAGTGATTCAACCCTTAAATCAAATATTCGAATTACTGGAATTATTTTAAATCGAAAATCAATTTTAAACTTTAATGGGCCTCAACCCCGAAACTCCTCCCAACGGCCTTCTCGGCCCAGCCCATTGCCACCCACCCACTGACAGGAGGGGCCCGCCTGTCGGCACTCGCCTCCCCTCTCTCCTCCCGCTCGCACCCCGCCTCGGCCCCACCCGCCAGTCTCTGTGCGCCCGTGTTCGCCCTCTGACAGCCGTGGCCCGCCTGTCGGCCCTTCCTTTTTTGGTTCGGTCGCTGACAGGTGGGGGCCACCTGTCAGGACCTTCGTCTCCGATGGAAGGGGATCGCTCCCCTTCCCTTCTCCGGCGATCTCCTTCCTGTTTCACCGACGGCCGCCCGTTTTCACCTGGATTTGCCCCGGATCATCTCCCCCGATCGCCACCGCTCCCATTCCATCGTTAACCGACGCGTTTGCACCTTTTTGGAAAGCTTCCCGAAGCTTTTGGTAACCCTCGCCGGAGCTCTCGGGATCCCCTCGGTTCCCTGCCTTTCTGACGCCGGCAACCCCCTATTTAAACCCCCTCCGACCTCCGCACTCAGCCCACGCCAGCAGAGCCCCCCTCGAGCGAAAGCAGAGCGCCGTCGCCATCCGTTCGAACTTCGGTTCTGCTCCACCTCCGGCGAGCGATCGCCGCCGCCTCCAGCCCCCTCCGCCTTAGCCACCGCCACCAACGAGACCGACGTCGACCGCTCATCCCGGCCACCACTCCGTTGGCCTCGGAACCCGCCGGATCACCACCACCGTCGAGCACCCGAACCCTCTTCGCCGTCTACCCTCGTCGCCGGTCGCCGTTCTCCGCCGCCGTCGCCACCTGAGGTACGGTCATGACCGCCCTCCCCTCCCCGTTCCATTTTTGCCGTTAGATAGGCCTGTAGGCGCTCGTCGCCGCCGCCATGGTCGCACCCGAACCCGCCGTCGCCGGAGACGAAGGGGGGTACGCGCCCCCTTACGTCGTGTCGTGCCGGACGCGGTCGTGGCCGTCCGATCACGATCGGAGGGCTACGATTAAATCCCTTCGGGATTTAATCCAAGCCCTCGGATCTGATCGAAGGGGTATCGGGCGATCGCAACCGTCGATCGCCACTTAAAACCTCCGAGCGATCTCAGGCGTCCACGTGTAACCGTTCGCCACGTTTTAATCACAGCCGTTCATTTTCATTTAAACCGCCCGCCTCGCATCTGGCCGCCGGATCCAGATCCAACGGCCCAGATCGCTCGGGTCCACGCGCATAGTCACGGGTTCACGGTGAACCTGGTTCACCGTGGACCAGAGACTGTTTTTCTGTTTAAATAAAATTCAGAAAATAGTTTAAACTTCAAAAATTCATATCTTGCTCATTTTAACTCCAAATTTCACCATTCAAATTTTGTTAGAACCAGAATATTATTCTCTACACAATAATGCCATAAAAACAGTATGTTTCTGTTGTCCAAAATATTATTAATAAATAAATGGATAAAAATCCCTTAGGGTTAAAAATTAATAATACAGAAAATAAATTGGGAAGAATTCTAAAATATTAAACTTTACTGTTTGGTACAAAACCTTGAAATATTAAAAATATTACTTCACATAATAAAACCTACAAATGTGTATGTTGAATATCTGGTGAATTTTATCTGTTTATTGAATGTATTGTTTATTTTCCGTATCGAGAAGACTACGAGTTCGTCGAGGAGCAGGAGTTCTACCCCGAGGTTCCTCCATCCCCATTTGCTGAGCAAGGCAAGTCATCGACCGTCTCTGTGGAAACAGTTGATCATAATTGAGCCCATATTTTAATAACTTATCGCTATAACCCATAGGTTAATATTGCATTAGTCAAATATTCAAGCCTTACACTTATATTTATTAGATCCCTGTCCTTGTGTGCAAACCCAAGCCATGCTTATTGAGCCTTAACTCCTTGTCACTCTACTATAAAAATATTAGCTAGTGCCCAATGTACTGGCACAACTGCTATAGGTTAAAAAGAATGAGTCGTAGATAGCTGGATTCTGTATATGAATTTCCCTGTTATTCTCGTCTCTGGACTCTGTTGGAGTTGGCTAGGTTATAAGTATGGTGGGTTCCGGGTGCAAGCTCGGGCACTGGTTTGTCGCACCCGGGGCACTATAAGGACCGGTCTGCGGGATCTGTTGCAAAGCACTTCCGTACCAACCACAAGTCTAATGGGTAAGTCCTAACTGGAAGTATGGAATACTCCGGCTTGATGCACCATAGAGGAGGGGGCAAGGGGCTAGCCTGCGGGCGACTTGTACCGACGAGGCTCAAGGGGGGGTATGGTGGGGCTCCGATGCGTCGGGACACCATATGAAACCCATAAGAGGGTGCTATTGAGTCGGGGAGGACTATATGGAAGGTTTTGGAACGAGTTCCCGTGTGATGGGTCATCTCGTTACACTTCGGTGTAGGTGATGAGTGCGTGCCTTGTGGGTACAGTGGTACATCTCTGATCAGAGTAATTAAATCTTTTCGAAAAGCCGAGCCCACGGTCAAGGGCGGGTTGTGTGACTACTCGCGGTTAGTTTACAATTGTATGAATGTTCAAGTTATTCATGGCACGTAAGGACTGTTGAGCGAGGTGGGGCTGACTGTACCCCTCGAGTTAGAAGATGATGATACACATGCACATGTTTACTTTTCCGTACTAATAAATTGTTCTCATTTAAAGCTTTACAATTATGCTGCTTCCGCAAAATTAGCCACTATCTCCCTTGTTATTATCTTGCATTATTCTTGCATTCGGTGGCTTGCTGAGTACATCTGTACTCACCCCGTTGACTTACAACATCAGAGCCAGTCTACTACGAGGAGGATGAAGGTCTGGAGTAGCGACCCAGTCAAGGCGAGACTGGAAGGAGGCGTTCATCTAGGACCCTTGTTTTATTAGTTTCTCTTCACCTTTATTCACTTTTGTATTAATGCGGTCTACGAACCGTGAATGATTGTCCGTATTATACGTGGTCGCATGATGAACGTCTTGTTTTATTGATTTTCTATGGAATTTCAATAAAGTCCTGATTTATTAAATCGGGGCGCGACAAGATGGTATCAGAGCCGACTTGACTGTAGGAAGCCAAACAGACCTGACCTTAGGACTTATATATATATTCACTATATTTTACAAAATATTACTTATCCTCTCATCTTCCGAGGTTTTCACAAAAATTTTCTCTCTTTTGTAGATGCCGGTTCATACCATGAGCGGGACTCTTCGTGACAAGGCCAGATTCATCCGTGAGCTTCGCGTGCTCATCGACTTTTTGGGGTTTCCCCATGAGCCTGCGTTCCACGGGATTTTTCCCGATGCGAACGGGAGCTACTGCGAGGTCACGGTTGTGATCCGCCCCTCTTCCACGCAGCCACCCTTCTACACCCATGGAGTTGGAGGACCTTCATTCGTGGTGGCCAGCCAGCGAGCCGCTCTCCAGTCCCTCACCGAGCTTCGACTGGTCTACGACTGCCACCTCCGCGACACCGTCTACCGCTTCATGCCCATGCGCACACCCAGGAGTCACCGCAGCATCTACATTAGCCCCCTCACCCAGAGCAGCTCCGCCATCACCCGCACGATGAGACTCTTGGAGGCCATGGACAACCTCCACACGGAGGCCGTCCTCGACGCAGACAGCCAGCACGACACCATTGACTTCTACCGCCACACTTCGGAGAACCTGACCAGGGAGAACGCCGAGCTCCGTCGATAGCTAGAGCAGAACCCTCTGTTGACCCTTGAGGTGGAGGAGTTGAGGCGTCAGAACGAGCTTCTACGCCAGGGCGCCATGGTCCACGCCCAGCTCCGTCAGCAGCTCAGAGAGTTAAAAAAGGACATTGAGGAGATCGCACCTCTTCCGCCTCGCAGGAAGAAACCCATTCAGACTCCCACAGTGAGGCCCAAGAGGATCTCCCGCAGCGCACCACCCGCCGGACCGTCCAGTTCCTCGACCCCGCCCGTCTCCCACGAGCCCGAGATCGAGCCGTCCCCCGAGCTGCCTTAGACATAGTTTTACGATTGATTGTTATTTTTATTGCTTGCTTGTATTAGCATTCATGTCAAAATATAAGGCATGAATGAGAGAATAAATAAATGTAACCGCAAGAACGGTATCCTTTTGAAATAAAATATAAAGAAGTTCACCAAAATAAATGGGTATACGTTGAAAATTCCAGGATGACCAACACCTAGGGATCAGACGCTCCTCAGAACGGAGGGGATAGTGGCAACCTGCCACAATGGGGAGCCACCGGGCAGAGGCAAGCCCCGGTCGCCAACCACCCCACCTTGGCTGAAATGATGGCCACTCAAAATCAGTTGGTCTCAGCCCTCCTGCACCAGATGCAGCAGCAGCAGCAGATGCAAGAGCAGCAGGCTCACTTCTTTCGCCTCCACCAACAGCCCGAGCTGCCCCGACCCGCCACACCAGCTCCCGCTCCCGCGACACAGCTCTCGGAGTTCCTCCGAGTCCGCCCACCGACCTTCTCAAGCACCACCAACCCCATGGAGGCTGGGGATTGGTTGCGGACGATCGAGAAGAAGCTCGACCTCCTGACCTGCACTGAGCAGGAGAGGGTGGCCTTCGCCACCCACCAGCTTCACGGTCCCGCCGCAGAGTGGTGGGAGAACCATCGTGAGACCCTGCCCGAGGGCCACGCCCCCACTTGGGCGGAGTTCTCGGCCACTTTTCGTGCCGCCCACATCCCCGACGGCATCGTTGCCCAAAAGCACCAAGAGTTCAGAGATCTGCAGCAAGGGAGCAGATCTGTCACCGAGTATCTGCATGAGTTTAACCGTCTGGCCCGGTACGCACCAGAGGAGGTCCGTACAGACGCGGCCAGACAGGCCAAGTTCCTTCGGGGACTGAAGGACGAGTTGTCCCTACAACTCATCTCTGGAGACTTCGCCAACTTCCAAAAGTTGGTGAACAAGGCTATCATGCAGGAGACCCAACAAAATAAGGTCGACCTGAAGAAGAAGCGCATGATTGCCTTCAGGCAGAACCAGGGTATGGCCCAAAGACCCCGTTTTGCTCCACCTCCACCAGCGCCACAGTACCACCCCCGGCCAGTGTATCGTCCGGCGCCACCAGCTGCCAACGCCGGAGCCAGCCAACCTCGTGCCGCTCCAGCCGCACCGACCGCCCCAGTCGCCCCGGCCAAGAAGCCGGAGGTCTTGAGAGACAGGCATGGCAAGCCTGTGGTGTGCTTCAACTGCCGCCAAGAGGGACACTACTCCCACCAGTGCCCTCATCCCAAGAGAGCTCAAGGAGTCACCTCCAACCCCGCCGTCCGCGCCAAAGTGAACCACGTCTCCGCCGAGGAAGCCCAGGCTGCACCAGAAATTGTCATGGGTAAGTTTATGGTTCATTCATCGCATGCAGTGGTATTATTTGACACCGGAGCTACCCACTCCTTTATATCAACTGCTTTTGTGGAAAATAATGCACTGGACATAAGTGAACTACCCAGGCCAGTACTAATAGCTACCCCGGGAAAGCAAACCCTCGCTTGTTCCTTTAGTCCAAGGGTATGGGTAGATATCCAAGGCACGATATTTTGGGCCGACCCCATTCTAATAGAATGTCAAGGTTTGGACCTCATTCTAGGGATGGATTGGCTAAATAAACACCAAGGAGTGATAGAATGTGCCCAGAGAAAAGTAACGGTGACTAATGAAGAAGGGACTATAGTCACATTCCAGATGCCCAGCATGAAGGCTGGAAGGACAAGACTACATCGGATTACCTTGGAGGAGATACCAGTAGTCAGTGAATACCCGGATGTATTCCCAGAGGATCTACCAGGGATGCCACCTAAGAGGGACATCGAGTTCAGGATTGATTTGGTGCCCGGAACCACTCCTATTTATAAGCGACCATACCGGATGGCCGCCAATGAATTAGCTGAGATGAAGCAACAGTTGGAGGATCTTGAGAAGAAAGGTTATATCAGACCAAGCACATCACCGTGGGGTGCTCCCGTCATCTTCGTCGAGAAGAAAGAAGACAAGGCAAAGCGTATGTGTGTAGATTACCGCGCCCTGAATGAGGTGACAATCAAGAATAAGTATCTGTTGCCTCGGATCGATGACCTCTTCGACCAGCTCAAAGGAGCTACGGTATTCTCAAAGATCGACCTACGGTCTGGTTACCATCAGTTGAGGATCCGAGAAGAAGATATACCCAAGACGGCCTTCACTACCCGTTATGGATTATATGAGTGCACGGTTATGTCCTTTGGATTGACCAACGCCCCTGCGTTCTTCATGAATATGATGAATAAAGTGTTCATGGAGTATTTAGACAAGTTCATAGTGGTTTTCATCGACGACATCCTCATCTATTCCAAGGACCAGAAGGAGCACGAGACTCACCTCCGGTTAACCTTAGGAAAGCTAAGGGAACACCAATTATATGCCGAGTACAGCAAATGCAAGTTTTGGACGGCAGAAGTAAAGTTCCTCGGACACATCATCTCTGCGCAAGGAATCGCGGTAGACCCTGCCACCGTAGAAGCAGTTACGGATTGGTTGCCACCCACAAACGTATCTGAGATACGAAGTTTTCTGGGATTGGCCGGATATTACCGAAGATTCATCGAGAATTTTTCTAAGATAGCCAAGCCAATGACCAAGTTGTTGCAGAAAGGAGAGAAGTTTGAATGGACTCCTGAATGCGAGGAGAGTTTCCGCACCCTCAAGACTCGTTTGGTGTCTGCACCTATACTGACCCTACCGGATATCCGCAAAGACTTCCATGTCTATTGCGACGCATCTCGCCAAGGATTGGGATGTGTTCTTATGCAAGATGGGAAAGTTATCTCTTATGCCTCCCGTCAGTTGAGACCTCATGAGTTAAATTATCTGACCCATGATCTGGAATTAGCCGCCGTAGTGCACGCCCTCAAGATTTGGAGGCACTATTTGGTCGGGAATCGCTGTGAGATCTTTACGGATCACAAGAGCTTGAAGTATATCTTCACACAGCCAGATCTGAACTTGAGGCAAAGACGATGGCTGGAATTGATTAAAGACTACGACCTAGGTATACACTACCACCCCGGAAAGGCAAATGTGGTAGCTGATGCCTTGAGTCGCAAGGGATATTGCACAGCCATGATGATTCAAGAACACGCACCCTTGTTATGTAGGGAGATGGAAACTTAAATCTTGGATTGACCACCAGAGCATATCTAGCCACCTTGGAGACCCAACCTGTCTTGTTTGAGCAGATCCGTGAAGCTCAGTTAGAGGACCCGGATATAGCTGCCATTAAGAAGAACATGAGACAAGGAAAAGCCCCGGATTTTCAGAAGACGAGAATGGCACCATATGGTTTGGAACTCGGATATGTGTGCCGGATAAACCTGAAATAAAGACTCTTATCCTAAGAGAAGCCCATGAGACGTTGTACTCCATTCATCCCGGCAGTACCAAGATGTACCAAGATCTGAAGGAACGATATTGGTGGGTTAGCATGAAAAGAGAGATTGCCCAGTTCGTCGCCGAATGTGACACCTGCAGAAGAGTAAAAGCTGAACATCAGAGGCCTGTAGGATTGTTACAGCCACTTAAAGTGCCGGAATGGAAGTGGGAAGAGATCGGGATGGACTTCATCACCGGATTACCAAAGACCCAACTGGGGTATGATTCTATATGGGTGATCATTGATCGGCTTACAAAAGTAGCTCATTTCATAGCCGTCAAGACGACCTTTAGTGGCCCTAAGCTAGCAGAGCTATATATGGCCCGGATAGTATGTCTTCATGGAGTGCCCAAGAAGATAGTGTCTGACCGAGGAAGTCAGTTTACCTCTCGTTTTTGGAAGAACCTCCAAGAGGAGATGGGCACGAGATTGAATTTCAGTACCGCCTACCATCCTCAGACAGATGGACAAACAGAAAGGGTAAATCAGATACTAGAGGATATGCTTCGAGCATGTGTTTTGGATTTTGGAGCCACTTGGGACAAGAGCCTGCCATATGCAGAATTTTCATACAACAACAGCTATCAAGCCAGTCTTCAGATGTCTCCTTTTGAGGCCCTATATGGACGTAAGTGCAGAACGCCTCTACTTTGGGACCAAACTGGTGAATCCCAAGTATTCAGAACCGACATTCTTCGTGAAGCTGAAGAGAAGGTACGGATCATCAGAGACCGACTCAAGACAGCCCAATCGTGACAGAAGAGCTACGCAGACAATCGCCGCCGAGACTTAGCCTTTGAAGAAGGAGAACACGTCTATCTTCGAGTTACGCCTCTTCGTGGGACTCAACGGTTTAACATGAGAGGAAAGTTGGCCCCTCGATATGTTGGACCATTCCCTATTATCCGACGCCAGGGCGAAGTAGCTTATCAGTTGGAATTACCACCCTCGTTGACTGGAGTGCATGATGTATTCCATGTATCTCAACTCAAGAAGTGTCTCCGCGTCCCCACGGAGCAAGTGGATCTTCAGCAGTTGGATGTCCAAGAAGATCTGACCTATGTGGAAAAACCGGTCAAGATATTGGAAGTCAAAGAGAGAACCACCAGGAGTCGAGTCATCCGCTTCTGCAAAGTGCAGTGGAGCAATCATCCGGTAGAAGAAGCTACATGGGAAAAAGAAGATGAACTCAAGGCACAGCATCCTGAACTATTCGAGGATTGATCCGAATCTCGAGGACGAGATTCTCTGTAAGGGGGATAGGATTGTAACAGCCCAGAAATTAAAAGGAATAAAATAAAAAGAAAATATTATTTAAATCATTTCTGAATTTATTATTAAAGAAAAATCACCAAAGAGCCCAAATAAAGCCAAACAGGGAGAAATACTCAAAATTTGAACCTGAAATTTTTATGAGATGAACTAGAGCCCAAGATATAATTTTAGGAATTTTTACAAATTTTTATCAACAGTGATTCAACCCTTAAATCAAATATTCGAATTACTGGAATTATTTTAAATCGAAAATCAATTTTAAACTTTAATGGGCCTCAACCCCGAAACTCCTCCCAACGGCCTTCTCGGCCCAGCCCATTGCCACCCACCCACTGACAGGAGGGGCCCGCCTGTCGGCACTCGCCTCCCCTCTCTCCTCCCGCTCGCACCCCGCCTCGGCCCCACCCGCCAGTCTCTGTGCGCCCGTGTTCGCCCTCTGACAGCCGTGGCCCGCCTGTCGGCCCTTCCTTTTTTGGTTCGGTCGCTGACAGGTGGGGGCCACCTGTCAGGACCTTCGTCTCCGATGGAAGGGGATCGCTCCCCTTCCCTTCTCCGGCGATCTCCTTCCTGTTTCACCGACGGCCGCCCGTTTTCACCTGGATTTGCCCCGGATCATCTCCCCCGATCGCCACCGCTCCCATTCCATCGTTAACCGACGCGTTTGCACCTTTTTGGAAAGCTTCCCGAAGCTTTTGGTAACCCTCGCCGGAGCTCTCGGGATCCCCTCGGTTCCCTGCCTTTCTGACGCCGGCAACCCCCTATTTAAACCCCCTCCGACCTCCGCACTCAGCCCACGCCAGCAGAGCCCCCCTCGAGCGAAAGCAGAGCGCCGTCGCCATCCGTTCGAACTTCGGTTCTGCTCCACCTCCGGCGAGCGATCGCCGCCGCCTCCAGCCCCCTCCGCCTTAGCCACCGCCACCAACGAGACCGACGTCGACCGCTCATCCCCGGCCACCACTCCGTTGGCCTCGGAACCCGCCGGATCACCACCACCGTCGAGCACCCGAACCCTCTTCGCCGTCTACCCTAGTCGCCGGTCGCCGTTCTCCGCCGCCGTCGCCACCTGAGGTACGGTCATGACCGCCCTCCCCTCCCCGTTCCATTTTTGCCGTTAGATAGGCCTGTAGGCGCTCGTCGCCGCCGCCATGGTCGCACCCGAACCCGCCGTCGCCGGAGACGAAGGGGGGTACGCGCCCCCTTACGTCGTGTCGTGCCGGACGCGGTCGTGGCCGTCCGATCACGATCGGAGGGCTACTGTTGGGGGAGATAATCCCGGGAATCAGCGGGGTGGGCCCCCCAGCCGGAGGGCCCAGGCTTGATAACGGAGGCCATCGTCCGGAGGAGCGTGGCCGGAGGTCACCTTCCGGAGGAGCGTGGCCGGAGGTCACCTTCCGGAGGAGCGTGGCCGAAGGTCACCCCCCGGAGGAGCATGGCCGGAGGTCACCATCCGGAGAGGCGTGGCCGGAGGTCACCGTCCGGAGGGGCGTGGCCGGAGGTCACCGTCCGGAGAGGCGTGGCCGGAGGTCACCGTCCGGAGGGGCGTGGCCGGAGGTCACTGTCCGGAGGAGTGTGGCCGGAGGTCACCGTCCGGAGGGGCGTGGCCGGAGGTCACCCTCCGGAGGATGGAGCCAGCGATCGGTTCTCGGCGTAGGACACAGGAGGCCATTCGCGGAGGTTGAAGGTCCTGGAGCTCTCGGCCAGACCGGCAAGGCGGGCCCGAAGAGAGTCAAGGCGGGAAAAGGACTAGGCAGTCGTACGCAAGGACAAGATCGCGATCTTCTGGGCCGTGTCAGGCGGCGCGGGAAGCACCCGACACGGCCGCTGCCCTGTCAGAGCCGAATCTTCTTGTCTGTACTATGTACCTTTCTGTCTGTACTATCGGTCGGGGCTGGTCGGGCAGCCGTTGCTGGCCCGGGGGCGCTTAGCCCCCGGGCCAGGGCGCCCTATAAATACCCCCCACCACAGTTGTAACAGGACACACAAGCATTGAATACACTGCTCTCGTTTTCTACTCAAAACCTGCTGGTTCGATCCGTCGTCCCAACAGTTGGCGCCGTCCGTGGGGATCCTAGTCCGAAAAGCTAGTGTCCTCTACACCCATCCACTCGAAGCATGTCCAGCCGGAAGGGAGCGAGCACGGCCCCCCTGCGCCGGTCGACTCGAACTGCTGGGGGCGAGCCCTCCCCGGTCATCGACCCTACTTCTTCTGCTCCCATCATCACATCCGACGGAGCGGCGCCCCCAGCAGGCTCCGCCCCGTTGCGAGAGGAGGCGCCTGGAGCTCAAGGCGCCAACGGCCCGGCCGACCCAACCTCCGCCGACCTGGCCGGGCCGCAGGGCGGGCCGCCGGAGCAGCACCTCCCTGGCGGGCCGCCAGCGGTTATCTCGCTTCGGACAGACGACGTCCGCTCACGGGACCCCGACACAGCTTCCGGCGGAAGCGGGAGTCAGGTCGACGCCCTGGCCGCCGAGAACGCCAGGCTAAAGGCGGAGCTGGCCTTGTGGCGTCAGGAAGCATCGCTCCGGCCCCCAGCCCCTCCGGCAGTCTCCCACGCCGCAAGAGCCGTAGTCACGGATCTAAGTGACGACGAGAACCCTCCGGAAGAGGAGAACGCATCATACGACGACGACTCTCCCCTGCATCCGGACCTCCAGAAAGTACGCTTCAGTTCGAGCTTCCGCGCCGCCAAACTCCCCAAGTACTCTGGAGACTCCGACCCCGGCGAGTTCTCTCGCTCCTACGCGTTGGCAATAGAAGCGTCCGGGGGGAGCCGGGACGCCATGGCCAAATGCTTCCCCCTGGCGCTCGAAGGGATCGCCCTTCGGTGGTTCTGGTCTCTCCGGCCAGGGACCATCCTCTCGTGGGAGCAGCTGAAGAAGAAGTTCATCAACAACTTCCAGGGGACCTTCGTGGCCCCCATGTCCACCGGGAGCCTTTTTCAAGTAAAGCAGCAACCCGGAGAGACCCTGCGACAATACTCCCAACGCTTCGCGCACACCAAAGCCCAGATC
Organism: Zizania palustris; assembly: GCA_019279435.1. Lineage (NCBI taxonomy): Eukaryota > Viridiplantae > Streptophyta > Magnoliopsida > Poales > Poaceae > Zizania > Zizania palustris. Next base: position 56,317,791 of record JAAALK010000283.1, on the reverse strand, counting down.
AAGGGGCTTTCGGCTTCCTCAGTCATCGATGCAGCTCGGGAAGGCGTCACACACCCGGGCCTCCTCGACAAGCTCCACCGGAAGCCTATCTCTTCGGTGGCGCAGCTCATGACGTACTTCGAAGAGTACGCCCGGTCTGAAGAGGGCCAGATACGCCGACAAGCGATGGTGATCCCTGTCCAGGCTCCGAATGCCCGAGCGTACGAAGCGCCTCCGGAGCCCAGCCGGGGCCCACGTCGCAACCCCGACCTTCGGCGCCCAGAGCCCGCTCGCCCGGACCCTGTTCGTCAAGATTCGCGGCGGAACCGGAAGCACTTCCGGGGGGAAGTCCTCAGCATCACCCCCCAAGCGCCCGCTAAGCACCTGCACCTGCCCGGCGGAAGTCGCCAGGCCGGGCCCAAGCATCCACCCCGAGCACCTGCCAGGGGAGCTTTCTACTGCAGCGTCCATGGAGAAAACCGGAGCCACGACACCGACTCCTGCCGCACCATCCTCGCCCTTCGCGTG